>LPNX010304214.1:79605-206047 GCA_001517045.1 Pseudotsuga menziesii
ATTAAAGACCTTTCAAAATCTGTCACATTGAATACAAACTAAATAGCAAATCATTCCATTAAATAAAAACATTATAATTAAATGAGCAAGAAGTGTCATGACCATTCTTTTGTTCCTAGATTCACAACTCTATTCACATATAAAACCCATAGTCCTAATTTAAACCATGCCATAATCGCATGCATGAATCTTTAAAGGCCTCTCATAACTATTACATATAACTTAACCATGTGTTGGTAGGGGTATTGGGTAAGTGAGTTGCGCAGCACCGCAGAGGTTGCGCAAGCTCACATGCCACCGCGAAAGACCACAACAGTGCGATAGGTGGAAGAATAACCATTTTTGAAATTATTTATGTAATTTTTTACCGGTTGACCACATTTTGTGGATATAGGTCACTAGTTTATTAGAATTTAGTTAGAAGTGGACCTTGGATGGAAAGGCGCAAGCCTTTATATAGAGTTAGAGTTGCAATAGTAAAAGACAACTTTGAAGATAACTTATATTTTGGGTATTGAGATCTTTTAGCATCTACATCTATCATGAGCGGTTTTTTGGCTCTGTCTGTGTCAAATAGTTTTCAATATCCTGCTGTGGAGAAGTACTATATGATGTGAATCTATTGCATAGAAGTAATATGACATGACAGATGTTGCCCTAAAGTGATCTTGTTTATTATTTCTTTCCTGTCTTTATGCTCTGCAATGAAAATGATGGATGTTTACTGTATCTATTATATGAATGCATGTTACTACTGTGATGAATGAAGTAAAACAATCTATTAGCCATCTACTAGTTGTGACAATAGATCTGTAATGAATGATTTGATTCTGATAAAAATATCTCTAGGGTATCTGTTGATTATGAAGTTTAGTCGTTGATGCCACGCCATCCATTCTTACTTCTAGAAATTTGGTTCCGACCGCTCTCCCTCAACATCTCGGGTGAGATTTTATCCACTCTACAAGTGTTGTCGGGTGGGGTGAAACTTATCTGGGCCAATGCTTAAAGAGATCAAGCTAGTTTGGTGTCGACAAAGTAGGAACCCCTATTGACAAGGCTTCATTGGTGGGTCACGTCAACAAATGGTTCCATTGCTGGGATGTCATTTTAAATGAAGGGAGGATATGTTGTGGAATCCAACAAAATCAGAGATTGAAGATTGGTTTGACCTAAAGTTGTGAGAGTTTGCTGAAACAAAGAACCAGAATCTAAATTTGTCGACAACCAGGTGGCTGAACAAATATATCTACAATGGTCCCTATGAATGGTTCTTTTGTGAATTTATGGTTATACTATACGAATGGATAGCATGGTTCACTTATAATAAGAATAACCATCAAGGAGGAGACCCGACAACCTAGACCACTGGACTGATCGAGGAGCTACAAGAAACTTATAACAAAGCATCGCGAGCTATTGAAGTGTGCCTATATAGTATTATGGAAGGATACATCATTGAGTTTGTAGTTGATACCAATACGGCATAAAATGAAGTAGAAAGAGAGTTCTTCAACGGAACACGAGGTAGGTTCTTGTTGTCTCTACAATTATCTATTAAGATCCTTATCTGTGAGAAGGGTATTCTAAAAATGCACCTCGAGTAGTGGAACTATGGTTTGTGAAGGTCGTGGAAACTACAAAAAATGGGGGAGGAAGATGGCAAGATAAGAGGTAGATAGACGGGTATGAGTTCTAATTAAATTGCGAGGGTCGATAAGGAAACAAGTGGTTGTATGAGGGGAGGAGAAAGGTTTCAATAAGAGAAGAGGGAGAGGACAGGGGAAGGTCTTATTGCGATTGAGACGCAAGACCATGAAGAAAAACCACACAGGACGAAGTGACCCTACAATGATGATGAGGATGACTAGACCTAGGCTACATCCAAGATACATGGAAGCTCAAACCCCAACAATAACATGCCCACACCTCTACGTACTACTCCACCAACAAGTAGAGAAGTGCATTCAATGTCACCTTGTCTGACGTGCCAACAACAGTTTAGCAATAGAACATTGTGTTAAATTTTTCATATGCTTAGCTAAGACATCAGTATATCATTTCATTTTTCATAATAAAAGCATATAAAACAGGATCACTGAAAGAAACAGTATCACAAGAACAACATAGATTTATCCTGGGAAAACCCTAAAGGGAAAAACCCAGCAAAAGCTTCCTCAATATAGATGCCCCCAAAAGGGAAAAAGGTAAAACCAACAAGGAGATCAAAAACCTGATTCTCCTCCTTCTCCAGCAACTTCTCTCCTCCACAAGTGTGCTATTCCAAGTCAGTGTGTGTGTCCCAAATGAGGAGCACTACAACTCTATTTATATTCATCCGTTCACTTAAGTTAACTCATTTGACATGTCGGCTTAAGTTAACTCTTGTAGGCTCCAGTTACACATGTAGGCTCAAGTAACCACACTGGGGTGCTGATGACCCACCTTTACAATTAGAGGGGACTACCTCATGACTCTTATTAGTTATTTTGATTAGGAGCATCGGGGTACAATGTAATACAAGTGGTTCTCCCGGTAGGACCATCGGGGAACACAAAAATATACATATAGAATATTCTTCGAAGTTACAATATTTCAACACTCCCCCTTAACGAGAAGGGTATTCTACAGCAACATCAACAACAACAAGAGTAGAGATAGGGGACATCATCAACATCAGTAGGGTAACACATCTATAAATCATTGGAATATTTTCAAGATCATGTAGTCTTCATCTTCAATCTTCAGTCTTGATCATCAGCAACATCTTGAGTCTTTGATCAGCAACATCTTCAGCGTTTTGATCTTTCAATTAGAAATGACATCTTCAGCATTTGGACCTTTCAATCAGCAACATATTCAGCACTTTGACTGTTCGATCAGCAACAACATCTTCAGCATCTTGACCTTTCATCAGCAACATCTTCGGCACTTTGAATTTTTCGATCAGCAACAACATCTTCAGCATTTTGACCTTTCGATCAGCAACATTTTCAGCACTTTGACTTTTCGATTAGCAACAACATCTTCGGCATCTTGACCTTTTGATCAACAACAACATTTTCAGTACTTTGACCTCTCGATCAACAATATCATCATCAACACTTTTCCCTTTCGATCAGCAGCAACATCATCATCATCATATTCTGATCTGTCGATTATAATCATCATCACATTCTGATCTTTCAATCAAAAACATCATCATCATACTCTGATCTTTCGATTAGAAAAATCATCAACATAGAAACATCATCATCATACTCTGATCTTTGGATCAGAAACATCATCAACATACTTTGATCTTTCGATCAGAATGTCATCATCATCATACTTTGATCTTTTGATCAGTACGGCATCATCATCAGCAACAACCTACAATCCACAACTCAAAGACAAAAAGTATTTGGATCACTTTTGGACTTAAATTCCAGGGATGATACAATCCCGCCACATTCTCGACAACCGAAGTTACCGGATTGATTACGGGAGAATCAGTCCCTACCACTTTAGGACTATGTCCAAGGATGATGCAATCCTACCACATTCTCGACGACCGAAGTCACCGGATACAATTATGGGATAATCACTCCCTATCACTTTAGGACTTGAGTCCAAGGATGATGCAATCCTACCACATTCTCGACGACCGAAGTCACCGGATACAATTATGATATAATCACTCCCTATCACTTTAGGACTTGAGTCCAAGGATGATGCAATCCTACCACATTCTCGACGACCGAAGTCACCGGATACAATTACAGGATAATCACTCCCTATCACTTTAGGACTTGAGTCCAAGGATGATGCAATCCTACCACATTCTTGATGACCAAAGTCACCAGATACAATTATAGGATAATCACTCCCTATCACTTTAGGACTTACGTCCAAGGATGATGCAATCCTACCACATTCTCGAAAACCAAAGTCTCCGGATCACTTTAGGACAAGTGTCCAGGGATGATACAATCCCATCACGTTCTCGATGACCAAGGTCACCGGATCTATTATGGATAGATGTCCCGGGATGATACAATCCCTATTCATTCTCGAGGACCGAGGTCTCCGGATCACTTTAGGACAAGTGTCCAGGGATGATACAATCCCATCACGTTCTTGATGACCGAGGTCACTGGATCTATTATGGATAGATGTCCCGGGATGATACAATCCCTCTTCATTCTCAAGGACCGAGGTCTCCAGATCACTTTAGGGCAAATGCCCAGGGATGATACAATCCCACTGCAACATCACTACTCCCCCTTTCGAGGAAGGTCTTTCCGAACAACACCAAGCTTGTCTTGAAAGTGTTCTAACTCTAATCAAGGCAGAGGCTTCGTCGGTACATCATCATCCAAACCATCATCATCTACATCTTCAATATCTGAATACTGATCTATCACCATCTGTATCTCCAGTATGTGAATACTAAAAGCATCATCATCTATATCTTCAGTATAGAAATACTGAAATCATCATCATCTCTATCTTCAATATGGGAATACTAAAACATCATCATCTATATACTAAATCACCATCATCTGCATCTATAGTATCATTATCTTCATCTTATCTTGTACGTAGAAATACCAAATTTCTACGTGTTATGTGGAACATAGGGTTCTTTGTCATCACAACTGTGGTTATCATTGTTGTATCCATCTTCAGGTCAAAGAGACCTGATATTAGCTTTTGAAGCCATATGGATTCACAACTTCGTAAAGCAATCTGCTATGTATTCTGCTTCAACTGTGCTAAGAGAAACACTGGACTGTTTCCTGCTAAACCATGAACTCATAGCAGACCTCAAAGCATATACCTGATTTGATTTTCCTATATGAGATACTTCCAACCCAATCTGCATCTGTGTAGCCATACAATCTATACTCATGGCTACCATCATAGTATAGACCAAAGTCTATAGTCCTTTTCAGATATCTCATCACATGTTTTGCAGCTACTAGGTGAACCCATCTTGGTTGAACAAGATTATTGACTTAAGGTGTTCACAGCAAAACAAATGTCTGGTCTGGTATTTGTTAAGTATATCAATGACCCAATGATTTGTCTATAGTGAGTCACATCCACTAACTCTAATGAGTCATCAGCTAACAGCTACAAGTTGGAGTCCATGGGTGTGGCCATGACTTTGCATTTCAACATATTGAGTCTCTTCAATTATCTCTACCACATACTTTCCCTGGTTGAGAAAGATTCATTCTGAACTTTTCCATACTTCTAGACCTAGTAAATAATGCATTAACCCAAGGTCTTTCATCTCAAATTCTTCTGCTAGTTTCCTCTTACTTTCCATGATCTGTTTCTCATTCCCTGTCAAGAATAAGTCATCCACATATAGTAATAGAATGACAGGTACATATTCTACAACCTTGTAGGAAAGGTTAGGATCGACTTTACTCTTGGCAAAGCCCATGCTCATCAGGAAACTATCTATTTTTCCATACCAAGCTCTGGGATCTTTCTTTAGGCCATAGAGGTCCTTCTTCAACTTGCATACTTGATTCCTTTTGTCTTCAACTTCAAATCCTCGTGACTATTCGATGAAAAACTCTTCATCGATCATACCATTAAGGAAGGCGTGTCTTTACTTCATCATGGAAGAAACTACCATGATAGTTTTGAAGGAAATGTACCTTGCTTCCAGAAGTAAGTGTCTCTTCAGAATTAATTCCCTCTTTCTGATCGAAACCTCTAGCCACAACTCTTACCTTACTTCTATCAGCAACATATCTTATCTTGCAAATCCATTTGGAAGATACCACATTCTTGCTTTCTGGTTTGAGTACTATATCCCAAACATCATTCTAGTATCACAACATCTTCTATGGGTTTGTCTTCTCAGGTCATCAACATATCATAGTCTTTCACATTCAACCTTGAAGGATGGAACCTACTTTACTCTTGGTAAAGTCTCGATCCATCACAAAGCTATCCATCATGTCATACCATGTCGAACTCAGATATAATTTTCTGTAGTCACTCCCCTTGAAGCGGAGTATCATCTTCCCTCTTCATTCTGTACAGGTGGTTCTATGCTTGATATATACTAGTCAATAGAGTATGTCATGTCATAGTCTATTCTTTCTAGGGAGAATCACGAACCTTGCTTTGTAAACTTGTTCCATCATATTGTATACATCATTCCCCATGATCAACTGCTATTCTTTGATCATAGCTTCTTTTATAGCATTCTTTTCTTCATCTTGATTTATCTCTTGTGCCCATGGTGGTCTTCATCCTTCAAGGTGGATCTACCATTCTCTGAAGCTCTTTCTTCCATCATGGTGTCTCTGACCCTGGGAGCTTCAGATTCATGTTTATTGGAGTGAATCTTGAATTGTCATCACTTGTTCTTTGGAACAAGTCTCATCCTTCTTTTCTTGTAGGAGGTTGTTCATGATCTTTCCTACAATTCAAATGCACCAATTGCATGGTTAGAACTATTTCATAAAACATATGTATAACGACAAATTCTTATGCATCATGCAACTGTTTAGTCAATACAACATTCATCCATATCTCGCTTAAAATTTCTAGATGCCTTCCATCTCCACCATGACATTATTGAGATTGTACACTAATCCAATATGACAGCAAGGAGGTTTGATAAGTAGCAATGGAGAGTTGTATAGCACCATGAGCTACTTACCCATCACATGCATATTAGTAGAATACAATCATTAATGCAAACAATCTATCATGCATAACACATCACCTGAATATAATCAAATGTATAAAAAAACAATATCATGAAATGACAATTGAATACTTATCTTTATTTGTTTCATGGGTATACTCCTTCTTGAGTCTTCAACTTCATCGTATTCTTCATCATCAGTTCCTATCCAAATTCTGAGGTGGATAAGAAGTTCTTCAAGAGTTGAGATCTTCATATTCCTCATTGATTGAGGAATCTTCTTTGGAAGATGAGAGCTTGATATTCATATATGAGCTTCTTCTTCTTCCCAAAGTCGGCTGAAAGTAATCACTTCCTTTTGGAACACATTTCTTAAATGAATGAATTCTATGATCCTGGGAGGCCATTCAAGGTGGCCATCACAACTTCTACATTCTTCACTTCTTCTTTCCCCGCTTGAATTTTTTCTTTGATTTGAGAGATCCTTACGACTGCATGGTCTCTGCATTCTGGATCTTCACATTCTTCAGCTGGTTTCTTAAGGTCATATTCTGATCTATGTTCTTCCCTTCAAATAGCTTGGTCAAGGAATCAAACCTCATCGATGTATTTAGGGAAGACTCTTGTAGTACAAGTTGATTCGTAACTGAATCATCAATGATCTTCCGGGATTTGACCAAGTTCTTCTTGAGAAAGGCTTCTAGCCTCATCTTCCTCTGAAACTGGAACCTCTATGCTCATGTAGGTGTCCAATCCATTTTCTTCAGAGAGATCATATACTTCTAGACTTGGAAGTTGTCAACTTCACCAAGCTTATCATCAAGCTAATGTCATAGATCACTTTGAAAAGAGAACCTCAAATGAACATAGCAAAGGATTAGATCTTACCGATTTGAGGTGTCCGTCCTGGTTCCGGAGCTGGCTGATCTAGGGTTTGTCACAGAAACCCTAATTTCAAAAAACTTGGAATATTTCAGATCTTATTGGCTAGACATATAGATCTCTTCAAATGGAGCTGTCCAATGTACTCCATTTCTGAAAACAGTGGAGGGAAGCTCCCAGAACAGGAAGCCCTAATTTTCCAATTTCTTAAGCAGAAATTCCTGTTACTGTTTCTATGATATCTCTGAGATTTATACCCCTCTATGTCTGAAATGTTGTACTGAGGTAACCTAGAATATTCCTGATCCAACACCATAGTTTTCATCAGAATTAGTTTCACCATTTGGGATTTATGATCCTTTTCCCAAGGTGAACTGTTACAGGACTGTTCAGAACATCGAAGTTGTACGGAATGCCACATGTCACTGGTTCATCTTCTGAGTCTGATATTAGGACCACCGAAATTAAAGTCCTTTCCCTTTCTGGAACATCTTTAGGAATTCCATTTGGACCTCTGTAGCCCAATATATTGCAATTCTCCATAGGTGTCTTGTTTAGGGATGAATTCTGGAAGAGGCTGGAACCCTAACTTGGAAAGAACATATCTCCTGGAATAAAGTGAATAGGAGGATGAATTTTGGAAAAAGTGTTCACCAGGATTTTACCTTCAGCCCCTACAATTTTCAGCTCCTGATCCTTTGCCAATCTCTGAATATAGCGAATGTACGAAAACGTAGCATTTTTAGTATTTAGGGTTTTTCTAGCTCGGGGTCAAACTAGGGTTTGACTTTCCCAGAGTTTCACCCAACCAAATTTCTTGATCCAGGTCTCTAAACTTCGGTTTTGATGAGGAGAACAATCCTATGCTCGTCTCACTCAAAAAATCGTCTTCTGTAGAAAGCCCTAATTTCCACATCGAAAACTGAAAATGCTCGGAATCAAATTCCGCTTTGACATAAAGATGCGCCCTTCAAAGGAGAGTCAGCCTAGCCTTCTTTTGTTGATTGATTGTGGAGAGAGAACCAAAAATTAAGAAGACCTAGATTCTGTAGCTTGTGAAAGCTGCCCTATTTAGGTTATCTCTGATACCATGTTAAATTTTTCATATGCTTAGCTAAGACATTAGTATATCATTTCATTTTTCATAATAAAAGCATATAAAACAGGATCACTGAAAGAAACAGTATCACAAGAACAACACAGATTTATCCTAGGAAAAACCTAGCAAAATCTTCCTCAATATAGATGCCCCAAAAAGGGAAAAAGGTAAAACCAACAAGGAGATCAAAAACCTGATTCTCCTCCTTCTCCAGCAACTTCTCTCCTCCACAAGTGTGTTATTCCAAGTCAGTGTGTGTGTCCCAAATGAGGAGCACTACACCTCTATTTATATTCATCCGTTCACTTAAGTTAACTCATTTGACATGTCATCTTAAGTTAACTCATGTAGGCTCGAGTTACACATGTAGGCTCAAGTAACCACACTGGGGTGCTGATGACCCACCTTTACAATTAGAGGGGACTACCTCATGACTCTTATTAGTTATTCTGATTAGGAGCATCAGGGTACAATGTAATACAAGTGGTTCTACCGGTAGGACCATCGAGGACCACAAAAAGATACATATAGAATATTCTTCAAAGTTACAATATTTTAGCACATTGTTCATAGGAAGAAGGCCCAGAATGAAGGGCGACAAGATGAAGTTACCAATATTCCATGGAAATGGGACTGATGACCCAGAGCAGAACTGGTTCTTACATGAAGCAGTTTGGACTGCTAGAAAGAGTGTGGACGATGATATTAAGGGAAGGAAATTGGAGACCACCCTCAAGGGGCGTGTGCTTGACTAATACATGAGATTCATGTAGGTTCTTCAAGGGACAGTGGTAAAAATGCCGAATGAGATCTGGGAAGGACTATTCGAGGAATTTAAGAAACCCAAATCTGAGGCCCAATATATTACAGAACTAAAGGAGACCAAGCAATTTCAAAATGAAACTATTTTGGATTTTGATCAATGGTTTAAGACGTCGATGGCTCAAGTCAGTTTCAAAATGAGCGATGTTCAGCATAAAGCGTGGTTCATTTCTGCACTAGTTCCGCACATCAGATAGTTGTTAATACAGCAAAATATCGCAACGTGAAATGAGGCTCTGGAGATGGCGATGAAGTTAGAAGATTCACCTATTGGGGATACTATAGTTGGCATGAACTAGATTCAGGTGTAGCTAGCAAATTTGACACTCCAGCTACATGACATTAAGAAGGAAAAACAAGAGCATGATGACCTCTGCTGCACGCAGTGTCGTACAGATGGACACACTAAGGACACATGTTTGAATTTCTGAAATTATTTGCTGTCAGGAGCGTCGAACCCTTTGACTTGCATTGGTATGCTATGGTGTCGTGTATGTCAAGTATATGGGCATCGACACAAAAATTGTAGCTACATGTAAAAGATGGTTATGAGGGCAGAAATTTTGTATAGCTCCTTTTGTCGCTCAGTAGGACACGAGGATAAAGATTGCTACTCTTACGACCTGCTTCAAGAGAGAACATACGATTCATATTTCGTGAAGGGTGAGGATCCTCATGTGATCCTATAGTCACAGCTACAGATGGTACAGCCGAAATTATAGTATACACCACCTCCAGAAATAGATTTTATTATATCATAGTCGCAACCACGGTTCACACCGCAACCGTCGTTCGTAGCACAGCCACAATTTCCACCACGACCATAATATAATCAAGTGATGATCACTCAGCCTCAACCATAGTATGTTTACATAACACACTGCATTTAGCAACAACCAACCCCCCTACAGCAGCTAGCCCAACCAAAATATCAGCAAGCCGAAGGATTTCGAAAAGGATTCCGAGGAGGATTTAGGGGACGAGGAGGAGGATTCAGATGAGGAGGAGGATGAGCTTGAGAATCCATCCAGTGTTACACCTGCGGGCTATTTGGCCACTATCAGAGGGAGTGTCCCCATCCATAGTGTACATACTACGCAGTAAGCAAGTATAATGTTGAAAATTGTCCTCAGTTGATTGTGAAGTGGGAGGCCAGAAACATCTCTCAGTTGCAGAACCAGTTCCAAAACAAAAACCAAGTGCAGACCCAACACTCATTGTAGAATCAACCTCAGATCTCGCTGTAGACTTATAATCAACTAATGAACCCACCAGCAATTCAGAATCCACCCCTAAAACAAGCTCAAAACCTAAATCAAGGACCCATGGTTGTGACGATTCTAGCAGAACCCACAACCCAGGCTGTCAACGTTGTTGTTGTCACTCATGCAGGTGCAACAACCGGAGAAGACAGACCCCATCAACAAGTTCGGTTTGTAGGGAAGAAAAAGGAAGAATTTGATATTGCGACAAAGAAGGAGACGTTCTTTCAGGCCAAGCATGCAATTGGGAGGAATCTGGGTAAGCTTCCTATTGTTGAAATGTCATCTACTTTTGATCCTTCTGTAGAGGCAGGAGCATCGCAACAACATGGTACCTTGCAGTAGTTCTTTGAGAGATGTCTATTGTTAGCTAGAGATCCTGAAACTCTTGGTGAGATTGAGGATTTGTTGTGCTAATGAAATCATACGCTGAAGGATTCCATAGTAAATTCCCTCCAGAAGAGAAAGACAGGTAAAGAGATAAGAATGAACATCCAAATAGGGGACTACGAAATCGATTCTGTTATTCTAGATCTAGGGTCGGATGTGAATATTTTGACCAAGAGGACTTGGTAGTTGATGGGAAAGATAACATTAGGGTGGTCCCTTGTGTAACTGCAACTAGCAAATCAGGTGAAGGTTCATCCTATTGGCCATGTCTCGAACCTGGTCGTCGATGTCAAAGGTATGAATACCATGTTGATTTCGACATCATTGAAGTAGTTGATTGTGGAGGCTCTTATCCTATGCTGTTGGGGATTAGATGGGCCAATGATACCATGGAAGTTATCAATTTCAATAAGTGGGTTATGACATTTGAAAACCAAGATATCAGAGTCATTTCTCCCATGGACCCTCAGGAAGGACGCAGGTATATTGAACCTATCAAGGATGAGGTTGGTAGAGGCTGGGATCATGCCTACAATATCTCTGAGGACTACATCCACCCTACTATCGATGGCGAACTCGGATGGCATAGTGCTAGCTCTGTATTCTCTAATTTTGGTGACGCTTCATAAAATTGGCAAAATCAGCTTCATGAGGTGTCTTTTAGAAAGTGTGGACCGATCACACAATCTCTACAGTGTGTTACGACTGAGATTGTCGAGCTGTCGATCTACGAGGGGTTACCAGAGTTGTCCAAATTCCTCCAAGAATTTGAAGAGAAAGTGTTTTAACTGCAGAGGCTGTTAGCACTGGAGGAAGCATTGAAGGATACCCCAGCATGCTGGTGGGCAGCTCACAAATAGGCAATCCATGAATGGGCATAGTGTCGATGATTGATGATGGTGCACTTCAGTGATTCTGAGACCTATCCCACTGGGAGATATGATGGGTGGAATAACCTCACCGGTTTAATGGAATGTCAGGCTTTATGGGAATTATGACCCAAGGATGAGTGTGTCCATGATTTTGTGCATATTTTGGATGAAATTCCTAGATCCTGGTACCTAGCGACAAAGCTGCACAGAACCATAACTACCTGGGAGGAGCCTGCGATTTCTTTTGCGTAGAATTTTAATTTCCGTGATGCTAACCCTAAGGTCCACAATGCACTCCAATGCATCCGTGATGTAGTCCTATTGAATTTTGTACCACCTAGATACCCTGTAGATCCACATGTGCAGTGTCATATGAAATCCCTGATGGCATGCTACAATATATCTGGTGAACTTGAAGATGATGATGACACAAGGAATGTTAATATTTCGGAATCATAAGGTAGTCACAATGTTGAAGCACTGGACATACCGACCAACCCCATGAGTTAGTAGCTAAATATCCAAAAATTTAACATTGGGAAAGAAGAAAACCCAAAGTTTGCTAATATTAGGGACTATTGGGACGATAAGACAATGGCATAGATCACAGATCTACTGCGTGAGTTACAGGATCTATTTTCAACATGGTTCTCGAAAATGAAAGAGATATTAGGGGATCTAGGGGAGATGAAAATACCATTCAAACTAGACATGAAACCTATTCGACAAAGGCCGTATCGCCTGAACTCATGATACAAAGAACGTGTCAAAGTTGAGCTTGATTGGATGTTGGACACTGGAATCATTGAGCCTGTTGATTAGTCGAAATGGATAAGCCCTATGGTGGTGCTGAAAAAAAATACTAGAAAATTTTGCATTTGTGTCGACCTGAGGAAGCTAAATGATTCCTTCCTGCATGACCCGTTTCCAACTCCCTTTATAGATGAGATCCTTGAAGGGGTAGGAGGTCAGGAGATGTACTTATTCATGGATGTATCTTTGTGGTATCACCAGATCTGAATCATAAAGGAATATCGACATAAGACCACATTCATCACTAAATGGGCTTGTTTTCAATATACATTCATGCCTTTTGGATTGAAGAATGCAGAAGCAATATTTTCTCAGGTGGTTGTCACTGCGTTCAAAGATTTCATTCAGAAGTTTCTACAGGTATACATGGATAATTGGATAGTCTATGGTTTGGTTAGGGATCATTTAGAAAACTTGTGATTGATGCTAGAAAGGTGTCGACATCATCAAATTGCATTGAATTCAAAGAAGTGCATTTTTATGCACCATTCAGAATACTATTAGGACACATCGTGTGCAATCAAGGCCTGTTGTTTGACCCTGTGAAGATTGCACTTATTATTAGTCTACCACCACTGACTAATGTGAAGATTCTTTGGGAGACACTGGGACACATGGGGTACTATCACAAGTTCATCAAATGATACACTGTGACTACGGCCCCTATGGAGAAGCTACTAAAGAAGGATGTTGCATTTGAGTGGAATCACGAGTGTCAGGGGAGTTTCGACACAATGAAGGCCAAGATTGCATCGGTTCCCATCCTGGTATCCCTCAATTGGAACAAGGAGTTCCATGTCCATGTCGATGCCTCTTCTATTGCATTAGGGGTAGTACTTGTGTATCCAGGTGATGGATTTCCCAATGCATAGCTGTTTTGGGTACAAATCACAGATGACCATTATGCTCCAATCATTTAGTTCTTGGCAACTGGAGTTGCTCCAGAAGACGTGTCGACCAATCAGAAGAAGAAGTTGCTAGTGAAATCTTTGGATTTCCATATGAGTGTGGGGAAATTATACAAAATTGGACCAGATTAAATCTCGCGACGGTGCATCATACCACATGAGCGAGGACCTATTATAGCAAAAGCACATGCAAGAATCGCGGGAGGCCACTATGGAGGCAATGCTACTTTGTGTAAGGTGTTGCACGCTGGGTTATGGTGGATTACCCGACATAATGATATGGCATATTATGTGCGAATCTATGATGTTTGTCAGCGCATCGGCAAACCATCTCGGCTAGATGACATGCCGCTTGTGCCACACATAACCTTACAACCTTTCGATAAATGGGCCGTAGACTTTGTGGGTCCAATTAATCCACCAAGAAAGAGGAATGGCGTGCAGTACATCATTACAGCAACTTATTATCTAACAAGGTGGGTGGAGGCCATGTCAGCTGTAGATTGCACTATTGCGACAACAACGAAGTTCAAATTTGAGAATATTGTGACAAGGTTTGGATGTCCCAGGATATTGATGAGTGACCAGGGAAGTCAATTTATCAATCAAACCATGAGAACACTAACCGAGGAGTTGTAGGTGCAACATAAAAAGAGCACACCCTACCATCTACAGGAAAATGGAAATGTCAAGGCCTTCAACAAAATATTGGAAACCGCGCTTTCAAAGGTATGCAATACTAATAGCGATGGTTGGGATTTGAAAATTCCAGTGGTACTATGGGAATATTGCACCATTGGTAAAAGCTTGATGGGATAGACACTGTTCAAATTGGTATATGGGAAAGAGGTAGTCATGCCTATGGAATACATTGCTCCTAGTCTGCAGATTGTTGCTGTGACATGCATGGATGATGCAGAAGCATTAGAGGAGCGCATCGCACAGTTGGTCCAGCTAGAAGAGGACTGCTTTTTCATAGGGTTCCACCAGCATGTTGAGAAGGATTGATAGAAGGTGTGGCATGATCACTAGATTAAGAAAAAGTATTTTACACAGGGAGATTTGGTGTTCTTATATGACAGTAAGTTCATGAAGCATCCAGGTAAGATACAAATGCCCTGGTTACGTCCATATCTTGTTCATTCCATGAATTATGGGGGCGTAGTTCAATTATAGCAAATAGATGGTGTGGTGATGCAAAAACTTGTGAATGGAAGCTGCTTGAATCCCTATAGAACGAGGCATGAGCCACACAACACTTGAGGCACTGTGCAAGTGAAAAAAAATAGCTTAGGTAGATTGCAATGAGGCGAGCATAGAGGAAGAAGCTACACAAGGATAGCACTCAATAGAGTTGCGAGGGTTACCATCAGTGATAGCTGCAAGACTATGAGGTGGTCAAATCAATAATAAATATAGACAGTTAATACAGTTTGCTGGCGGAGCTTGATGAAGCAATGCTCATTGATGACTGATCCGAATGTTAGTAAGATGGGATCGCCAGTGGATTTGGGTTTATTAATGCAAGATTTGGTCATGATGGACACAGTATATTTGGAAATGATGAGTTGGATCGAGAAATTGGTTATAAGAATGCGCAAGATGTGGGTGCAAGGTATTGTTCAATTGAGTTGAGTCAAGTGTTGAGCTTAGTGCAGGATTAGAATTGAGTGTGATAGGAAAGGAGTGAAATTTCTGTTGCATTGTGAGCATTGCAGAGTGTGGCATGCTGCAAACTCCCAATACAGTTGAGATTTCAAGCATGTAGGAATCCCCCATCCGACCCATGCTGATTGAAGAGGAAGTCATGGGCATGCCGATAGAGTCCTTTTTGATCCCTAGAGTGAATAAGAAGGCCCAGAATCCCAATTCCACAATGTTGTAGAAGAGATACACATGCACGAATTCCAGGGTACAAGGGGAAGACACAACATAGACCAGACCATCAAGATAGGGAGTTGTCAAGTCTATGGCACTGATGGATGTCTCTATCAATGATATCCCTGGATATGTTGCTCAAACACGGTAGGGGGTGAAGCTGAGGAAGCTCACCAAGAATCAGAGGTATCCGCTAAAGTTGTCACCGCTACCAGAAGGGATGACTTCTCAGTACCTGGTGTGCCTATTCTATGGAATCCTCACCCATCGGTGCAGGGCTTGGACATGTTTGGGTTGTTGGGGATCATTAGCATACCTCATTTTTGGATGTTGAATGAATCAAATGCATGTGTCAAACAACTATTGGAGTGCTTTCATGGCGGGATGCTCTGGTTGGATGACCCTATTTTGGTCACAATTGACCTAATTGCTGACATTATGGGGTTACCAAAGGCCAACAAAGATCCAACACAGTATTTCAGAGTGTGGGATAATGAGAAAACGATTTCCTAGCAGTTGAAGAAGAGATTTGGATTGCAGTGTGATGGTCGTGCTTATCGAATCGACAGTATTTCTGAGAGATCAGTGCATATTGGGGCATGCATTTTGACGAGAAAGATCGTCAAGAACAATCAAGCTGTCCAATACAATTCAAGTGTGGTTTCATGTGCACAAAAATGTGTCAAAGGGGTGCAAATGAACTGGTCCCTATTTTTGTTACACTAGTTGTTAGAATATGTTGTTGTCGCTTAGGTCAAGGAATGCAATTTTTCCTACAATTGGTTGGTAATTCTCATTGCCTTAGTCGCATGGATAAAGTTGGAGGACTACCAGCCAATGTCAATTGCTACGGAAGGTGTGCAAAGGTTCACTATATCAGAATTTATGGTTGGTCACAGAACCCAGTCGACAGCAGGATTGTGCGGTCCATTTTTGTGTCTATTGGGAAGCGGTATAAGCCGCGACCATCAAGTTTCCCCGCTTATCCAATGCTATTGCATCCAAATATTGGAAGATCATTCAGTTTGCTATCAAGCCTCATTCCATTTATATCTAGGTGCAAAGGGATCTCAACAAACAATGGCTTCCTGTGGCCTACAAAATCACAGATGCAGAATTGGAGGCCATTGTTCAAGATTGGCCGGCTGTCTGGCATGAATCGATGAGCATGGAGGAGATCTCTATAGGGCCACCAACAGATGCCCCTGATGTGCCAGTTCAATAAGGGAAATATCTCCATGACTCCAATGGATAGTCATCGATGGAATTTGATCCAGAAGCCCAACGCATGTTGGAGGAGTTACGCAATAAAAGACACATGGAAATCGATGTGGGAGCAGCTCCCACTTGATGATGGAGAACCAACTGCAACAACTCATCAAGGATGTCACTGATGCATATGATGCTGCGGCGCAAGATATGCATGTGTCAAGTCAAGAAGGGTTCACCACGGTAAGCGTTAAGCTAGATTCTATTTTTGCTGTTGTTTCAAAAGAGACACCAGAGAAGGCTGTGATGCAAGATTTCCCGATGATTAGCACCAAGCCGTGGGATAGTAACATTCACATTCCCCTAAATGCAATCAATGTGAGAAGCATAGAAGTGAATCCATTTCTACAGCCATTGCCAAGCATTGCTATCAATCTCAACAAGTTTCCTACCCAAGTTTTAGTGCAGTTGCAGTAGGGTGCCAGCCAGGAGTTGGATGACAGGAAGAAGGAGCTTAGTGATGGGTACGTGCAGTCACAAGACGCTACTAAGAAGCTACAGGAGGAAGCTAAAGAGCTACAGAATATCAAAGAGCAGCTTGTAGAAGAAAACATGCGGTAGATTTCTGCATTGAAGAAAACACAGGACAAGCTGCAACAGATAGTTGTCGAAAAAATCACTGAGTTAAAGAAGGAGAAAAACTGCCTCATTGTCAATAAAGTGAAGCTCTGTTCTAGTTGCGGCGAGGTTGAGCAAGATATTGAAGAGGCATTTCAATAGATCTATGAAAGAACAACAGAACTCACTGTCGTCGCCAAAGCTAAGCAACTTGGGGAGGTGATTACCCAGCTTTAGTTAACTAACAATCCGATGAATTCTCTTATTTTCCCCAACACGCCACCTGAACAAATTTTCAAACTGATGAATATAATCAAGGAGTTTACGACCCAGTTCGAAGCTATGAAGCAGAAGGCATGGGAAGATGAAGCTGAGTTGACGACGCTGAAGATGTCACTGTGAACAATGCCTCTTATGGTTCAGATTACATGCTCTAAAGAGTTGAAGTACCTGCAGCAGGGAGCCAACCGAGCCCAAGAATGTCAGTGCAAGCGCAACACCCAAATGGATGAATTTCAAGACATTGGTAGGCAGAAGTGATAGTAGTCACTACATTGTAGGTGGTACAATAAGGTAGGAAGATGGTGAATTTCAATACCAAGGAGGACATCACACTGAAGTAGGACCTGCTAAATTGTTGAGACACAGTTGAACGAGTTGAGCTCCAGGTTTGAGATATCTCACAGTAGTTCATGGACTTCAAGACTAAGACAATGGAGTACACCTTATCTACCTGATGTGGCTTGAGGATGAGCCACAAGACTCTGTTGGGGGCATGTTTGTAGGGGTATTGGGTAAGTGAGTTGCACAGCACCGCGGAGGCTACGCAAGCTCACAAGCCACCACTAAGGACCACAACAATGCGATAGGTAGAAGAATAACTTTTTTCAGAATTCTTTATGCAATTTTGTACCGATTGACCACATTTTGTTGATATAGGTCAATAGTTTGTTAGCAGTTAGTTATAAGTGGACCTTAGATGTAAAGGCACAAGCCTATATATAGATTTTAGAGTTGCAATAGTAAAAGACAACTTTGGAGATAGCTTATATTTTGGGTATTTAGATCTTTTAGCATCTGTATCTATCATGAGCAGTTTTTTGCCTCTGTTTGTGTTGGCCAGATTTCAGTCTCATGCTGTGGAAAAGTACTATATGATGTGAATCTATTGCGCAGAAGTAATATGACATGACGGATGTTTCCCTAAAGTGATCTTTTTTCTTATTTCTTTCCTGTGTTTATGCTCTGCAATGACAATGATGGATGTTTACTGTATCTGTTATATGAATTAATGTTACTACTGTGATGAATGAAGTAATGAGATCTGTTAGTGATCTACTAGTTATGCCAATAGATATGTGATGAATGATGCAATTCTGATAAAATTGTCTATGGGGTATCTATTGATTATGAAGTTCAATCATTGATGCCATGCCCTCCGTTCTTACTGCCAAAAACTTGGTTCTGACAAATCTCCCTCGACATCTCAGGTGAGACTTCATATGCTCTGTGTGTGTTTTGGGCAAGGTCAAACCTATCTTAGCTAGTGCTCAAGGAGATCATGTTGGTTGGGCATCGACATAGTAGGAATCCCTGTTGATGAGGATTTTTTGGTGGGTCACACCAACACCAAGTAAACAATTAAAATAATTAAATAATATACCATTTAAACATAGGTCATGATACGAACATGTGGTTTCAAAAACCCAAGTCACGGGCCACTATAAACAACCATTTCATTTATTCATACATAGTAAACAAAATTACATAACATACAATCTCATTCCATATAAGGAATTAAACAATACATCATACATAGGAATCGTATCATGTATTAAACCATATTGAAATCATATTACAAACTCAAGTATTACAATGGGAACAAGAATCAAATCCTATGGAAATACAAGCCCAGCCCTCTTTTATAAATCAAATATACAACTCATTACATCAACCACAAATAGGGTTCCAACGGTGTGGGTATTGGTTACCACGACCATGCTATACCTTTAGAGCATGTGGGTTATAGTAATAAACTCAACACTATAAATAAACAACCCAATACTTCACTACAACAAGGTCATAAGACCCTTGTCTCTGTCGAATTCTATAAGCACGGCCTCGGCCTTCACCATCTAGATTACACGGAGTCTATTTTTACAAATCTAACCACATCGACGAAGGCCATCGTGGGATTGAACCCATGGCATATTTATATAGTCCACATTATATACTAAACCCATGAAATATCTAAATAGAAAAACAACCATTTGAAACTATGCACAACATTCACCCAAGCCACGGCATACCAAATAAAAATACACAATATGGTTTTAACAACAAACTAACTATGTTAAATATTTCACCCCACACTCTAAATCAATGAAATGTAAATAGTAATAAAACACATTGAATCTATTGGAGCCACTAAGGAAAAGGCTCAATCCATATACGGTATGTCCTTTAACCCATGCTGTCAACCATTATAACTAAATATAAATAACCAACACACATGCCACAATGAAGGAGTATTCCTGTTAATAAACCATTAACGCAACAATTAATTCCATCCAAAACACACGGTAAGCATAATAATAATTTCCACATCATTAAAATGCAGAGTATTTACATTATGCACAGAATTCCATCATCACAATCAAGTCCACACAGGCATGCCAATGGGCTATGGCACCATTGCAAGCAATGGTATAGCCCATGGCTCAAAAGCCCCAATCCTTTTATAAATTAAAAACCCAAAAATTAAATACACATATCTTGTGAAAAATGTGAGTTTGATCCACAGCCAAAAACACCATACCATTAATTTAAAAACCCAAGTCTATGCATTACAAGTCCAAACGCAAATTCAAACCCCATAGAGAACCCCAACATCAAACGATGAAACAAAACACAAACAAGTTGAGAGATAATAAGTGTAATCTTGTTGGCAAGGATTACCTTGCACTTCGCTTAGTGTCAAACCCACGACAGAGCCTGAGCCACGCTGCTCTTCCTCACCATCCCGCAGCACCTACAACCAAATAACGAAACTACGTGTTAGAAGTATGACAACGATAGAAGTTTTAGAACAACACAAAATAGAAGGAAATAAAACCCCAAGTGAAGCTTACCTTTCTGGTCTATAGGTCACCTCCATTATCCTCTGCTCAGAGCCAAGACAAACCCCAATTGACAAGTGAAATGACCAAACAATCATGAGCCAAGCCTAAGTGAGGGTCGCCATGAAAACCAAGGTGCATTAATGGCACCAACTGGTACCCACCTTCAAAGAAAAAACCCCACCTTACCATAGTTTACAATCATTCCCAAACAATAGTCTCCACAACCATGCAATCATTAAACCCCAACGTATATGGTTCAACCATATGATATGTCACCACCCCAAATCGTATCACAAGGTCATTACATTACAAGGTTTAAAACATTGTGATGTTAGGCATAGTGCATAGTCAGTGCTTGGTCTGTGATAGTCATAAGACAAGCAACAAGGTATATATTATAAATATAACATGTAAACCATAGGCGTAATAAGGTTGTCATAAGGTTCATGCTTAGTGAACATGGCATATGGAATATACCATGTTAAACATTTAACCCTATAAAAATCCATTAGAGGAAATTTGAGGTATAAAATGGGCCTCCTAAGGAAAATAATAAAATAATAGTTATTAATTTTGGAGGACAAATGAAAAAAACTACTTTTTTCGTTCATATTTTCAACATATCTCCCTATGTTTTTCCTCAAATTCTGAGCAGGAGAGCTCATTGGATGTAGAATTTAATTCCACATCCAACAAGTACACACACTTCATACTTTTGATGGACTCCGCTACCCCAAATGCAATAGATACTTGAAAAAATGTGATGATGATGTCATCCTCATGTTTTTTCATGTATTTCTTGTTTTTGGTGTAGCAGGGCCCAATATGCAGT
Organism: Pseudotsuga menziesii; assembly: GCA_001517045.1. Lineage (NCBI taxonomy): Eukaryota > Viridiplantae > Streptophyta > Pinopsida > Pinales > Pinaceae > Pseudotsuga > Pseudotsuga menziesii. The sequence continues at coordinate 100,974 of LPNX010304214.1, forward strand.
GTGGGTACTCATTGGATGCAGAATTAAATTCCACATCCACTGAGCTCTCCCGCTTGAAATTTGAGTAAAAATACAGGGAGATATGTCGAAAATACGAACAAAAGAAGTAGTTTTCTTTAATGAAAAATATGTCAATTCAACCATTATGGTTGACTAATTTTATTGAAATTCTATTGGTTGTTGAATTGCAACTCACAAAATTTATTGTTGGTGCGTTTTCTTATAAGGCCCATTTTAGACACCGAATTTCCTCTAATGAAAGGTCTGTTTTCAAGCCAAGATTGTAACATGCAAATAACAAAACATAGGGATGTTAATAATTTTAATAAAATAAACATAGAACAAGATTATATTAAGTATAAAAAGACGAAACTTAAACCATAAGGAAGTATAAGTAGTGCATAGGAAACTTAGTTGTGATAGATAAATTGATGAAAAAACACTTACCACGTTATGAATCTGAGTCGGTGAGAAACTGTAACAACTAGAAGTAGGTCGTTTAGGGTCAAGACTTTCAGTACTCTTTAAATAAGACCTCTGTCACCAAAGTATGAGCTGCATGTTAAATAAAATAGGTGCCTTAGTTCATAGAACTATGTAATCCTGCGAACAAGTAAACACCTTTACCTCTCAAACCGTCATGGGAGAACGTATCCCGTCAGTCCGCCCACATTGTTTCCACAAAACAAATTTAAGTTAGTACTTTACAAATAACAAGTACGACTATGCAGAAAGGATGAAGCAATGAAATCTAGAAATGACACATACGCGACAGATGTATAAACATAATACTAAGTAGTAAACAACAGTACAACTTCGTAAGTAAGATACATTAATAATAATTCCTGAAAGTAAATGACAGAACACAAGAACAACTTACGAGTAAGCATAGGTACATGAAGTGTATGATATAGTTCCGCAAGTGAATAATGTTCTGTCTTGGTATTTTTTACTAGCCTGTAATTTTATTTTATTTTTCAATTTTTGTGTACATTGCATCCGTTATCTCATTTTCTATGTAATTGGTTTATATTATGGTAAATTTTTTTCACTATATAGATTGGGCATGGTGAATTGGGAGTGATGTGATGAGGGGAGGGGAGGGAAAAAGATGAGATTCCACCTTCATGTTCTAAGAATTTTTCATGAGATATTGTTATACTGAAACATTTTTAAAATGTTTGCATGTTTGTATGAAATATTTGTCATTACATTGAAAATGATTGGATGATGGAAGGTTGCTAATAACTTTAAAATATTTTTCTTGTAGGGAAACACCATATGCTATGGCATACAAGTGGAGAATAACATGCATCCAATCAAGTAGAAAATCCTAAAATAACGAAGAATGTTGTGAAGCGAGAAGCTTCAAGGAACAGATCAGGAGGATGCCATGTTTTTATACGAAGACACCTCTAGAAATATATTGTCCAGAAGGAATCCCTAATATAGATGAAGAAAACTATTGAAGGTACTTTATTTTTTACATTCATGTATGTATAGTGGATAATGAGTATCCAAACATGGAGGAATTCGTTTAGGATTTTGTCATTTAGATGTTGAGAAAGAGAATATAAATTTTCTAGCTCCAAAAAAACAGTGGAACAGGTTAACTAACCATCTACTATATAAAGACCTTCATGGTGCTCATATTCAGAAGGAAGTTATATTTAAGAATCTTGGATTATTCTTGATTTTGGATATGTAGCATTCACTAAATAATGATTTCCTCTTGAATTTAGAGATGTAGTAGTCACTATATAATATTTTCCTCTATTGAGGAAAATTTTCTGTAGAATTCCTAAAAGGATTCAAGAAAATGGACAATAATTCCATGACGACACATATGAAATTAAATATGATTCCTATTTAGATTTGAGGGATATTACAAGAGTTTGAGAAGATCCTATATGAGTCGACACATAGTCAAGGTCTCAGAGATTATCATATACTCGAGAAGAGTTATAGTCGGTACTATTGGGGAGTAGTCAAACCACTTGGAGAGGTTAAATATCCCATGGGCGATTCATGTTGTTGATCAATATCTTATCACATTAATTCATAAAGAGGGGTTTTTAATTGTGAAAAACAAGGTCAATATGTTGTAGGTATTGGGGGCGGGGAATAGGGTATGGGGGGTTTATAGGTATTTGGGGATATAAAAAGGGGTTTCTAGTAAAAATAAGGAATATATTGGAAAAATAGGGGTTTTTTAATTGGAAATGTGTTTTGGTATATGGGGTTAGTAAAATGATTTTTGTAATTAATTATCAATATCTAGTGAAATTAGGGGATGAAATTTGTAAGGAACTATGAAATGGTTTCACTAAGTAAAGACCCTATGAGATAACCACCTAGGTGGCCAGTGGGATGTTGTAGTACAAATATGAAATCACTGTAAAAGTGATCACAACTTGGAGAAAATCATATAGAATGGAAAGTGTTGATGTATTTGTAAATTCATAATGTATTCACTTATATATCTTATATCTTGTACCCCGATGTTTATTTCGGGAAGTGTGTATAATGTATTTGAGTCATGTCATGACCTGATGTTCCTATCAGGAGGTTCTATAATGTAAACAAGTCATGTCAAGCCATTGTGGGTAATCCTCCTATTGTTCAAGGGTTAAAGTCCCTGTTGTTTTGGGGCACTAGGGTTATTAGACTCTCCTAGAAAAGTCACTCGTAGTAGGGTTTTGTCAAGTCGGGAATTAGTATAAATAGAGAGCTAGCCTCTCTATTTATCACACGCTCACTCACACTCAGTTGTAGCACATAGCTGAGGAAGAAGAAGACACTGGGGATAGGAAGAAAGAGGCTATTGCTGTCGGGAGATCATCTTACTGTTTTTGGGGCTTTTCTATTTGGTGATGATTCTATATCTGAGGAAGTTGCGGGGTTTTCTCCATTTATGGTTTGCCCAAGGAAAAACACTATGTTCATTGTCTCTTTTGTTTGATTGTTGTGCTTGTTATTCTCTCAGTTAAAAGATACTAATATGATGCTAGCTTAATGTTAAAAATCTAACATGGTATCAAAGCTAACCTGAGAAGGACACACTATGCAGCTGTGAAAACTAGGGATTCCTATTTTTTGGATCTCTCTCCAAATATTTTTAGCAAAATATGGTTGGAATAAATATCCTCCCTAGGGTGCATCTTTCTATCGAAGAAGAATCCAATTTCGAGCTTTTTCAGTTTTGGACCCGACACTACTGCCGAAAATTAGGGCTTTCCATAGAAGTGGAATTTTTCAGTGAGCCCAGGCTTGGATTGATATCCTCCTCTAAATCAAAGTTTAGAGATCAATATCAAAGTATTTGGTTGGACAGAACTCCAGAAAAGAAAAACCCTAATTTTCTTCTAAACCAACACTGCATGAAATTTAGCCTTAAATCTAGATCCGACATATTGACCTAGTAAGATCTAAATATTTTGTATTTCCATTTGAGGTTCTCAGTTCAAATGTCTCATCATACCAAGCTTGATGAAAAGCTTGTGGGATTTGATAACTTTTGATCCTGGAAGTATATGATCTCCCTGGTCCCGGAAGAGAATGAGTTGGACTCCTACATCAATGAGGAGGTTCTAGTTTCAGAGGGAGATGAGGCTAATGCCTTACAAAAGAAGAAGTTGTTTGTAGAAAAGAGGATTATTACTGATTCAATCAAGGATCACCTCATACCATAGATGTCCTCCCTAAAGACACCTAAATCTATGTTTAATGCCCTAACCAAATTGTTTGAAGGGAAGAACATAAACCGAAAGATGACACTGAGAAACCAACTGAAGAATGTAAAGATCCAGAATGCAAAGACCATCTAGTCTTACTTTACAAGGATCTCCCAGATTAAAGAGCAACTTGAAGTAGTAGATGAAGAAGTGGAGAATGCAAAGATTTTAATCACCACCTTGCATGGTCTCCCTAGGACATGGGACTCCTTCATTCAAGAGATCTATGTTAGAAAGAAGTTAGTCAAGTTCAACATACTATAGGAATAATGATCTCAAGAATAAGCTCAGATAGCAACTTGAGAATAAAAGATGGGAAGTGAAGATCAAGCTCTCACAGTACAATCCAAGAAAACTAGATCTAGCCACCACATAAGTAAGTACTTGTTACGGAGAGAAATTCCTATGGCTTGGGGTACCACAATAGACAACTAGACTCCAGAAATCAATCTTTCCCAATATGCAATAGAAATAAAAACATCTAANAAGGCATATCAAAGGCCAGGAGTCATATGAGTCGGATCCAAGTCAAGGAAAACTCCAAAAGGATTTGGATTATTCACACATCCCGATGTACATGACTATATGGGTCAGATCCACGTATGTACGCGGTTATCGGGGAAAAATACGCTTATATCAATTTTCTTATGTTTTTAGGGATGATCAAGGACACATCAAAAGACAAAAAATGGTCCATAGGGGCTAATGAGTCTGCAACGGGACAGGGGAAGGCCATACAATGTGTGACTCACCTAGTGTGGTGAAATCCGCTATAACAATACTCTCATCAAAGGAATAACTTTAGGAAGCCTAGAGATAAGTCTAAGTTCATTTGCTTTACATGTGATGAAAGAGGACACTTTCCTAGAGATTGTGCTAGAAACAAAAGTAGCTCTCACAAGAAGAAGGGAAACAAGAGAATACATCATGCTCATGTTGCAGAGGATGATGAACCTTGCACAAAGAGAAACAAACAAGTCAGCGATGATTCTTCAATTGATGAAGAATATGTTCTGATCTCTGCTATCATAGGAACTATCACACATGGCAGCAATGATTGTCTTATAGACAGTGGTGCTTCCAAACATATGACAGGATTCAAGGAATCCTTTGTGAAACTATCTAAACATGAATCACCTCACAAGGTGTAACGCGGAGATGACTACCAATATCCAATAAAAGGTAGTGGTGAATCCTGATACAAGCTAGACTCTGGAAAGTCTATCAAGATGAAAGATGTATCGTTTGTAGCCGAACTAAAGAAGAACCTCCTCTCCATATCTTCATTAGATGCAAAAGGAATGAGGGTTTCATTTGTAGATGGCCAAGTCCTCATGTGGCCAAAGGGAAAGTATTTCAATGATGCAGTAGTGATTGGGGAACAAGGAGGACTATACAAATTGAAGGGCCAACCAGAACAAGCTTTGGTTCATGACTCAGTAGAACCAAATGAGATTTAGCATAGAAGGCTTGCACATGTGCATTACAGAGCAATACCACTTGCAAGCAAAGATTTTGAAGGCCTCCCAAAATTGTAGACAAAACATGAAGGAGTATGAAAAGGATGTGTGAAAGGGAAGAACACAAAGAAGACATTTCCAAGTAGCGAGAGAAAGGCAAAAGGAATCTTGGAAATCATCCACTATGATGTATGCAGTCCAATGTCATCCAATTCATTAAGAGGGTATGTATACTATGTTTCTTTCATTAATGAATTTTATATAAAGGCATGGATATATTTGATGAAGAACAAATATGAAGTATTCAGCAAGTTCAACGAATTCGAAGCCTAGATCAAGAACCTCACTGAAAATAATATCAAGACCTTTCGATTAGATAATGGTGAATAATTCACATAAAATGAATTCAAATATATATGCAAAGACTCATGGATTAATAGAGAGTTATCCACTCCATATAATCCACAATAGAATGGGATTGCAGAAGGAAAGAATAGAACAATCATGGAAGCAGCAAGGGCCATGCTTCATGACCAAGATATTCCCATGCATCTATGGGAAGAAGCTGCCAGAACAACAATGTAAGTACAAAACCATACTCCAAATAGAGTACTCGAGAACAAGACCCCTGAATAAGTCTTCTCCGACAAGAAACCAGAAGTCAACCATCTCAGAATATTTGGTTTTCCTATACACATACACATTTCGAAAGAAAAGAGGACGAAGTTAGATCCTTCAGGAAAGAAGGGTATATTTGTGGGATACTCTAAAATATTGAAGGCCTACATAATATACTTCCCAGGGTTCAAGAATATTGACATTAGCAGAGATGTAATGTTTGAGGAAGATTCAGCCTACATCAAATCTAGGAAGAGACCGGCTGAAGAACCTAAAGAAACAAGAGCACCCATAATTCATGACACAACCATGAACGAAGAAATTCAAGAAGAAGATCAAGGATTTGAAGAACCTCAAGAACCTGTAGATCCACCTCAAGAGAAGAATCCTCATAAGAGGAAATCTACTTGGGTACGTGAAATTATCTAAGGTGTAGAAAGATATGGAGCTTCCGAAGAAACACCTAGAGGAAGGAAAAGAACTAGGTCCTACTCCAGTTATGTAGCCTTCCTATGTGACATTATTGATAAAGAACCTTTCAATGATGAAGAAGTGGAAAAACAGAAATAATGGAAGGATGCTATGATCGAAGAGTATTAATCGATCATGAAGAATGATGTTTGGGATGTTGTCCCAAGACCAGAATGGAAGTCCATTGTAACTTCCAAATGGATCTACAAGATTAAGCATGTTGTAGATGGAAGCATTGAGAAATATAAAGCAAGATTTGTGGCTCACGGTTTCTCCCAGAAAGAAGGAATAGATTACAAAGAAACCTTTGCACCTGTAGCCAGACACACTTCCATCAGATCAATACTTGCGCTGGCTGCAGTGATGAAATGGAAGATACACTAGATAGATGTCAAGACTGCTTTCTTCAATGGTATAGTAGAAGAGGAAGTGTATGTGGAGAAACCACTCAGTTTTTAGACACATGACAGGGAGTATCATGTGTGTAGATTGAAGAAAGCCCTATACGGTTTGAAATAGGAACCCAAGACATGGTATGACAGAATTGATGGTTTTCTATATAGTTTGGGCTTTAACAAGAGTAAAGCAGATTCCAACCTTTACTACAAGGTTGAAGATGGAAATCCAATGATACTCCTACTCTATGTGGATGATCTGTTTGTAACAGGTAGGGATGGGTTGATTGCTGCTATGAAGAGGAAACTTGCTACTGTGTTTGAAATGAAATACTTGGGTATGATGCACTATTTCTTAGGCATGGACATGTGGAAGAATAAAGATGAAATATTCCTTGGACAAGGGAAGTATGCAGTATAAATTCTAAAGAGATTCGGGATGATGGACTACAAGGCCATAACCACACCTATGGCATCAAGCCTAGAGCTATTGAGTGATGCTTCATCATAAGCGGTTGATGCTACGATGTATCGTCAGATTATTGGGTCCTTGATGTACCTAATGAACAAGAGACCAGATATTTGCTTTGCTGTGAACACCTTGAGCTAGTTCCTAACAGATCCAAGACATGTTCACTTGATTGCTGCAAAGCATATTCTGAGGTACCTGAAGGGTATATTTGACTATGGGCTCAAGTATGAGGAAAATCAGAAGATTAACCTAGAGGGTTAGGTTGATTCATATTGGGCTGGCAGTGCCATCGATAGGAAGAGAACTTCAGGGTGTTGCTTCAGTATGGGATCATGTGTGATCTCTTGGTTTAGAAGGAAGCAATCCTATGTGGCACCGAGTACAACTGAAGCAGAGTATGTCATAGATTGTTCAACTAGTTACGAGGTAGTGTGACTGAGAAAGCTACTGTTTGATTTATTTGATCTTCAGTTGGATGCTACTTGTATATATTGCGATAACTAGAGTTGTGTGAAGTTGTCAGAGAATCCAGTGTTCCATGACAAGTTGAAGCATATCAAGATCAAGTATCACTATATCAGGGATATGGTGCAGAGGGGAGCAGTGAAGCTCCAGTATGTTGTGATAGACAAATAAATAGTTGATGTGTTGATGAATTCATTGGCTAGAGTGAAGTTTGAGTACTTAAGGGAGAAGCTTGGTGTTCTCCAGATTGAAGTTCCCTCCAAGGGGAAAAGATGAGATATAGAGCCATTCTGACATGGTGAGAGGATTAGGTTCCTTCCATGGTTAGATGTAAGGGCTAAGCCATTTTGTCATGGTGAGAGGATTTGGTTCCTTCCATGTCAGATATGAGTGCTGAGCCATTCTCATGTGAATGTAGGATTGGTTCCTACATGATCAGATATAAGTGTTGAATGTCATTCTCTAAGAATGGAGGCGCTTGGTCAGTTACGAGGAATCCTTAGTCTGGGACTGAGGGCCCTTTCAATGCGATGTGTTTACACATGGTCAAATGTAAGTGCATATCCTTTCTAACAAGATGAGGTCAGGTATAAGTGCTGATCCATTCTGGCATGATGTGTTTACACATGGTCAAATGTGAGTGTTGTGTCTTTCTGACAAGATGGGGTCGAATGTAAGTGTTGAGCCATTCTTGTGCGATGTGTTTACACATGGTCAGATGTGAGTGCTGGGCCTTTCTAACAAGATGAGGTCAGATGTGAGTGCTGGTCATTCCTTTCGGACAAGATGAGGTCAGATGTAAGAGCTAGGTAGGCCATTCTGTCTTAGGGTCAGATATAAGTGCTGAATACCTACATGAAAGGTAGGCCTACAACCAGCATGAAAAAGGGATAGCTCTGTATTACTTTTGTGATGAGAAGAATCGAGAGATAGCATTTATGATGATGATATAAACTTAATGATGATCCAGATAAAGTGATGATATAGAGATGATGATGATCCAGACTTGATGATGATCTAGATCAAATGATTTAGATGTGATGATGATCTAGATCAAGTGATGATCCAGATTTGATCATGATACACTGATGATGATTCAGTAGTGATGTTCCAATAGTCGTGATGATACAGATCCTGTGATGAAGAAGACTTGAAGAAGAAGATGAATTAGAAGAAGACTTGAAGATGAAGATGACTTGAATATGAAGAAGACTTGAATATGAAGACAACTTGAAGATGAAGATGATGAGATGATCTAGTCAATACAGAGAAGAAGGCCAGTGATGAAAATTGTGTTGAAAGAATACCTTCCTAGTTAAGAGGGAGTGTTGATGTATTTGTAACTTAGAAATGTATTCACTTATATATATTATGTCTTGTACCCTGATGGTTATTCCGAGAAGTGTCTATAATATATTTGATTCATGTCATGCCCCAATGTTCCTATCGGGAGGTTCTATAATGTAAACAAGTCATGTCAAGTCATTGTGGGTAACCCTCCTATTTTTCAAGGGTTAAAGTGCCCGCAATTCCGGGCAATAGGGTTATTAGACTCTCCTAGAGAATTCAGCCCCAATAGGGATTTTTCAAGTCCGGAATTAGTATATATAGAGAGTTAGCCTCTCTATTTATCATACACTCACTCACACTCAGTTGTAGCGCATATCTGAGGAAGAAGAAGACACTGGGGCTAGGAAGAAATAGGTTACTACTGTCAGGAGATCATCTTACTATTTTTGGGGATTTTCTATTTGGTGCTAATTCTATCTCTGAGGAAGTTGCGGAGTTTTCTCCATTTATGGTTTCCCTGAGGAAAAACACTGTGTTCATTGTCTCTTGTGTTTGACTGTTGTGCTTTTTATTCTCTCAGTTAAAAGATCCTAATATGATGCTAGATTAATGTTAAAAATCTAACAGAAAGATCATAGAGAACCTCTTAAGATAGTAGAATATTCCAATAAGTCAATGTTGAATATTGACACGGTTAATATTTTATTTTTGTAAAGAAAATTACACATTTTATTATGTGTTGTAAAAGTTTAACATGATGCATTATAAATTCATAGTTTTTAGTTTATGGAAACTACATTCATAATCGGATACAAATGATGCTACCATAAATAAGTAGTTTATTGGTCTCTTAAAGTACTTAGCATACCTATTGTATTTTATGCTTATTACTAAGCATATGTTAGAGTACCTTTGAGGTACATTAGAATGGGTTATTTATTCTATTTTGATATGTAGTAAACCTATTTTATAGCTTATAATTAGCTATGATTATTGTGGTTAGTAATACAAAAGCTAATTGTATTGCGGCTAGTACTACAAAAGCAACGTGTATGTCAATGAGTACTACATAAGCAAATTGAACAATGAATATTAGGTGTTCGAGTGAATCTGTGATCCTACTGGGGTGAAATACTTGAGCCTACAATTATTAGGTCTTAAATTCAATCCTTAAGAAAACATGATTTTCATGTTTAGTTGAAAAACATTAAGATGAAGTCTCACATCATCGGAGTCACGGTCCTGCAAGGTAATACTTCAGCACATTTCTACTGAAGGGAATATTGCAAGAATATAAATGTATTAACAAATCCTTTGTCTTTAATGAGATATGGGTACTTCTGAGACAAGCTAAGTATGGTAGAAAATGTCGTGTATGGCAGAACATGATGGAATAACAGAGAATGCCTCCCTTGCTAGGAGGGAGTGTTCATTGTATAGAATCAATAATCACTCTCCAGACTTGTGAGTTATATCATGTCCTATATATATCCTAATATGATTGAGGTAGTGGTCTTGTATTGTAAAGTCTTGTGAATGATATCAGGATTGTGGACTTGTGAGTTATATCAAGTAAATTATTGACATGGCTGTACCTTATTGGATGGACCTCCACTCATGGAGGTGAAGTTCTTTTATATATTAAAGAAAAAGTTTATGTTATGTGATATATTACCAACCATTGTCACTGATTTCTATTAAGTATCATTTAGAGATTATCTACCTCTAGATTTAATTACCTTAACATATGACTAAATGATATAGGGTAATATAATATCATCATGACATGTGACAATTCTTCTGAGTATAATATGATATGATGAATAAATAATAAATACACATGTGGACCATGAAGTGAAAGTTAAATGATAAAGAGATAAGCATAGAGAGAGAAATAATTTGAGTTACCTAAGTATTCCTTCAATGAACTTAAATTGATAAGGATTTAGATAAAGCCTCGATTGTGATAAAGCATGCATCAATTAATTAAATTAATCCATGTAAAGTTAATAATAGTAAATAAAGTTTTTTTGCATGGAATAAACTAAAGTTGAAGAAACATGACAATTAAAGCCTCCTAACTAAGTGTGAATGAATTTAGTTAAAAGATTGAGTTCAGTTCAAAGTTAGTTAGCATTCAGTTATATTTAATTATGGAAGGTATGGTGCATATCCTGTGCATGGTGAGAATTCGAGGGAACCTACTTGGCACCAATGCAGAAAAGGCACATTATTGTGCACTAGGAAACATTCTTCATCAAAATCATTCACTATTAAGTGCATGGAAGGTTGTTTTGACTTGTTATTAATGTGTTGGGAACATGGAAAGTTCATGACAGTTGTTTTAGTGGATCTCTTCTATATTTTTGAATTCTCTCTTATTGGGAAATCTGCTATTGTGTTGTAAATCATTCTCTATAAATCTATCTATTATACTCAAATAATTGTTGGGATTTTCATCCTCTGTATAGGTGGGTTTTCCTAGGGTATACCTTGTCTCGTGTGGATGAAGTATTTGTGTGATTCATTTTTTTATGAGATTAATTTTTTTATGAGATTCATATGTTTATATATATATTAACAAAAATTTTAAAGTTCAAATACCTTCAATTTTTCTCAAACATTAACATAAACCTCATTTGTGATTAAGGAATTTTTAATGGTAGATGGTTAGTATTCCATCAATATGAAATGGGCATGGTTCCTGTTTTTTTGCATGCCCACTAAAGCTAGGAAATTGTATCTATCTCTTTAGAATCATATCATAGATATGTATCTCTTATGAAACTCATAGAGCCCCTAACCCATAGAACCTCTATTCCATATGACACTCTACAAATATATACCCTCACACTTATAACCCATAATACGTAACCCTATCCCATAACCCCATATAAATTTGATGACTACCTAATGTTATAACTCCTAATCAATAATATCCAAATAACCTCAAACATTATAAACCCCAAACACTTAATTCTTATGACCCTTAACTATTATAACCTTTAAATCATATAATCCTTATCACCCTTAATCCATTACTAGCATTACCCCTAACACATAATTATATTATTAAACTCAATGGGTAATCTCACTTGAGATGGGGTCACAAAATGGAGTTCAAACTATCCACTTTACCAAAGGATAGTGGGAAAACAAAGTTCCTCCAATATCCTCCACACCCTCATTGCACACTTGCATAGTCAACACATAGATCATTAGTGTTGCATTATCAAAATATAGAATTTCACACTTTCCATGCACCGCATCAAAGGGGGAATTGTGGGAAATTATTCTAAGGTGGCTATCCAAAGAACTTGCACTACTCTTCATCTGTACAACCACAAAGTCATATAAATTTTATAATTCAATAGATAAAAACATAGAGTGGGGCATGTTGATACTCGATAGGAACATGGACCATAATCCACAAATCATATTTATTTATTTTTAGAAAAAAAGCCAGGTAAGAATCTTACCAGCAATGGAACCTGGGTTTAGAAAAGGATTCCAATTGGTAGGATTCCATTACCTCCTACCAATCAATGACCATCCTAAACTATCCAACACATTTCAAGTGCTTCTATCACACAAAAGGGTTTTGTTATTTTCTGAAAGGGAGGAATCCAAACATCCTAAATCATAAGTATGATTGGGACATCCAGTCTATGGGTTAGTATATGGCCTTGGGTTGTGGGATTGGGTTATGTTCTTTCATGTGAGAGGAATAAATTTTATGAATTGTTTTAAGTTAATTGTGGGAATGGTTAGGAGGAATAGTGTGGTGAACTCAATAGGTTGTGCTATATTTTTATTCATCCAATAACGACACCTTGACAATTACCCAATATTATAGGAATTTATTGGGAATCAATGAACAATTATTCAAATTTGATTTCATTCTAGGAATCCAACTTTCAATGATGAATCACAAGTCCAAAATCATATAACATAGTAAAGGGTACCAATACTTGCATCTACATGTTTTCCATCACAAGGCTAATGTTTATCTTAAATAACCTCTAAGAGTATAAGTATCTTAACAATATACTTTTATTATCATAGGTATGTTGATAGATGATTTATGTTAATTACAAACTATAGGTTCATCATTTTGGAATTCAAATTCAATTCTATACATGCAAATTTCTAATTTTCAAAGTTATGTTTGACAAGAATGACTAAATTTTCCTTATGCATCCATAAGTATACAAATAAATTGTTTATCAAGGAATTGTTATTAATATTTTTTTCTTTAGAGACCAGCGTGACATGCTCTAATTATTTTATATATGATGTAATATGACAAATCAAGGTTTCCACAACATTTACCTCATGGGCACTCTAGTTTTTCTTTGCTTATGGTTTAAACTATTCCTTTTTATAATTTCCTAATATGGAAACATTTGGTATTTTATCTAGAGAAGGAAGTATTTGGTAAGCCTTCATGAGGAATAAGTAAATTAATCAAATATGTTAGGATTATTAATCCTCCCTTGTCCAATTTGGTCATATTTCTAAATCAGGAGTCATGTCTAAATCAAGAGTCCATCCAATCTATTTTTAGTCACTAGAACCATTGGGTCCACTTGGCCTAATTGGGGCACATGTTTTAGTTACTAAAGTGTGGGGAACACTAATTGAGGTCTATTGCCACTAATTTCACTTGCATGCATCAGTTTAGGAGCCTCCTATACCAATCCCTACAATTTCAAAGCTAATGGGAGTGTTGATACGAACCTTCATCAATTGAGTTTAGTTAGTGAGTAGTCAAGCTGAGTTAGGAGTTAATTACATTTAGTTCTAGTACTCTACATTCACTTAGCACTAGGTTTGCATGGCTGCATGCAAAGAGGCACATTTCTCACCTACCATGGTCAGTTAGCCTCAATCAACACTGAAATAGACACTTGAGTTGTGTTTTAGAACTCCGTTGAACTCTGGTAATGGTTTAGACAAGGTCAGTTAACTATTGAGTCCTCCAACAGTGATTTAGACAAGGTCTTAGTTACCTACAATCAAGTAGATTATAATAAATTAAAATTTCCTCATGTGGATTTCAATTGTATGTGGCCATTTAAACCATTGTACTTCATTGTAATTATTATCTAATTACTCTTTGATTAATGAAAAACATTCATATCTGCAAGCCATTTTTGCACTATTTCATTCTTCAATAACTAAGTAAATTGTGTGATCTATGTTGTGAGTTGTGTGCTTGTCCACGGATCTATGTGCTCAATTTAATACGGTATTAGAGCCTCGGTGGACAAGGCACTTCTCCTCAGATCTCCTACTAGATCGTTTTTGAGAAAATTTGCTCTGTCCACCTCTGCACTAGAAGGAGAAGGTTTACTACTTAATACCCCAAGTTAAGGAATCGTTGATCAATCTTGATCAACTATGCTGGGTTTGATGAAAACCTGAAATGTGCAAATTGTTGACCTTACAGTCTCCCTTTTGTGTTTTTGCAGGTACAACTTTGAATGGATTCATCAATTCCTCTTCTCTCCCTATTCTCAAACTATTCAGAATGGAAGATGAAGATGATTGCATCTCTTAAGAGACACTATCTCTATGAGGTGTCTATTGAAATTGGTGAATATTCCTTTGAGAGAGAGAATAAATGTCTAAATGAATGTGATGCATATTTTGGAACAATGTGTATGGCCCTTTCTCCTAGCATGTGCTACCTCAAAAGATCTGTTGAAAACCCAAAGTATCTCTAGACAACATTGGAAAGAACCTTTGGAATGATTGATAATAGCACTTTGGAGAGCATATAAAAATCCATACGCATTATAAAAAACTCATCCTCCACTCTCTCTGATGAATATTTTCAAGATGAAGAAGAAGCAGAAGCTTCTACATAGTCAATTCGAATTGAAGACAGTCTCCCTGTAGTGACTCCTTCCCCTGATGCTCTGGAAGTTTATGATATATATGATATCTCATATACTCATATGGATGAAAAATAAGAAGAAATTTGAATGTTTGATATTGAATAAAACTACTTCTGCATTTCCATGCAAACATTCACCGGTGATTTTCCTTTGAATTTTGTGCAAAATTTGCCAGTAATTGCTTCCAAAAGTGAAGAGGAATTTGATTTTTCTCTCTCTAATGTTATTGTTGGTGTGAAAATATATAATATGTTGGATATTATGGAAGAAATATCAGTTTAAAAAAGTGATCCATTCGCTCCCCTTGATCTATATTTTCCAGCAAATTCCTGCAGGATTGCATGCACCAAAATTCAGAATTTTGAAGAAGAAGAAAGTTGTGCATCCACCATCTCGGTTAACCATTTATTTGGATCTGATATGAAACTTATTGGATATGATATGATATTATTTGGATCTGATCTGATATTTCTTGGTTCAATATTTCAAATTCATAATCTTTCAGTACTGCTTGTAGCTATTCTCATCAATGGTGTGAAGAAACAAGTACCGCAAGTCTCCTACAAAATTGCTACTGTGGATTTGATTCCATTTCACAGTTCTGAATCTATTGTGAACCTGTTTAGATCTAATTTAATTTCTGAACTGATATTATTTTTTTCATATTTTAAAATACAAGAGCTTTCAGTTATGCTTGTAGCTGCTCTCACAAATTCCAATGTGAAAAATCAAGTACCACAATTTCTCTTCAAAACTGTTGTTGGGGATTTGTTGTTAGTTTCCTCTTATGAGGTTTCTGATATTTTATTTTTTGAATAATTATATATTTTTGAATATATATCATACTATGGAGCTCAAGCATTCACTCTCCACAGTCCCAGTGCTTCATTGATCACATGCTCATCTCCTCACAGAACTAGTAAAGAGGAAGACATTCTGCATCCGCTTGAACACTTGCTCCTAACACTTGGGGCTGATTTTACCACTCATGTTTTTCTGGTAAAGGATGTAACATATCAGTTTCTTGAGTGTTCCTCACATGTTCTGAATCCTCAGGAACCTTTTCTCACTTATCAGCTGATTTCAGTTGCTCTACATGGGTCCAGTGTTCATCCAACAACTGTCTGCATTTCTGATCTACTTGAGCATATCATTCTTCTTCCAAAGAGGAATATTCCTCCAGAAATAATGATGGAGAGGTTTACATGCCAGGCCCTGGGATACCTGTGCACAGAAGAATTTGATTGATCCTGATTCTACCTGCTTAATTAGAGGGGGGGATTTTTTCCCATATGGTTTTATTCCCCAGCTCCTTGTATTGAGCAGTTACTTTACTTTGATTGATGCAATGGGTGACCTATGGTATTAGTTACTAGGGCCAACAAATTTTCCAAGTTAGCATTCAGGGGGGATGTTAGGATTATTAATCCTCCCTTGTCCAATTTGGTCATATGTCTAAATCAAGATTCATGTCTAAATGGGGAGTCCATCCAATCTATTTTTAGTCACTAGCACCATTGGGTCCACTTGGCCTAATTGGGGCACATGTTCCAGTTACTAAAGTGTGGGGAACACTAATTGAGGTCTATTTCCACTGATTTCACTTGCATGCATTAGTTTAGGAGCCTCCTAGACCAATCCCTACAATTTAGGAGCGACTGGGAGTGCCAATACCAACCTTCATCAGTTGAGTTCAGTTAGTGACTAGTCAAGCTGAGTTATGAGTCAATTACATTTAGTTATAGTCCTCGACATTCAGTTAGCACTAGGTTTGCATGGATGCATGCATGAGAGGCACATTTCTCACCTACCACAGTGAGTTAGCCTCAGTCAACACTGAAGTAGACACTTGAGTTGTGTTTTAGAACTCCATTTAACTTTGGTAATAGTTTAAACAAGGTCAGTTAACTATTGAGTCCTCCGATGGTGATTTAGACAAGGTCTTAGTTACCTACAGTAAAGTAGAGTCTAATCCATTCTAATTTCCTCATGTGGATTCAAATTGCTTGTGGCTATTTAAGCCATTGTACTTCATTGTAATTATTATCTAATAACTCTTTGATTAATGAAAAGATTCACAGCTGCAAGCCATTTTTGCATTGTTTCATTCTTCAATAACTGAGTAAATTGTGTGATCTATGTTGTGAGTAGTGTGTTTTAATAGAGATCTATGTGCTTAGTTTAATAAAGTATAGCATAACCCACAAAATGGTTCAAGTATAAAAAGTATAAGTAAAGTTAAAGAATAAAAACTATAAAAAGAGGTTAAATTTGTAATTTATGTCCATGTATGTGTAACTAGAATATGTCTTCTAGAGTTCTGGAAGTTGACTATCTAATATGGCATGACTGTCCTTAATTTCCATGGTATATTTTTGTATATTTTGTGTTATTTCTAAGTCCAAGAGATGAGTATCCCTGAAATAGTCAATATCTTATAAACAATAACCAACAAGTTTTGTGTTTCTTCTTCCATATGATCACGGTATCCACTAATTTACTTTGGACTTATCCAATATCATCCATTGTTTTTCTTTGCGGATGATTTTGCATGTTCATTAAAATCATTATTTATTTATTTATTTTAGGCCTTCACACTCTTCCATGTTTCTCTCTGTATGTTTTTTTGGAAAGACATTGGATTACTCCACTTTCATTCTACACAATGTTCATTAAAATTCTGCTAATTGCTTCTCAAGTAGATCTAGGATCTAGAACAATATTCACCATCAAAGTGTTTGAAAAAATATGCAAGAGAACTACAAAGAGATTGAAATAGCTGGAATAACACATATGAAAGGTGTGAATATCTAACCATTATATCATGGAACAACTTATAGATGTGTATGATACATATTTATATTACATTGGAGAAACTTTTTAATCCCTTGAAGGCCATGTTAATGCATACAAGTGTCAGAATAGGATTTTATCCCTAAACCCCCCTAGGTTGACCAATAGGCTCCCAAACCTAACCAAACATTCATGAAACTCTGTGTGAACATGTGTGAATAGGTAAAAAGCATGGTTGGTTCATAAATGAGGGAAGCAAAGCATGGGAGAGCGCATGGGTGAGTGGGAGAGTCCCTAGGAGGCAATTAAATGCTAAGACGACCACAAAAAGGAACATTCACACATACTAGAACCCCTAGTCAAAGATGGAAGTGATTTACAATTAATGCGATCTGAAATGTCAAGATATTCAAAGTAGAGCACCTCAACTACAATTAATGAGTTAGGATCACCTATTTGAGCAGCATTGATCATTATAACCTAATTTAGACCATAGAGCATAAGCACAAGGCTAATGATTATGTATCCTAGGTATATCATTAAGGTAATAAGGATTATTATTGATCCAACACCCCCCCATGCCCNTTATTGATCCATGTAATAGAGGTAAGGAGGAAATCCTTATGGGACAAAACCTCCCCTAAAAAAATGATATGAAAGAGAAACAAAATCTGTATACACTCCAAAATAAATGAGGATGTCTAGAGGAATATTATTCTTGGGAAGAAGTGGAATGTGCTCAACCAACTCAGGAACAACTGCATAATAAATCCTCAAACCATGTAAAACAACTGAAATGCACTGATAGGAGAGAAAATGGTGCTCTTGATAATTGAACCTCAAACCAAACAGAATGCCATCCGCAAAAGAGACTTGAAGTGCTTGAGAATATGTGACACAAGCAATTCATAAGGATATTGAAGCATCAACTTTGAAAGAAGGTTGTAATCAGCTCCAAGAAGGCGTGCCAATGTGATGGTAAAGGATTCTCCATCTTCATATGAACTTGAAGGAACTCTACTAGTCATGTTGGAGGAATACATGGGAAAAAGAGTGTGAAGTAATGAGAGATATCCACATGACATCCAAACCTCTCCATATTTCAAACCAATACTCTCATGTGAACAAAACCCATCTTCTAGAGAAGGCTCACCATGAACATCAACTAGAAATAAATCTTCACCATTCGTAATGGAAGACATAGACGAGAAGGACATAGAATGGATAGATAACTCTCTAGCAGTAGTGATGGAAGTAGCTCTTAGTCTATCCTCGTGAAAAATAGCTTCTTGACAAGGAGATGAAGCCAAAGAGGAAGAAACTTGATTTGGATAATTTGTTGAATCTCTGGCTACTTCTTCTTCTTCAATTTGAACAACTTCTTGAGAAATGCATGAGGTCGAGATCATAGGAGGAGTAACACATAAGGAGGTGCTCATTTTCTTACGCTCCATATATCTCACATCTTCTTTCTGCATGCAAAGAGATTCATCTATATTTATCCAAATATCGAATGGGTGCTTAGAAAAATCAAGGAGATAACGCATGGTTGGAGGTATACAGAGGCACATAGTTCCATAGGCTCTATCATTGTCATCAAACCAGTCACGCTTCTCTTGACATGAATATGTATCTCTCACAACATCAATGGAAACACCATAGAGACATTGTCTCTTGATATATGCACACATATTCATATTCCATTCATAATATTTGAATGGACAAAGAAGAGGAATAACTTTCAAATCCATGAAGTTGTTGTAGGAACCTACAATGAAAAACACTCAGATAAACTAGAAATATGCCCTAAACAACAACTCAAACCTTACTAGATTTGTTTGTAGATCCAAATAGCTATGATACCATGTGATAATTCCTTCTCAAGTATATCTAGGATCTAGAAAAATATTCACCATGAAAGTGTTTGACAAAATAGGCAAGAGAACAACAAAGAGACTGAAATAGCTGGAATAACACATGTGAAAGGTGCCAATATCTAACCATTATATTACATAACACCTTGTATATGTGTATGATACATATTTATAGTACATTGCAGAATATTCATGTGCCCTTAGAGACCATGCCAATGCATACAAGTGTCAGAATAGGATTTGACTCCTAAAACCCCCTAGGTTGACCATTAGGATCCCAAACCTAACAAAACAATCACGAAACAATGTGTGAACATGTGTGAATATGTAAGAAGCATGTCTGGTTCTTAAATGAGGGAATGCAACCATGGGAGAGAGAACGGTTGAGTGGGAGATTCCCTAGGAGGAAAATAAATGCCAAGGAGACCACAAAATAGACACATTCACACATACTAGTGTCCCTAGTAAAAGCTGGAAGTGGTTTATAATTAATGCATAGTCTGAAATGTCAGGATGTTCACACTAGAGTGCCTCAACTACAATTAATGAGCCATAATCACCTATTTGACCAATATTGATCATTATAACCTAATTTAGACCATAGAACATAATCACAAGGCTAATGATTATGTGTCCTAGGTAGATCATTAAGGCACCCAGGAATATTATTGCTCTAAAACAAATTGTGTTCTTTCAATTTATTTTAGGCCTTCTCCGTCCTTATTTTTCTATATGTTTTTGTTTTGGCAAGGAATTGAAGCACTCTTTCATTCTATAATATGCCCATTGATTTCTTAAAGGAAATTATAGTTTTCCTTTATTTATGGTTCAAATTATTCCTTTTTTGTATGAATAATCATCATGAATCATCCTACATATAAGCATATTATTACCATCCTTAGAATCAACCCTTAAAAAATATGTATTGAACCTTCAAAACATGCTTATAATTACTTAAAAAAATTTCCTTAAAAACCATTGAAATGATTTATTTATACGTTTTTCTGTAGTAGTCATGATTAAGGACATGGACAATGTGTTAAATTTGTGAACCATTGATCTACACAAAAATGAGGGAAATTGAGAAGGGAAATTATGCAGTGGAATAATTAAAGAGAATGTACACTAAAGAGTAAATGCATGCCACAAATTTCAGATAAAACAAACAATAATTGATTAGTTTATCACAACTAATCAGTAATACAATGGTGTTACAATACATAGGATTTGAACGCCATGAATAGGATTCAAATCTACCAACTCAGAATGCATATCTAGCTTACTCAGTGTGTCTAAATAATTGTTGGAGTCTCACTAGTCTAACTCCATATGTCTAAATAAGTATACAATCAGTTAACTAATGAGGTAGGTGGGAAAAGGTGCCACTCTCCCTTCATGTATGCATAGCTAGCACTAGGCTAACTGAAAGTGATCTAACTAATTGTAACTGGAGGTTGACTCAACATAACTACTTACCAACCACAACCAACTAATGGAGGTTGTTGATGGCACTCATAGTGCCCCCCCTATAATGTAGGGATTTACATCGGTTGCACCAATGGCATCAATGGAATCAATGGCACTGGTGGCACCAATGGCACTAGTGGAAACAATGGCAACAATGGAACTAGTGGCACCAATATTCATGGTGGAACCAAAACTCCAATAAGGTGATAAATGACCTCATAAGCTAGGAAATATGACCAAATATACTGTATTGGACAAAGGAAGATTATTAATTCCAACACCCGCCCCCCCTTAATCCTAACTTTGGACAACTTGGGATATGACAAATAGGACAAAAGTCACCCATACAATATAAATGACATAAAATAATGCTGAATAAAATAAGGAAAATGTGGAAAATATCATGGAAAACCTCCCCCCAACTCTAAATAAGCAGGTAAAATTAGGAAAACAAGCTATACTTAAGAGAATTTTTTTCTCTTTGAGCAAATACTTGTGAAAAATTGCTGCAATTTGCAACTCTGTGGAGTAGCCATGTAGAATCAAGGCTCTTTTGTGCATCAAAATTTTGGTACTGTGCATGTGAACCTTTCCATATTCTTTTGATCTATTGAATGTTTCTTTTGTCTCTTCTTTCTAGAAGAGGAATGGAATGAACCATTTTGTTCACCAGTGGGCCAAATTGTGGATCATCCGCTATCACCAAGTAGCATCTCTATGGAATTTTCATACACCACTCTATAGGTAGTGAAGCTGTGTGAGAGAGTGCAATATGTCCATTTTGATACCGGGACATCATTCTTCTTCTATTATCTATAATCCCAGCACCATTACCGCATGCTTCAATGAGCTTTTAGGCCCATTTAGGCTACTAATTCAGAATAGGATGTGGATTTGGATCTAGATCATATTCATATACAATATCAATATTGACAAGATCATGTTGATCTTGTTCCTCATCTTTTAAAACTGAAATTTTAGACAATGTATCATTATCTCTAAATGGATATGAAAGAGAGTTTTTACCTTCCCTTTCGAATGGTTATTGAGATTGTGCTGGAGTTGAGTATGGTAGAAAGTGTGAGAATTAATATGCCTTGGAGGCATGGTTTGTAACACCCTTCACTATAATATTCCTAGTTGAGATATCTGAGATCTCCACTAAGTGACGATCAAATACAACTTTCTTTGGTGAGCCAGTATGTGTCATCTGATAAATAGATAACATATTTGCTGCAAGAGAGGGCACATACAGTACATTATTGAAATCTCCATGTTGTATTTTAACATAACTTATACTTGCTACTGGTATCTGTGAGTTATCCCCCATATGAATTCTAACTCCTCTTGAGAGATTTAGAGTGGTGAAGGATTGTCTTGAGGAAACCATGTGGTTGGATGCTCTAGAATCTATCAAATTAGCCTTCGACTGAGTGAGTATTTACTTCAATGCATGGCACGTCTCATGATCTTCTATAGGTTTTCCAACATCATACTTATTTAGTCTTTGTGGAAGATAAATAATGTTATGTTCAAGGAGTTTTGATAGTTGTTCGATGGTCTTCCTCATGCACTATCTCTCTGGATGAAATACTCTCATACACTAGGGAAATCTAGTCTTCTCAAATTTATTTATTTTATCAGAACCCGAGGCTTCATCAAAGCATATATGATTCTCCTTTGGATTCGAATCAGTTTTTTGTCTCCTTCCCTTTTTGCTTCCTTCTTTCTTGTGCATTGTTTGAGTCTATTACTACGATTGATTGATTCTTGGAGGTCTGAATCACTCCCATTTGTACCAATTATCTTTCTCTTGTATTAAGGACTCAACAAAAGCATATAGAGAAGGCATATTCCAATTAGGGATGGACTCTCTTCTAAAATGGAATGTAGAGACAAAGACTGAGTACTCTAAGCCAACCTTTCTCAGCATTGACAGCACAAGCTTCTCATCTTTCCTCTCTAATCCACATTTTTTTCATTGCAATACTAGTGCCTTGTATTTTGTAAAGAATTGTTGAATACATTCGAAACTTCTGGTTTGTAACAACATTAGAGGAAATTTGAGGTCTAAAATGGGCCTCCTAAGGAAAATAATAAAATAATAGTTATTAATTTTGGAGGAAGAATTAAAAAAATACCTTTTTTGTTCGTATTTTCGACATATCTCCCTATGGTTTTACTCAAATTCCAAGTGGGAGAGCTCATTGGATGTGAAATTTAATTCTAAATCCAACGAGTACCCATAGTGCATACTTTTGACAGACCACGCTACCCCATAAATAAGAAATACCTAAAAAAAACGTGATGATGACATCATCATCACGTTTTTCCAGGTATTTCTTATTTTTGGGGTAGTGGGGTCCATCAAAAGTATTCAGTGTGGGTACTCCCTGGATGTAAAATTAAATTCCACATCCAATGAGCTCTCCCGCTCAGAATTTGAGTAAAAACATGGGGAGATATGTTGAAGATACGAACAAAAAAGTAGTTTTCTTTTATGACAAATATGTCCATTCAACAATTATGGTTGACTCATTTTATTGAAATTCTATTGGTTCTTGAATTCCAACTCACAAAATTTGTTATTGGCGCGTTTTCTTATAAGGCCCATTTTAGACCCCAAATTTCCTCTAGTGAAATGAGCTCATTCTCGAAGGTATGCCCTCAAAGCTCATCTTTTTTTCCAAACAAAGATTCAATATTAACCCAAGCTTCCTTCGGAGTCCTTAGTCCCTCAAGGTGGAACAAAAGATCCCAAGATATATGAGTGCACATGAAGCCGAAGGACTCATCAAGCCCATTAAGAAAAATGTTCTTCTCAACATACTATTGGGGCTTTGTTTCTCCTCCCATTATCAACCTAAACAAACCAAGATTACTTAAAGATACCTTCTTATCTACCCTCCAATAAGTGTAGTTGAAGGGTGTAAGTATTTGAGGTATGAGAGTAGAAGAATCCATCTTTATGTATGTGGATCAGTCAATTCCTCAAAAATCTATTTAGATACGTGCAAATAACACTCCAAAACCAATTCAATTCAAAATAATATGTCAGTTTAACCCTAAACACCTCGACATGTACACTTTCTTAGAGTCTTTCAAACCTAAATAGACTTCTCTAGATAGAATCCAAAGGGAGAAATGTTATGATTCCAGAATTTATGTGGAGACTCAACTACTTTTGGTGTACAATGGAGATCAGATCAGACTTGCTGCTATCCTGAACAAGGCTATGATATCATGTAAGGTTTGTCGTTACACAAAAACTTGGATACGCTGATGAAGATTTAAAACCAAACACAAGGCCCTATCATCAAGACTGGAGGTTAGTCCACATTTTTATATTCCCATAGGAGCGACGGTTATACAATTTGGTTGTACTGATACTCCAACACCTCCTCTCCAACGTAGCTCGAAAGTGTTCAACCTGAGACCTCATATCTGATACCATGTAAGGTTTGTCATTACACAATAACCTACATATGTTGATGACCATTTGAAACCAAGAACAAGGCCCTATCATCAGGAGTGGCAGTTAGTCCACATTTTTATATTCCCATACATGCAGTGGTTATACCATGCACTTGTAGCAATACTCCACCACCCCCCTCTAATGTAGATCGATAGAATTGAACTGCATACATCAGATATGATACCATGTAAGGTTTTCCTAGTGCGAGTTAAATTTGTGAACCATTTCTCTATAGGAAAATGAGAGAAATTGAGAAGAGAAATATAGAGTGGAATTATGAAGACAATGTACACTGAACAACACAAATTTGAGACAAATATGATAAGAATTGATTAGTTTATCACACCATTAATCTTGATACATTAATTAGTGATGCAATGGTGTTATAATGCATAGGATTTGAGTGCCATGGATAGGATTCAAAACTACCAACTCATACTGACTACCTAGCCAACTCAATGTGTCTAAATCATTGTTGGAGGCTAGCTAGTCTAACTCTAGATGTATAAATCAGTCTATAATCAATTAACTGATGAGGTAGGTGGGAAAATGTGCCACTCTCCCTTGATGCATGTATAACTGGAACTAGGTTAACTGAAAGTGATCTAGCTAATTGTAACTGGAGGTTAACTTAGGATAACTGCTTACCTACCACAACCAATTGATGGAGGATGCTAGTGGCACTCGGAGTGGGCTCCTATAATGTAGGGATTGGAATTGGTGGCACCAATGGAACCAATGGTGCCAGTGGAACCGGTGGAACCAATGGCGCCAATGAAACTGGTGGCACCAATGGAACCAATGGCACCAATGGCACCAATGGAGGTGGTGCCACCAATATTCATGGTGGCACCAAAACTCCAGTAAGGTGATAAATGGCCTGCTCAGCTAGGAAATATGACAAAATAGACTAAATTGGACAAAGGAAGATTATTAATACAAACACAATGCCCTTTTTTGCACAAATTATTGTGTAAGCTTGTCACCTTATTACTCACAAAGGCTATATATGATGTTAGTTAAACTTCCAATGAAATACTATTTCATTATGATTAGAAATACAATGGGTTGTGGTTGTTCCCATGAATATGGGTAACACATTTTTAGAAAGAACTAGGCATAGATTAACATGAGCTCAATTAATGTTGATTTAAGCCATCAATAAAGGTTTATTGAGGGTTTAAATAAACCCGCAATCAAGATTTTCCTAATAGATCGATTGATGGTTAAATTATCCCTTGATTGAGCTATTGGAAAAATCTTGGGTTAGGAAATAACTCGATCGAGCAATTATAATATAATTCAGATCATGATCATATAATATTTGAATAGTTCAAGTTCTCTCAATCAATATATTTAAACTAATATAATTATTTTCATACAATAATTTTTCATTTAAAATAAACTTCTAATACACTTTAGATTTAAATAAATTTTGTGGACAAATGTTTAATATTGCTATACTTTTTAATTCTTGTTTTAGAATTAGATTCAAGTTTAAATAGTTACATGTAATGATTTTTTGTTTTACAAATTATCTAGTTCAAACGTCAAACTCGATGGGTTGGATGTAGATCAGTGTACACAATGAAAGAACCATGTTGGGAAAATTATGCACTATTTAATTCAACACTTAATTATATACCATGGAAGGGATCTTGTGAGATGCGAACACAATATCTGCATAATTGAAGGCTTGAACTAACCCGAGCTAACTAAATATGTAGGTGTGCTAACATGCAACTATATGATTTTAAACTACATGCATGACTGTCATGAGTTAAATGCAAGAGTTTAATCTATTTATAAAAATAGGAAATTAACTAAGAACTTGAAAAGTAACTATAAATTCAAATCTAATATAATCTAATCTATTCTATAAAGGCAAGAAACTGATTAACAACTAAGATTCAAACTAGTCCACTGCTACGCTAATCTATTCTATGAAATGAAATTGCAATAACTAATCTAGGGTAGCGGTCACTTGGTCTGAAAGCAATTTAATATAATGAAAGTAAATTTAACTATTCAGAACAGGAAACAAATCAACTAAACTATTTCATGAATGCATGAACTATATGCTTATGCAGGGATGAGAATTAACCATACGATTAACTATGAAAGAAAATAATGAAATTAATTATGAGAGCAAATATGAAATTAATTACTATAAAACATGAAATTATGCTATAAGTGAAAAGAGGAACTAATCTATCTATTCTATGACCGAAGCTACTCTCTATTTTCAAAAGAGCAAACTAACTAACTATCTTACTCTGGTTATCGAACTTATGCAATTGTACAAGCAAATTGAAACACTAATCTAAGGACGAAGTGTAAACAAATAATTTGCAAGGAATCATAAACTAAATGTAAGCAAACTAATTTAACAAATCTAACCTGATCAGCAACTAATCTATGGATTTAAAAAGTAAATGTATATCAAACTAAGCTATGATAACTTTCAAGATGAAACTTAGAAATACCGATATCAAGCTAAGTTATGAGAACTTTCAAGATGAAACTTAGAAATACTGAAAACTAATGCATCTAATATGAAGGGAAATAATGAAACAATCTAAACCAACCATTATTCCTAATGCTCAAAATCTATCGTGCAAAATTTATTAATTTATACAAGCATAAAACTAAATTAAAGATAAAGATAAAAACAAAGGAGACTAAACTAAGCTCAAAATAAAATAAATTAGACTAATGCAAATAAATAGAATTCACACTAAAAATAAAACTCAACTCAACTAAAAGAATTTCATAATCTAAACTTAAAATGAAACTAAACGAAATAGTGAAAATAAACTAAATTAACTAAAATAACCTAAAACAAATTTATCATAAAATAACCCTATATTCACGATGTCATTCATTCAAGAACACATTAAGAAATTTAATAACGAAATATAAATGAAAAAAATTCAAAATACAAAAGAAATACAATACACATATTAAATACAAAAATATAATAGAGTTATATAAATTCTCACTTGTATATTAAATATACAAAACTAAAAATAAATTCAATTATAAAGAAACTCTTTAACCTATATTAAAAAGATATATTATAAACCAATTCGAATTACTTTATTAATATGATACAAAATTAATATATAAAAGAAGAAAACATTTATACTCATTTATATTTTGAATTTTATCATAATTAAAATTGAAACAATTAATCTTATACATTAATATAAAACTAAATATGAAATGTTGAAGATGGATTCGAATCCCCACTAACTACAAAACACAGTAAAATGATGGAAAATTAACCTATACCCTAGCTAATTATTTCTACACAAAACTTAATATTAGAAATTATAGAAATGAACGAAAAGAAAATTCTCTAAAATTCTATCTAAATTCGAATTAAAGGTTGAAAGATAGACTGGATGAAGGTGATAACAGAAGGTTGAAAAAACAGTCTACACAGAGGGACGAACAGAAGGCTGAAAAGACAATCTAAACAGAGAAATGAATGGCCAGCCATATGGAAAATTACATAAAAACTCAAGAAAATTACAGTTTACCAACAACGAAAATCTTCTATAGGAAAACTAAATATATTTACATAAAAACAAAATTACTTATCTTGCAAAAAATGTAAGATAAATGTTGAATATGTAAAAATGGAACCTTCGGTTGTTGAGGGGCCCTTCTCAGCAATCAGAGGCTAGTCTATGTCAATTAATTACTTCACATTAGACTAAAACACGAATATACAATTGGAAATAGAATTTTATTAAATATGAGCAGAATTTTACAGTTTATTCGTCGACGACTAGCTACCCATCTCTCAGGAAGAGGCTGGTATATATATTGTTTATAAGAGATGAGAAATTCGACCCTTTAGTGGTCGACTACTCTCTAAAATTAGTCGATCATAAAGGCACATAATCGTTTACAAGCCAGCGTATGAACATCTCCCTCCTTCGACACGAGCGTGACCTCTTAAACATGAACGTGGAAAATATGTTCCTCCTTTCATGTGAATGGTAATGTGGTTTTGAACATAGGAGAGCACACAATGGCAAGTCTCTAGAATGAGATCTCCTTCATCGTTTGAATGTGTGGACTGGTGGGCAAGGTGTTGAGCAAAGGAGAATGACAACAATCCTTCAAGAATGGGGGCCTCCAAAAACTAAACACATGGACAACAGGTGGTTTGCAGACCCATTTCAGAGTTTAATGCCTAGCATCAGCGCGCAGTTAACTTGGTGATCTGGACGATAAGATTGATTTTGATGAACTAAATGGTAGGCTGGACACATTATGCGTAGATTTAGCTAAATGTGCATCTACTGTGAGCTTGCCCAAAGATTATAACCCAACATTTTCCTGGTGCACTCCTCTTCTTCATGGCATGCGGACTCCTCCAAAATAATTCTCCATATTCATGTGCCTACACAAAACATACAATCCATTAATTTCCAAAACATGGAATGGTAATATATATTAACCATAAACTCTTAAGGAAAAGTGTTTATATAAAGAAACATTATATGAGAATGATATATATATGAACTACATTAGCCTTGATACAATTTAGCATATTAAATATATTAAAGGAGCGAAAACCAGAGCTAATTTCATGCAATATACTTGCCACATTGAATTTTAAAGGACTATGGAAAAGAGTTTAAATAATGACTGTGTAACGTAATTTCCACTCTATCCAAATGTTACATTTTAAAAACAAATTACAAAGAGTCTCTTTAAAGTAAAGGATAATATTACTCTATTTTATTTTATATAAAGTCCTCTTTTATGAAAAATAATATCGAATATAAATATACTTTCATATGAAAGTAACAAGGTTTTAAAACGTGAAGATTCCAAAGGAAAGAGTAAAACGTTGCAACTCAGGTGATATGACCAAATAAATGGTGGCTGTGTAATTTCCAAAAATATATGGCTTGCCACTCATATAATTTGGCTTACTCAATTTTAATGCATTTAATATATATAGAGAATTGTGAGGACATATTTTAAATCTCATGGTAAGTAATTTTTGGATTAAACCAAGTGTAAATCATTAATGATGATTAACCTTTAAAATATAGATTGTTTTTAAATCTAATATATTTTAGCATCTCATCAACAAAAATGATAAAACCAAAAGTTTAGTAAAATTTTAATGAAGCTTTAAAAAAATTTGTTTTCTTAATAGAATAATCAAATGCATTTTATTTTAAGAGAAAACCAATAAAAATTAATATATAAAATATATTTACTCAATTTAAAAATATAATTTCTTTTTAAAGTATACTTTGAAGGAAAAAATTGTATTGAGCAAGGTTAATGAAGAATATACATATATCAAAATGCAATCAATAAGCTACAAGGTTTAGTCACCGAAGCACCACATCAAAAGCATAAGCCCCATGAATCAAAGATGAAGTATGGCACAAGAACGTGATCTATGAGAGCCGAAAAACAAAGGCAAGCCAAACTTAGTGAACCAATAAGAGACATGTCATCAAACCAAGTGTGAAACTTAGGACAGGAAAGAGAGGCTGAATGGAGTGCCAAAATGCATACTAAATGCAATAACACATCAAAATTGGTGAATTAAGCTTGTTTTACCTTTATAAGTTCTAATTGACGAAAACATAGTAAAAGATAGACAAATTAAAGATAAATGTATTAGATTTCGGTAAATAGGCTAGGAAATTAATGTAAATAAGGCCATTATAAAAGACAGTTTCGAGGCCCAAAATACCCCCAGTCCAAAGATATGCCATGTCCTCATGTCATGAATGAATCGGAAGTGGTCTTTCATTTATTCAAAAACTCTGCTTGATCATAAATAATTTATAGGCAATCGTTCAACAAAACGAAGGCATCTTTATTACTACATGAAAACTAGAATTTAGAAAAAATAATTCTGCTATGTGATAGTCAAAACAACTTCATATTATTTAAGATTTCTTAATACATTCAATTCTGCTACTAGTAATAATTCATGCTTATGAAGACCATATAAATCGAGACTCGGTGCCCCAAACCGAAGGTATGGCATGTCCTTGTGCCATGAATGAATTAAGACTGGGGTAAAATGGAAAACATGGAGATATAGATAGTCAATAAAGCGTATAGGAAATTAGTCATCCCTACTACTTCTCAAAGGTTTAGCGTTATTTAAGTAATTATGGACAGAGTTTGCATTTCAAGTTCATTGGACTCCTAAGTTTATGGGTGCCACTTCTAGGATAGTTATATCCTAAATATAGTATGAGTTAGACAGTAGGGTCTTAAGTGCAACTTACAAACATTCTCAAATGGAAAATTGATGGAGTTCATTTTAGATCAACCATGCATACCTTCCTCTGGTAGACCCACAACAACCTTCATTATCACAAAGTCATTTTCATATTTTTTAGACTCTTTTTCTCTCTCTCTTTTTAACAAGCCTTGTCATCCCCAGGAAGATTCCCCTCTTTTAGTCGGGCATGTTCAGTACCTCATCGGGTTTACCTATTCATACCACAAGATAGTACCCGCTTCTAGTGAGCCTGTTTAGTACCCCATTGGGTTTACCTAGTCATACCACAAGCTAGTACCCACTTCTAGTGAGCCTGTTCAGTACCCCAGTGGATTAACCTCTTAAACCCATTTTTTTATGAGAGGCTCTTGTACCAATGTTTCCAATCCCTATAGATATTCAGAAAATTGTTTTTCCTATGAAGGAGTGGTTAGGGAGTAGCTCTGAAAACCATGCTACGGGGTGGGATGGTATATGGATTGGAGGATAGCTAGTCTTCTCTTTTTTTTCATTTTATTTTTTATCATGGAAAACTAAAGGCTGCAAGAGGAATCTACTGAATCAAAGATACACACGATTGATGGATTTAGTGTAAAGTGGATGAATCCATAAGATAATGAATGAAAGGTGTCTCTAGTCCCAAAATATATCTCTTTCATATAGAATTAAAGCAGTGTTCCCCAGAAAATAGGAATTTCATTCACCTGTATGCTACCATGTAGTACAGATGCTTAAATAACATGCCCTGATAAAGAAGCTAGGATGTCCGAGTGACCTCTAAGTTTTAGATGGACCTTAATTTATGAGAAATACCCATAAGGTTTAAAGTTGGTCTTGAGTAAGTGATATAATTAAAAATATGCATGTATGAAAATGAATAATGATGTAAATTATTTTGGTTTAGTCATTAACATGATCTTTTTCTTAGTTCTTTTATTTCAAAAAGAAAACAAAAGCAATGTTGCATTATTCCCTAAACCAAGAATGTAACATTTTATTTATATACATATTTCCCTACCCTAAGAAGAAAGAAAATGTATTTATTCAATTATATGAGCTTTTCCAATGAAACCAAGTGTGAAGCAAACTGAGAATTGTACCTTTATTCACATATGAAAAGATTCTTGCGGTGATTACCTAAATGTGGAAGTTCAACCAAATTACTTTTATGTGCACCATTAGGTGTCGAATGAAGGAATGATATTGTGGTCGAGTTACCTCTTGAAATCATATTTTGATGTAGTCTTGGTACTCACCTTCCTTTGCTATGTCATATAGATCATCTTCTTCTAGTTGAGCAGTTGTTTGAGCATATGATGGATCTGTTAGCTTAAATGTAAATAAATTTTTAATTTTTGGTTTCTTTCCTTTGAATGTATTCCCAAATGTATCTTCTTCTTTTGCAATCTCGCAGAGAACATCGTTTTGTAGCTCTTGGGATTTGGGTTTGTCTATTATTTCAGGAGAGGTTGATAAGCTCTCAACTGCTGTTAAGATGGTTTTTACCTGGTGAGAATCATTCCTAGCCGCTACTAGGATTTGAGAGAGTTCTCTCATACTAATCAGCACCTTTGAGACCATGTTGTTGGTTGGTAGGTTCTGATTTGCATAACAATTAGTCCCTGGGGTTCTTAAAGTACCCCATTTTTTTTTCTTTTGAAAAACTATTTACTAATAAAAAAAAACACACTAAAACACCTACATGACATTATCTTGCAGAAATTATACAAACTTGTGGGAAAAAGGAACAACAAAGCTTTGGGGCAACCCACTAAAGTGGATGCGTCAGGATGTCACACTATCAAAATTCCATTGTGAATTCGTCTTTGTGTCTTATCATTTCTCCTTCCCCTCGCTGTGTAATGTAAAGGAAACCTACCTACCCCTATCTATCTAGACTCCAATCCCTTTAGCACCTCCCTGGAAACGGTGCCAAAATGTTGGACAAAATATGCACTATTTAATTCAACACTTAATTGTCAACCTGAGACGAGAGCTTGTGAGATGCAAACACAATATGTGGAGAATTGAAGGCTTGAACTAACCTAAGCTAATTAAATATGCATATGCGCTAACATGCAACTATATGATTTTAAACAACATGCATGACTGTCATGAGTTAAATGCAATAATTTAATCTATCTATATGATCCGGATTTATGCGTGAACGAAATGAAAGAACATATACATAATCATAATAACAGACATTTTGCAAATATAACAGAGATACAGTAAACACATATTCTATTAAATGGCTGAAATAGAACAGACTGTAATACAATTGCTAGAATGGTGGTAGCTATCTCTAAGAAGAGATGTGGCTGCTACGCTCATTCGTGCCAAGATTCCTACAAAATGAGGCCAAAGGGGCCTATTTATAATAAGAATGAGGTGAGAACCCCAAAAGTCCCAAAACATAACCCTAGAAGATGAACCGTCATAAAGTTTGTGGCCCCACGGTGGTAAGTTGAACAGTCAACTTCCCAGGGTCATAACTTTTGCATACGATCTCCGATTTGGGTGTTTGAAAGCTTGTTGGAAAGGTCTGTCTAATATTTACAACTTTTGGTCAGCCAAATGGATGTCGATGGCAACCATTTGGCCCCTAATCTCCAAAAAACGTCGTTTAAGGCCTTAAAACGGCCCTGGAAGTTTAGGACTCAAAAAACTGCCGAAAAATAACTAGGAAACTACCACAATGGACAATTGTTTTGAGCCAGTGGAATAGGTGGGTGGCCACCGATCTCCATCTGGATCACTATAAAAACAGGAAATTAACTAGGAACTTGAAAAGTAACTATAAATTCAAATCTAATCTAATATATTGTATAAAGGCAAGAAACTGATTAACAACTGAGATTCAAACTAGTCTAATGCTACGCTAATCTATTCTATGAAATGAAATTGCAATAACTAATCTAGGAAAGCGGTCACTTGGTCTGAAAGCAATTTAATGTAATGAAAGTAAATTTAACTATTCAGAACTGGAAACAAATCAACTAAACTATTTCATGAATGCATGAACTATATGCTTATGCAGGGATGAGAATTAACCATGCGATTAACTATGAAAGAAAATACTGAAATTAATTATGAAAGAAAATATGAAATTAATTACTATAAAATACGAAATTATGCTATAAGTGAAAAGAGGATTAAATCTATCTATTCTATGAGTGAAGCTACTCTATATTTTGAAAAGAGCAAACTAACTATCCTACTCGTTATCAAACTTATGCAATCGTATAATCAAATTGAAACACTAATCTTAGGACCAAGTGTAAACAAATAATTTGCAAGGAATCATAAACTAAATGTAAGCAAACTAATTTAACAAATCTAATCTGATCAGCAACTAATCTATGAGTTTAAAAAGTAAACTTATATCAAACTAAGCTATGAGAACTTTCAAGATGAAACTTAGAAATATTGAAAACTAATGCATCTAATATGAAGGGAAAAAATGAAAACAATCTAAACCAACCTTTGTTTCTAATGCTCAAAATCTATTGTGCAATATTTATTAATTTATACAAGCATAAAACTAAATTAAAGTTAATGATAAAAACAAAGGAGACTAAACTAAGCTCAAAATAAAATAAATTAGACGAATGCAAATAAATAGAATTCAAACTAAAAATAAAACTAAACTAAATTAAAATGAAAGTAAACGAAATAGTGAAAATAAACTAAATTAATTAAAATAATATAAAACAAATTTATCATGAAATAACCCTATATTCACGGTGTCATTCATTCAACAACACATTAAGCGATTTAATAATGAAATATAAATGAAAGAAATTCAAAATACAAAAGAAATACAATACACATATTAAATACAAAAATATAATATAGTTATATAAATTCTCACTTGTATATTAAATATACAAAACTAAAAATAAATTCAATTATAAAGAAACATTTTAACATATATTAAAAAAATAATTATAAACCAATTTGAATTACTTTATTAATATGATAAAAAATTAATATATAAAAGAAGAAAACAGTTATACTCATTCATATTCTGAATTTTATCATTATTAAAACTAGAACAATTAATCTTATGCATTTATAAAACTAAATATGAAATGCTGAAGATGGATTCGAATCCCCACTAACTACAAAACAAAGTAAAATGATGAAAAATTAACCTATACCCTAGCTAATTATTTCTACACAAAATGTAATATTAGAAATTCTGGAAATGAATGAAAATTCTGGAAAATTCTATCTAAATTCAAATTAAAGGCTGAAAGACACACTGGATGAAGGTGCAAACAGAAGGCTGAAAAAACATTTTGCATAGAGGGATGAATAGAAGGCTGAAAATACAATCTAAGAAGAGGGACGAATGGCGGGCCGTATGGAAAATTGCATAAAAACTCAAGAAAATTACAGTTTATCAACAACCGAAATCATCTATAGGAAAACTAAATATATGTACATAAAAACAAAATTACTTATCTTGAAAATACAAAAGATAAATGCTGAATATGTACAAATGGAACGGCCGGTAGTTGAGGGGCCCTTCTCAACAATCAGAGGTAAGTAATCTTTGGATTAAACCAAGTGTAAATCATTAATGATGATTAACCTTTAAAATATAGATTGTTTTAAAATCTAATATATTTTAGCATCTCATCAATAAAAATGATAAAACCAAAAGTTTAGTAAAATTTTAATGAAGCTTCAAAAATAATTTGTTTTCTTAATAGAATAATCAAATGCATTTTATTTTAAGAGAAAACAGATAAAAATTAATATATAAAATATATTTACTCTAAAAATATCATTTCTTTTTAAAATATGCTTTGAAGGAAAAAATTGTATTGAGTAAGGTTAATGAAGAATATACATATATGAAAAAGCAATCAACAAGCTACAAGGTTTAGTCACCGAAGCATCACATCGAAAGAATAAGCCCTAGGAATCAAAGACGAAAGTATGGCACAAGAATGGGATCCATGAGAGCCGAAAAACAAAGGCAAGCCAAACTTAGTGAACCAATAAGAGACATGTAATCAAACCAAGTTCAAAACTTAGGACTGGAAAAAGAGGCTGAATGGAGTGCCAAAATGTGCACTAAATGCAATAACACATTAAAAATGATGAATTAAGCTTCTTTTACATTTATAAGTTATAATTGATGAAAACATAGTAAAAGATAGACAAATTAAAGATAAATGTATTAGATTTCGGTAAATAGGCAAGAAAATTATTGTAAATAAGGCCATTATAAAAGACAATTTTCAGGCCCAACAAACTAACACACTCAACACTGCAACAATTATACCAATATTTATGTCTTTAATTAAATTTAGAAAAAATACCTATACAAGAAGAATTACAACACAAGTCTAAAATCGAATAGTCGAGATGAACATTGACTAAGATAACCTTCATACACATGCAATAGAGAATACTATGTCCTCAACTCTTACACAACACTCAGTTCTACATGCAAAACTACTCTCAACACACTGCTCCCAAAAGTCCCCAAAAGTCCCATGTTTCTAAATATGCATCGATATTTATAGTTTCTCCTTGATCTAGAGTCCAGGGATCCCATTATAGAAGTTCACATACTTCTAGGAATCACTATGGATGAAATAAATACACCCTCTAGTTCCCCATTGTAGGTTTTTCCACCTATCATTCTACAACAACTACCATAATTGCTCTACAAGTACTCCAATTAGTGCTAGTTTATTTTTCATTGACTTTTATCATGTTATGGTGGGTAGTTCCCATTGACAATTTCTAGTACCTTGTCGTCAATCATCAAACGTTCCTAATCAAAATTCTTGTGACTACATAGTTTATTCTTTCGTTGACCTTTTCTTCCCATTTTGCTGGAGGTCATGGACTTTCCTTGAGGATTTTTTCATTGAATTCCTTCACCTATTTTCCATTTTCATGGATACCCCTGCATCAAATTCCCATGGTTGAAAATAACTTTTCTCATAACCATGTATCCTCTTGAGGTCTTATTCTGAAATCAATGTTGCTTATTCTAGGCCTCTATTCACCCTACAAGCCAGATATTCCTTCTTCTATTAGATTATGGTCCTTCTGACCTCAATCTTGTCGAGTACTTTCATGACTTCATACACCGACTGAACTTACATTTATCACGGTAAGTCGGTTATCTCCTTCTCCTCCCTCATCGACCCTTCTTCAAACTTGGATAGGTTGAAAAAATTCAATGTTGGAGAAATTACCCTACATTCAAGCAACTCTAGCACATTTTCATTTCCTAAAATTATATTTAGGATTCTACATGAACCAATATTCTTCAAACTCAACTTGTCATATGTCCCTCGGGAGAACCTTTTCTTCCTCAGGTGTGTGTATACTAAGCCTTCTTCTATAAATGAGTGTAGTCAACTCTTTTTTATGGATCTTAGCTTATAACTAGTGTTTTGTATTTCTAGTTGGTGACTCAATTTGTCATTTACTTCTTTTGCGTGGTCGAAAAAGGATTCTGCATATCCAATTTTCCATGTTCCCATTGATACCATGGCTAAGCCAATCACTCCATGCATACTTTTTCCCTGCATGATCTAAAATGGACTCATTCCCATCGATCAGTATACCAAATTGTTGTACATGAATTTCACTTACGCCAACACATTCTCCCACTACTTTGGTCAGTCGACAATCAAGCATATTAGAAGATTTTCCAATCTCTTGTTCATGACTTCAGTATTCCCATCGGTATGTGGATGGTATGTAGAACTGAACTATAATCTCATCTCAAGCTTCTTCCACAGGGTTTTCTAGAAATGTCCAATAAATTTTATATCTCTGTCTGAAATGATGATCTTTGAAAACCCATGCAATCGCACAATTTCTTTTAAAAATAAAACAACAATACCTGTTGCATCACTCGTATTTCGACACAGAATAAAGTGTTCCATTTTTCAAAACATGTTGACTACCACCAATGTGGAGTCATTCCCTTCCTGTGTCTTTGGAAACCCAAGCATGAAATTCATGCTTATATCCTCCCATGGTGCAGTTGGTATGGGTAATGGTGCATATAATCCTATATTTTGGCTTTTTCCTTTAGTAAGCTGGCATACTCAGCATCATTGGATACAATTTCTCACATTCGTTTCCAACCCAATATAGTAACTTGTATCTACAACCATTGCTTTATCCTTCTAAATTCCAAAGTGTTGTCCTAATCCACCATTGTGAAACTCCCTAATCAAAATTTCCCAAACTAGTCCATTAAGGATGCATAATTGATGTCCTTTGAATAGGTACCGTTTTTTGATGAATTAATCCAAGTATGAGTTCATGTCGAGACTCCATAGTTCCTTTGACGCTTTCCATGTGATAAAAAAGTCTTCATTGACTTCATAGTTTGTCTTTAATAACTCTAGCCACGTCGAATTAACAACAAACTTTTCGATCAAAGAAAATCATCGACTCAAAGTGCCCACTACCCTATTAGTCTTTCCTAACTTGTGATTTAATACAAAATTATAACTTTTCATGAACTCGACCTGCTACATATGCCTCTGATTAAACTTCCTCTGAGATTCATGGTCAATCAACAACACACATTATTTTGGAAACAAGTAATGTCTCCATTTCTTCAATGCCTAGATAATAGCATAAAACTCTTGGTCATATATCAAATACTTATTCTTGGATCCATCCAAATTTTCACTGAAGAATGCCATCGATCGGCCCTCCCAGCTCAATACAGCTCCAATTTCTATCCCACTTGCATCGCAATTGAGTTGAAAAAAGTTTTGAAAGTGTGGAAAAGAAAAAAATAGGCTCTCCATCACATTCTATTGTAGCTTCTCAAGATATGTTCACGATGATTTTTTCAACATGTAATCACCCTTTTTCACGACATAAAAACTCCTCACTTTTGGGGAATTCATGAACTCAAGCCACTCTATAATTAATCTTACCCTCTTCGAGTCCATCCTCAACCCTTGTCAAGAAATTGCAAATCCCAAATAGATTGATTCCCTATGCATGAAGGATCACTTCTATAGGTTTATCATCATATTCTCTTGACTTAGCATCTACATAACTTGTCGAATATCTAACAAGTGATGTTTTCTTGTCTTGCTAAAAATCAATATGTCATCAAGATATACAACAAAAAACTTCCCCATAAATGGTTTCATAAGTTTTTCATAAAACTTATGAATATACTGGGAACATTGATCAGAACAAACAACATAACCAACCACTCATACAATGATTCCTTCGTCTTTAATATTATATTCCGTTCGTCACCTTCCCTTATCTCGATCTAGTGGTATCCACTCTTTAAGTCAATCGTGGTGAAGTACGTCTCTCAACTCAAACAGTCAATCAAGTAGTCCATTTTGGGAAATGGAAATCTACACTTGATCATAATATGATTGGTAGCCCTCAAGTTGGTACACATTCTCTATTATCCTCCTTTCTTGGATGTTAGTATTGTTTTCACAACACATGGACTCGTACTTTCTCTATCATACCCCTTATCCAAGAAATCATGGACTTATCGGTTCAACTTATACTTTTTTGTTGGCATCATTTTGTGGAGCACCTTGTTTAGTATATTTGACTATGAAATCAAGTCAATATGATTTGATATAAACCTTGTCAACAACAATCCCGGCCCGTTGGCACCTCACCAACCATTATTCTCTTGAATTCTTCCAACACCTCTCCAACATCCATCGAGACATCTTTAGTCAGCCTCTTAACACTTGGACCCTTTGGACTAATTATGAAGAAACATTGTTGCTCCTTTCCCCTTTCAATAATTCCTTTGTCGAAAACATCAACACTCACTTTTCCCAATATCCACTCTACCTTTATTTTTTATTTGACTCTTCAACCAACGGAATCAGTCAAAATCTTCTATTATCCTTCATAGTTGTAACTTTATTTTGATGACTATCATATATCATTTTTAGGTCATATTGCCATGATCAGCCCAATAATAGGTGACAAGAATCCATCTGAATCACATCACACAACACAACATCGTGCAACCCTCCAATCTTGAAGTTGATCAGGAACTTTGATGTCACTATGACATGATGACATTTCTATAACCATGATAGCTCATACAAAACCCCAACTTTTTTATCACCTCCATTGAGACTAGATTCTATGTACTTCCTCCATTGATGATGGTCATATATCATCCATCCCAAATATTCACCTTCGTCAGAAATATGGAATTCCTCTCTATCCCTTCTTTCTCCTCCTATTGCATAGACTAAAACAGTGTTTGTTGGACTATCAAGTTTGGACCTTTCTCCGTCATGATCTCTCCTAAGTTCTTCTTTGCAACCAAACCAACTTCGCCTTTACCTTGAATTCTAGTTTCTTGTCTCGCTGTGGTATGCATATTTTATAGGAATTGATATTCCTTATGTCCTAGTTCCCAAAACTTGTAGCAGAAAAAATTAGAATGGTATGCATGTCATTATCCAAAATATCGACAACCGATACCACCTCTGCCACTGGATATTTCACATCCTCATCGGCATTCAAGATTATTGTCTCTGGTTGTGCTTTCTTGTCAGCGATCATCTCTAGTTTATTACTTCCTTTCCCCATTGGTCTTTCTTCTAGTGTCAAAATATTTATAACTTCAATAAGTCAACATCTCCCTTCTTTTTGAAATATTTCTTGATAGCTTTTCCTCTTCCTTCAGATCTAACTGATAGACTTCCCTAACAATCCTAAATTTTAACAAGGTCAACTTATCCTATAGTATACTTCATGCCATTCATGTATCTAGCTATTTCCTCCTCTCCTTGATTGGCATGTCCTGACCTAATCAACAATCGATAGAATTCCTCTATGACATGACCTTTTAACTTTAGGAAGGTAGACTCTACTCTTTTGGGGTCTTCAATTTTCTCCATTTAGAAGTATTTTTCCATCTCAAAGACCTAGTATATCAACTCCTCTAGGTTTAGACTTCTGTAGTAGGTAGGAAATTCCATCTTAGCCTTACCTATCAATTCCAGTGGGGCCTTTAACAATCAATCCTCTAGCTAATCCAATTCTTCTTCCTCTTTATCCTCTCTATCCTTAACTTCAACATCACTATGGTCTAGGTTTTCTGCAACATGTCATTCTCATCATGCCTATTTCATGTCCAATAGCTCATTTTTTCAATGTATTCATAATATGGACACATTATTTGAAGGTTTCACGATCAATAGTGGTCGATGCACATCCACATTTCCTTCTACCATGAACATTGACACCTCTCTAAGCCATCTCTCTACTGAAACAACCAAATCATGCTTCCACAACTCCACCCAACCACAGTTTAAGTCGCAACTAGACCTTTACACAAGATAAATTTATCGCTCTGATACCATCTAGTGCAAATGTCCACCTGGATGGGTCAGATGTTCATGAGTATACACAATAAAAGCACAAAAAAAATAAACACTACAACAGTTCTCCCAACAATTATAGCTTTAATCAAATTTAGAAACAAATTCTATACCAGAAGAATTACAACAAGAGTCTCAGCTCGAACAATCAAGATGAACATCGGCTGAGATAACCTTCATACATATGCAAGAGCATATACTACATCCTTATCACTTACAACACACTAGGTTCTACATGCAGAACTACTCTCAACACATAGCTCCCAAAAGTCCCCAAAATTCCCCTATTTATGAACACAATTTGTAGTTATAGTTGTTCCTGGATGCACAGTACATAGCTCCCCTTATATAAGATCGCATACTTATAGGAACCTCCATGGATGCTATAAATGCACCTTTGGTTCCCCACTATATATTTTCCCACCTTTCGTTCTGTAGCAACCACCATAACTGTTCTTCAACTATTCCACCTATCTTAGTGGCTTCGTTTCTCGCGATCCTCTCTTTAACAGTTGATCGTCTCTCTCATTGGTGTGAGTTTTTTTTTTCACCAACTTTAATTATGTTCTAGTCGGTAGGTCCCATCAACCATTTCTAGTACCTCGTCATTAGTCATAGACCATTCCTGGTCGAAATCCTCATGACTAGTTTGTTTCTTCTTACGTCAACCTTTCCTACCCATTCGGGTGGAGGTCATCAACTTTCCTCTAGGCATATTTATCAAATACCTTCGACTATTTTCCTTGGGAATTGATTCCCCTACATCATTATTATATTAATAATACACAATATCTAAAAACCATATTTTAAATGTTTGGTAATCCATGGTAAATTTGCTCGAGTATTCGATGTGATGTGATGCCATGGAAAAATTTACGATGGCTTACAAAAACCATGGGCAATAAATCAAGTTAAGCATGGATTCAAAAATATTTCAAATAGCTATGGTTTTCAAAATTATGTATTTTTATTTAATTTTTAAACAAAATTAAACTATAAAAATCATTAAAAATGTTTAAATTGTATAAGGAGAAAATGATATCAATTCAAATAACTCAATTGAGCTATTTGAGTTAATATTATTTTTTACATATTAAATTTAAACTTTTTATAAATTAAATAGTTCGATCAAGCTCAAACTATTAGCTCAATCAAGATTTTGGCATAACCAAACATAAACCCTCAATCAAGGAATTTAAAAAATGTGTGCAAAACCTCAATATATGGATTTAAACCATTCAATCAAGCTAATGGCTCAATAAAGGGCTTTAAAACAAGATTTTATCCCCATTTTCTACAAATTTAATTTGTTGGCCTCTTTTCCTGGCCTAAACTCTATCCTGGAATGTTCCTTAGGTGTCAGACTTCATACTGATGGATTCATCAAAGAATCAACTATCCATTGGAATATAATTTATGGGTTTATGAGTTCATATCAACTTTTTTTTCTTTTCAAAATTACACTTAAAAACCCATGTCCACAAGATCAAATCAACACAAAGAAAAATCAACATAAAAAGTACACAACCAAAAAAATTCAAAAACTACATACACCCCAAATCAATGCGTCCTCTTCAAAAGGGTATTTTTTTGTTTTATTTTTTTTATTTTTGCAACCAGTAGAGTTTTTTTATGTGCACACACATGTACAAAATGTTATTAAAATTTCCAATGGTCAATTTCAAAAATTAATAAGAAAATATAATTTTTCAAGATAGAATAAAAAAAATTATGTGTGCCCTAGTGCATTTTTTGTAGATTATGTTCATATTTTATTTTTAAAAAATTATGCATTTATCACTAAATTATTTTACTTGCACACAAGCCACTTGTTAAATTTTCCTTAAATTTACAAGAACAATGCCATCATTAAATGCAATTTTAGAATATTAAATAATAATATTATTTTTTTAAAACTAC
Organism: Pseudotsuga menziesii; assembly: GCA_001517045.1. Taxonomy (NCBI): domain Eukaryota; kingdom Viridiplantae; phylum Streptophyta; class Pinopsida; order Pinales; family Pinaceae; genus Pseudotsuga; species Pseudotsuga menziesii. Next base: position 143,982 of record LPNX010304214.1, read on the forward strand.
ATAGGTGGAAATACAACATAATTATCATTGACACCATCACTAGGGTTCATGTGGAAACCCTTAACCCTAGTGAATTCAAAAATGTGTGGCCACTACTTATAAAGAATTAAAATATAAAATGTTGGGTCATACCCATATATGCGGCCAAGAAAACAAAACAGTCATAAAACTAATCTTGACATGTATCAAGGGGTGTTACAACAATGCCATGAGAAGGGGTTGTTTGGGAAAATAAATTTTGTTCTTCATTAATGATGAATATGAAGAAAATAATTTCATGCAACCCACTCAGTTAGCAAGCTAACAGAGGACATTGTTTCACTCTACATCAAACAATCAATGCACATGCAGTGTGAAAAGTCAATAGAAGAGGAAATAAATCAGCATAGATCCAAATCCTAGGCTCTATCAAGCACTGAGAGGGATCAAATCTCTCGAGGTGCAAACATATTTTTAGGTATCTATTGATTTGATTCAAACCAAAAGACACATCTCTTTATTTAAAGTCCACATATAATATTTTTATTATTAATATTTAATATTATTTATGGCCGACATATACTATTTTTTATTATTTTTCATTTTGTTTGGAATGGACATTACAACATTTGACCATACATAGTTTTAATACCATAGGAAAGGCCCTCCAACAACCATGGGTTGTTTAGGAGGCCTTGCACATGGTCTTAAAACCATTTGCAAGGCCCCCCTAAACCATGTACAATAAAACCATGGGTTGTTTAGGAGGCCTTGCACATGGTTTTAAAACCATGTGCAAGGCCCTCCTAAAGCATGTACAATAAAGCCATGGGTTGTTTAGAAGGCCTTGCACATGATTTTAAAACCATGTGCAAGGCCAATATTTTTTTGCGGATAATTCAATTTGTTATTTTTTATTTTTTTTTAGGTAGGAACATTACCACATCTCCCCAATATTGTGTTTTTTTCCTCACCCACATATTTTTTTTTACAGATAATTAAATTTTTAATTTTTTATTATTTTGGTAGGTAGGAAGATTACAACATCTCCCCCATATTAGATTGTTTTTGTGACCAACATTTATTTTGGCCTATAATTAGAAAATTTATTTTTTATTAATAAAAATATAACATTACGTAACGTTACAAGATCTCCCCCATACTATGTTGTAGAGCACCTCTATGCACAAAAATGAATTTGGCCACCAATGCAGTGCATGAAATTTTTTTTTAAAAGAGAGAGATAATGGTTAATGCAAACCTAGAAAATGAATGCCACATAGTGGGATTAAGGAAATATATCACTAAAGAAAGGAACTAGACATTGATTTGGAAAACCAAAGAGTTTCCCAGTTAATGGTAGAAACATAGTGAGGGAAAAGTGATGGTGAAGGTGCATATTTTTTTGCTTGATGTAGCTCAAATAAACAAAAAATGAAACATAGAATGCATGCACCAATTATATAACACATACCCACAAGGAATAGGTATCGAAACCTACAAGGATGAGAGAAATGTACTATCAATTCCATAAAAAACGACAACAAAATGAAGATCCGAAAAAATCCTTAGGGTGTGTCGATGACACCCAAATCCAACAAGTGCAATAAGGGATGGAAGATAAGGAAGGAAATTTCCTCTCTCATAGACCATTCTTGAGTAGAAACATTCAACCATATGTCCATTTTAATAGTGATGAGAATATTTTGTGGCTGTTGAACATAATACACAAGACCACTCGATAGTCATATTAAGTATAATATTTTATTTCCCCTTCAAACCCATGATTACCACTCACTTTTTCATGGGAAGGGTGGAAATGACCATGAGACCACAATGAGACTAGAATTTTGAGGAAGGCCATTTATCTCCCATCAACCATTCTTGAGTAGAAAATTTCAAACATATGTCCATTTTGAAAGTGACAAGACTATTTTGTGGTCATAAACCATAGTATGCAACACAACTAGACAACGATATTAAGTATGAGTTTGGATTTCCCCATCATGCCCAAGATTTCCCCTTGTTTCACTATAGGGAGAGTGGAAATGATATTGAATTCTTTTCAATTGTGTCTGTAAGCATGGAATCCTGCAACAAATATTCTCAACTTTTTTTGGATGTATCATTTTTGGTTCACTTCTAAAATGTTTGAGTAACTCAATTCAATTTCAAAACACAAAGAGAAATGGAAAATAATTGGAATGTGTGTTTTCAATGACTTTTTATCATTTTTTCTATACCTTACATGAAATTTCACAAAACAGTTTTAAATCCATGACAATCCACATTCTGCATTCCAATCACATTTAAAAATATGTATGGAAGCGTGAGTCTTTTTGAGGAAATTCATGTTGCAATATAAGCAAATAGAAAAGACAATCATTTATTGTGTGAGGAATCCCTCATAGTCTCAATGTGTTGTGGTTTTCTATATTTTTTTGGACTACTTATGGACAATGAAATAAACCAACAAAATAGACATGCCCTCCTTGAATGTTATGCAAACATGAAAACTCTAGTGACATCACCTACAAAACATTCCCAAATGTTTCATTTCCATCTAAGGGATGAGTGTACATTACTTGCAACTAACCCTATTCTAGACACACATGAGAAGAATAAACACCAAAATATGCAGTAACTTTTTATCTTCCAAGGAAGTCGAAACACTTTTTCTTCCCAACACACATTCTTTAAAATATTGTTGAAGCTACGGCAACCCAGAAATCACAATAGAGGTAAGAGGTCAGTCCTACTGAGTTCCATTACTATTATTTTCCTTTCTACCTAGTTATACATAAACCTAACAATATGTCATTGCAAGTACAACTATGATATAGGTCCATCTATTAGGGTGAAGCAAAAGTGTCCTTTTGCAAGAATTATGTTTTCTTTTCTTGCATGCATTTCTACTTTCGTATTTTTATTAATTATGGATGATGTGTTCAAATGTTCAAGTTAACATCAGCACAATTTGAGTGACGCATACTCTATTTGTCTTCGCTTCACCTAGGTGAAAATGGAATATTGAGAGCTACGTAGGGTCTCATAAACCTCCTGTTTTCAGTGATTGAACTGGATGCGACATGTTGTACTATATGAGTGTTAAAATTGCATTCTTAATAAAAAATATTATTTGGGCATATATGCATCTTTCCTCCCTTCTGTTATTTAGCTTTGTTGTTGTTTTTATGTATTTTTATTACATTTCACAAACTATAAATTATTAAGATTCTATATTGTGAATATTATTTTCATTTGATTCCCTAGTCTTTTTGGTGCTTCATTTTTTTAAACTAAAGTAGTTGCTATGCATAATTTTTAATGATCTTTCATTTCATGGAATTAATTAAAATTACAAAGTTCACTTTTAGCAAACATATAAAGCTTAAATTTTCTTCTTTATCAAGACAAATTATTTCATTAATATAACTTGTAATTTTTATTGTATTTAAAAATATGAATTTGAATAAAATTGAAACTTATTTTTACACATTAAAAGAAGTTAATTAAATTTACTTAGGCATTAATGAAATAAAAAATTTCACTGCAATTTTATAATAACGTGCTCAATGCAAAGTTCATGCTAATTTAACTCATTATTTCATAAATGAAACCTTGACTTTCCATGTCTCTTTAATTTTTTGAATTTAATGGTATTACATATTTCCTTAGTGTTTTTATAACAGTTAGTTTAATTTACATAGGCATTATAATGTTATTAATTATTGATGCATTTTTACGCTAACTACTATCATTTAATTTTTCATACAGTTTAGTTAATATCTTTTCTGATGTACTTGTAAATATTATATCATTGATTTCTTTGGTCGTAATTAATTAATCACCACCTTCTTTAGAGATTAATACACACATTGTTAGGTATGTTTCATTTAGTTTATGTAATGAAGTAATGTTATTTTTATGAAAGAGTTATGTATTTAATAACATATATCAAATCCTACTTTAGCTTAATGACATTGATTCTACTTGTGAATCCTATTCATCTAAGGGCTCCAAACGCAACAAAAGATTCATCCTTATCCTCTCCTTAAAAAAACCCTCCAACGATGTTTACACTAGAATCAACCACATTGAAGTCATATAGAAAATAAATAGATTATTTATATCTGAAACATCATGGAAATTATCTCAACAATTCTATCTTTTCAATAATGGTATTTAGGGACATTGAGTGGCGCCCAGAATATATTATATTCAAAATTAACATAACCAACCTTCCATATCAAGATAATTTATAATAGTGTAATGTTCCAAAGTCTGATATGCAGACCTTGACACTAACTAATGCTACAAATTAAATTATAATTTTTGATATTGAAGTATAACCACTCAGAGGATCTTCAAACTAAGCTAATGAAGGTGTTTTGCTGGGTAAATTTGCAGACATGGGAGTAGGAAGTGGGAAGAAAACAAGAGTAAGTTTAAAACATTGAATTCATTTCCCCTAACATGTTTATATTGGGGGATATTCAGGTTTCAAAGTCCTCTATGCAGAAACCTACTCCCACGCTTCTAGGTCACCCAACCATGAAACTAAGGAAAATCCTTCCGTCCTTCCGACTAGGGGCTCGGGGAAAAGTGAAGATTTGTTATCAGAACTTCATATATCCAAAAATAAGGTTTGGGAAATTTTTTAACAGATATGGAGAGTTTTGGAGAGTTTACGAAATAATTGGGGATTTTAGGCAATTTTGTCCTAGGGAAGTCATCCGCAATGGAGGCTCCCAAAACCCAGTACGAACTCAAATAATTTATCATATTTGATGATTCATGGGTTGTTAAGTATGTCAGTGATATAAATCAACTTATAAAATAAAAAATTACTGAATACAACTCCTTGAATTGGAAGAACAACTAGACTAGTCAAAATTAACTAGTAATCTAACTAGGGTGTGTAAATAAGATTGAATTTTAAAACGTAAATGTATCAGACCTGATAAATTTATTTGATAGAGCCTAATACATATTATTACATTATATCATACCATACAAACTCATTCCCATAAATAATTCTCAGCTATGAGTGCACTAGAATGCTCAAATCCTTCATTTTGATGACTAGTTAAGCTTATACATGGAAATATGAGTATGCAAACTTAATGAACAGATTTATTTATACTTGACTAAGATAAATAAAAATATTTATTAGTTGGTTTACATCATAAATAAATGGATTAACTGACCATTACATCATACAACTCAAAATGAAGGGAAAAAGGCCCGAAATATAACCGGAGAACAGCTGAGAGCGTAGGTGAAGCATGGGATTCACTGGAGCTCAACCTGAACATGATGGAGGATGAAAAATATTTCTGATAGGAATTCAATGGATGAAACTCAAGCACTCCATCACTGCAAATAGAAGAGAATAGGAATGAAGGAATGGTTTGGGGCTCATTTCCCAAGTATCTAAGGCACATCACCCAGAAAGGCATACTCACATAAGCATAGATCAATAAACACATCAACCAAACCGTGTGAATGAGATTAAATTTTCCTTTAATAGAATCTTGGGTGACCTTTTTTAGCAAGTGGAAGCCAATGGTGACCTGTGAGAGCAAGTCAACCACCTAGAATCCCTAACCCTAGCCACATAAGTGCCCTCCTTAGGAAATTTGGAATGTAGGACCATGTGAAAATGTTTCCATGTCCAAATAATCCCTTTGACTTAGTAATTGTTCCCTCCTTATTCAAATAGTTGGTTCTTTTGTTCATGACAGCTTTATTCTTTTCCTTATTGTCGAGACTGAGTCTCCATAAGGAAAATGTGCCCTCCTTTTCCAAAACTTTCATGCTTTTGTCCTCACTGCTTTGTTGAGATCTCCAAGAGGAAACTACACCCTCCTTTGCAAAAATTTACTACTTTTTGCTTCTTTTAGGAACATTCCATTTTTCTCTCCGACTGCTTTTGTCATAGATTTTCCTCTTTTTTAATATCCTCCCTTGGTAAGTTGTCTTTCCACTTGTGCCTGACATGGAAAGCTCAATCCCACATGTTATTTGCACAATAATTAATTAAAATTACATACATGCCTCAATAATAAATATTTGACCAACATTCTCCTAGGCTAATTCGTTAATGCCTCATAAATAATATTTGGACACAATTCTCTAGGTGAGGTAATTAATGCATCTTTAACCCCCCAATGTGTTGGGCATGGTCAACACTTTTAGGTCCAAAAATATGGGGACATGAAAAATAGTTATAATAATATTATCCCATTGAGTGAAGATATTTTTTACATGTTACTTTTATGCTACAATACAAGGGCGATACTATTGAATGTGAGAACAAATACCTAGGATACTTTCTAAAACCCTACAATTATAAGATTGCAAATTGGATGTGGCTAGTGAACAAAGTTGAGAAGAGAATTGGGAACATGTGCTACAAATTTTTATATTTGGTTGGAAAACTCACCTTGGTTCATTATATTTTAGTGGGGATGCCTATATATTGGTTTTGACTAAAGAAAGTAACTATTACTATATTGAATATGTTGAGGAAAAAAATTATCAGTTTCTTTTGGTATAGTATTGGTACGAGTGATAAGATGCATTAGCTTAAATGGGAAAAATTTACTCTTCCAAAATCCTTGGGGCAGCAGGACATTAAAAATATACACTAGTTCATTCTTGATTGATGTTTGAAAATATTATAGAGAGGTATACTTGGTATATGTTTATGGAGTGATATGCTAAATACTAAGTATAATAAAGGAAAATCAATTGTCTAGTGGATAAGAAACCCCTCTAAATCTGTATTGGGTGTATCAAATTTCTAGAATGGGACTGTTAAGGAATTCCCATCGTCAAGTAGATGGCTAACGTGGAGGATTGGTAATGGGATTCATATGATGTTGGGGGATGGATATCTAAATTGGAGGGGAGGATGCATATATAGTTTCCACTTATATCATTAAATATATTATTGGTGTGTCTTTGTTAATATGGAACATGTTAGAAGGCCTACGTGCATGAGGAATATTGGTTCCTATTGGATGCTTGTTAAGGAACCGTGCTTAAAGTTCAATGAGAAGAAAAATGGGCATCTTACATGAGGTTCCTTTACATATTTGGTATCATATTAAAATATTCATATGACACTTTGGTGTGTTCTTGGAACCACTCTACTAGTTAGGTGAGTGATAAAACTACCTATGATACAATTTCTGATATGAATCATGTTAGTGAACGAATAAGTGGTGGTACAACACATTGTGGAAGTGGAACATTTGGCTGAAGCTTAGATGTATTTTTTGGCTATGTTTAGAAAATTGTATGTTGACTTGGGATAATTTTATTCGAATGGGATGGTATAGACCAAATTTTTGCATATTTTGTCATTCAAATTGTGAATTAGTATACCATTTGGTTTTATAGTTTTCTTACTATAAAAAAATATGGAAGCAAATTATTGATGACTTCAAGATATCTCAGGATTAGGGATCCTCTACAATTAAAGAAACATTTGGGACTTGGGTGGAAAATATCCACAGTCATAAGGTATTTCCTATATTCATTTGTTCAGGAATTTAGAGATCAAGAAATCAGCCACATTTTTTAGAACAAAACTCAAAATGTGTATGTTAGTTGCAGGATAATTCTAGGTATCTACAAATAAGTGTATAAAGGGGAAATGAAAAGAAATCTAGGAAAATTTCTGAACCTTCTTTTACTTTGCAGTTTGTTGTTGGATTCTCTGATGAGGCTACCCAACAAGGCGATTGTGGTGGAGAGATTTTTTCAAGAATAAATGTTGATCATAATTATAAACTCTGGATGAGTTATGGACAAAGGAATAATACTAAAGAAAAAATATTGACCTTATGTGGGTTACTATATTTTTATACTAATGTTGGCATTGTTTCGTTACAAGTATTTGAATATTCCATGTGATTGAGAATTGGTAAAATGATTTATCAAATTTGCAGGTAATCTCCTTAGAGCATCATCTCGTTAGAGCACTAGTGTCAATACTTTCTTGCTTCTTTATTCATTCCCAGAAATAACTATTGTCCATTAATATATAGAGAGTTTAATTATTTTGCTATAGAGAGTTTAATTATGTTACTATTGTCCATTTCTAATCTGAGGAATACATGAAAGATTCTCTTATTTATGAGAAATATTTTTACATTTTCAACTAGATGTTTAGAGTTTTTTGGGATATTTGTACCTATGATATAGTCATTGTTTAGGAATTACTAAGAACAAAACAATAGATCTGATTTTATGTGTTTTGTAAGCCATTGGTTGGTATTAATGATAGGTATTTTCATAGTCTAGTTGTTGATAACAATCAATTTTGAACTTTTAGGTAAGGTGATATGTATTTTTCAACACTAAGAGAAATTGATTTTATTTGTGATGTAAATGACATGTATTAGAGGAATGTTTTCTTTGATTCTATGGAATAACAAGAAGTAGTTTAGGTTTTGAAAAAAACAACAACATACATCCATCTTAAATATAGATCTATCAAGTACCCAAAGAGATCCAATTTATCACATTCATAAATAAATTTACACCTCAATAAATTGGACCCCTATCTATTCTTAATAGATCATGGGTTAAGATGGATCTATACTAGTTTTATTTATATTATTTCATTAGCTTACATGTATTATGTTAATTATTTATTTGGTTTTGATTTTTTTCTATCTTATGATGTAATGTCCCCAAAACTTGAAAATAAAAATAAAGAATTGTAGGCTAGTGAAAACTACCCAAAGGGGATCATTATTACTCATGCGGAATTACATACGCTACTTATACTTTCAATTTCTTCAAAAACTACCCATATTGTCTTGTTAATCTCTTATCCATTCAATGATTATTAGTTCGTTTACTTCTTATGTCTTAATGTTGTTATTAAACTATTTATACACCTTAGTTATTACTGTCGGTGACTTAATGAATTGTATAGATCTTTGTTTTACTCCTGCACATGTGTACGTTGTTTATTTAAAGGTTTAAATGGATTTGGTCATGGAGTAGAATCACGTATCCTCTAGTTCTGTGTATAAATTTTGGGTTTGTAAATTAAACAATGGCTTGGGCCTTTGAGCCATGGACTGCACCATTTCTTGCAATGGTGCCACAGCCCATTGGCATGCCCGTAAGGATTTATTTTTTCTTTGGAAACGATTGAGTGGAGACTCTGCGATTTTTACCTACTATGTATTGATATTTTATACCTGCATATTTAATAATGGACTCATGTCATTTTTTCCTACTATGTTTGTAAAAGAATGTGCTAAGTTATGGTTTAATAGTTTGATTTAGACATAGGCATTCACCTTCATTTAAGTTCTGTGTATTATGTATATTTTAATGGATGTATTATGTGGACATCGTCGGTGGTTAAGAGGCCAAGCCCACGAATGGCTTGAGCCTACCCCATCGTGGCTGCGATCGATCTGTGATATTATTTCATCTTTTTCTTATCCTAAATTAGATAGTGTAGTGTAGGGTTAAATTGGTAGAGACCGTGTATTATATTTAAAAGTTGGTCGAGGCTGTGACTTGTGTGAGCACTGTGCATTAGTGTATTTTGTAGAGGATAGGGTTTATAGACCCTCGATGGCATTGGTTTTTTAATATGTAAATGGACTCTATATTTATCTTTTAGTGGGTGTATTTTATAAAGAAAAGCCCGCATACGATTTGATGTAAACCGTGGCCTGTGTGAGAATGGTTATAGGATGGTTGTCGTTTTTTACATACAATTCTTATGGTTTGTTATCATGGCTTTGCCTTGGGTCATGACATCCATGGGAATATATGTTGTGACCTCTGTTGGAAACAATGTTTTAATGTAATGAAATAAATGTATTTAAATAAATGAAAACAAATTGGGCTTGCATGCCCACAGGATTCGATTCCTGTTACTGTTTGCAATCTATCGATTTATGATATGATTTTGGTGTTGTTTTACTATGATATGATTTACTGTATAAAATATATTATTTTAATTTGGATATGGTAATGTTTATTGAGTTATGTAATTTTGTTTATGTTTATGTAATTTTGTTTATGAATTATGATCAAAGAATTGTAAAGGACCACATGGATGGTCACGATGCCTCCTCTGATTATTTATAATGTTGTTTCATTTATGTGGAGTATTTTTAATGTAAATTTATAATATGGATACACAACTTGAAAGGAATTAGATGAGTTATTTAATGTTGGAAATAAATGTATAGATAGTTTTCATAAGGGTTTATACGTGATGGTCTTATTTATATGTATATATAATTATCTTATAAAATAGTTCTAGTTGTAATTAATACCCTAAGGTATCTATTTATTATATTTATTTCTTTAAACTTACTACTATGATTAAATCTATTGTAATCTACATCATGTCTCTACTGACAAATGTAATATGTTAGTAGAGATATAAATAATAGGCGTACAATAAATATCAGGTCTAGATTCACCTAGTTTACAGTATTAATTTTTGAATATGGAATGAATACAGAAAATGACTTTAGAGATGGAAACCTAGATATATACAACCTATGATACTATTTACAATCCTAGGGAATATTGAACAGAATACAAACCCTAGCAGAATCTAGGCAGAAAATCAATTACATAGGGTTAGTAAATTCATTGGAAACATTCGTCTAACATATTCATTATATAATATAGAAGATAGCATAAACATTTTAGGGTTAGATTTTAAGAATTGTAACCCTAGGGGACATGGACAGAACCAATCAATTTTAGGGTTAATAATATCTATAAAAGTTTTTACATAAAGAAGCAAGCATTTACCCTAGAAAGGAACTTTCACATACTAAGAACTCATACCTATAATGTATCTTCCTGAAGCTCCTTTAATGGCTGAACCTACACACTTTTTAAATAACTAGTATTATCAATTTAAGACAGATCTAACCTCTAGTTTTGATGACCAAATCACTTGGGAACTACCGCGTTCCTCTAACCATGACCTGGAACCATTCCTAGTTCTAATCCAGATCCCCCCTAGCTGGACTCCAACATGCAAGTAGCTTAGAGCACCTAGGTATGGTTTCCTAATTGGTATTCAGTTGTGAATCAATCCTCTTTTCCTTGTAGGAAATGTTCTCCAAGAAAACACTTGGGAGAAAAAAAGGCAGAATAATAATTCTCCTCCATCAAAATTAGAACCCCAAGCCTTTGCTTGTCTTGAGTCTTTATAGACATACTTTTCAGTCAAAGGGGCAGTTAAATCAAGAAATACTTGATTTCTTAATTTAACCCTTTTTAATTTACTGGAGTAATTTTCAATTCTTAACCTAGGAACTTTTAACTAGTTCCTAGTTAGTCTTTCATAGATATTTCACTATTTATTAATCCTTTAGTAATAAATAATAATTGGTGGAGATTTTCTTCTTCCTTTATTTAATTATATAATTAATCATAATTAATTATTTATACATACTATGTATAAAATACTTGTTAACATTTGTCTTCAGAAATCATGTATCATGATCCACAGACTTAACAACACTTCTTTATCAAGGTCAAGTAGATAGATGGCTTAGGTCTACTAGGATAGGAAACTCTAAACATCCTTGCATGTTGTATTTCCCTTGTATAACATGGTAGTTCTTCATTACTTGATGAAAATATAGAAATTTGAAATTTCATTTAATCACTTAAAAATAAGTATGATGAGATCAATATAATTCTCGAGTCATTCTCACTCGGAGGTGATTTTAATCTTTTCAGTAACCCCTAACGCTTACCAAATTCCATACTCAATGCTTATAACAGGAAGTTACAAACATAGTGCAATTGCAGAGCTCTTGCTCAACAATAAATGCTAGGATGTACTTGTACGATACACCTAGGGATACAATGGAAAAGGATCTGATGCTCCAGAGCTTATGCTCAACATCAACATGGAATGCTCCAGAGCTTATGCCCAACATTTCCATTTATATTTTCATGTGTTCCAGAGCTTTATGCTCAACACAAATGTAATTACTCATGTGCTCCAAAGCCTCTCGCTCAACACAAAACATCTCATCGATCATGTGCTTCAGGGTCCATGTGCAACATGACCAACATATATATACATATATATCATCAACAATTGGCTTACGCCCAATATACAAAGCAAATCGTCATCTTCATATGCAGTGGGGTCTTTGACCCAATATAAAAATAAAACATCAATATAATCATCATGATCAATAGGATCATGCCTATAAATGGTAGGTCTAAAATTTAGGATATTATGTATGAGTTTAGATAAATTGTTTTAATATTTGAATATAATATGATCATAAATTTTGGTGTAGATGTTAGATTCTCAGTATCATTTTGGAAAGTATGTGGTTAAATACTACAAGAGCTACGATGTATCCAATGTTATGCTAAGGTAGAATGTAATATCCCAAATTTTGGACCTACCATTTATAGGCATGATCCTATTGATGATGATGATTATATTGATGTTTTATTTTTGGGTCGAAGCCCCCACTGCATATGAACATGATCATTTGTTTTGTATATTGGGTGTAAGTGAATTGTTGATGATATATAGGTATATATATGTTTTGTGTTGGGAGTGGACCCTGAAGCACATGATCGATGAGATGTTTTGTGTTGAGCAAAAGGCTCTAGAGCACATAAGTAATTACATTTGTGTTGAGCATAAAGATCTGGAACACATGAAAATATAATTTGGAAATGTTTGGCATAAGCTCTAGAGAAATACATGTTGGTGTTGAGCATAAGCTCTAGAGCATCGGATCTTTGGCCATTGTATCCCTAGGTGTATCATACAAGTACATCCTATCATTTAGTGTTGAGTGAGAGCTCTAGAATTTCACTATGTTTGTAACTCCCTGCAATGAAAAACACTTAGATAAACTAGAAATATTCCCTAAATAGCAACTCAAACCTTATTAGATTTGTTGCAGATCCAAATGGATCTAATACCATGTGAGGATTCCTTCTCAAGTAGATCTAGGAGCTAGAACAATATTCACCATCAAAGTGTTTGAAAAAATATGAAAGAGAACAACAAACAGACTAAAATAGATGGAATAACACATGTGAAAGGTTCCAATATCTAACCATTATACTACGAAAAACCTTGTATATGTGTATGATAAATATATCATACACTGGAGAATATCCGTGAGCCGTTGGAGGTCATGCTAATGCATACAAGTGTCATAATAGGATTTGACCCCTAAACGCCCCTAGGTTGATCAATATGCTCCCAAACCTAACCAAACAGTCACAAAACCATGTTTGAATGGGTAAGAACCATTTATGGTTCATAAATGAGGGAAGGAAAGCATGAGAGTGTGCATGGGTGAGTGGGTGACTCACTAGGAGGAAAATAAATGCCAAGGAGACCACAAAAATCCACATTCACACATACTAGCACCCCTAGTCAAAGGTGGAAGTGGCTTACAATTAATGCAGAGTATGAAATGTTAGGATGTTCAAAATAGAGAACCTCAACTACAATTAATGAGCAACAATCACCTATTTGACTAGTATTGATCATTATAACCTAAGTTATACCATATAACATAAGCAAGAGGCTAATGATTATGTCTCCTAGGTAGATCATTAAGGTAATAAGGAAGATTAATGCTCCAACAAAAATTGTGTTCTTTCAATTTATTTTAGGCCCTCATAGTCCTTGGTTTCTATATATTTGTGTTTTGGCAAGGAATTGAGGTACTCTTTCATTCTGCAAGATGCCCATTGATTTATTAAAGGAAATTCTAGTTTTCTTTTATTTATGGTTCAAAATTTTCCTTTTTTTGTATGAATAATCATCATGAGTCATCCTACATATAATCATATTCTCACCATCCTTAGAATCAACCCTTAAAATAGATCTATTGAACCTTCAAAGCATGCTTATAATTACTCAGATGTTTCCTTAAAAACCATTGAAATGATTTATTTATACATTTTTCTGTAGTAGCCATGATTACGGTCATGGACAATGTGTTAAATTTGTGAACCATTGATCTATAGGAAAATCAGAACAATTGAGAAGGGAAATTATGCAGTGGAATAATCAAAGAAAATGTACACTAAACAGTAAATCCATGCCACAAATGTAAGATAAAACATACAAGAATTGATTAGTTTATCACAACATTAATAGTCATTCATCAATCAGTAATAAAATGGGGTTACAATACATAGGATTCAAATGCGATGGATAGGGTTCAAATCTACCAACTTAGACTGACTATCTAGCTAACTTGGTCTATCTAAATCATTGTTGGAGGCTCACTAGTCTAACTTTGTATGTCTAAACAATTCTACAATCAGTTAACTGATGAGGTAGGTGGGAAAATGTGCCACTCTTGCTTCATGCATGCCTAACTTGCACTAGGATAACTAAAAGTGATCCAAATGATTGTAGCTGGAGGTTGACTAAACATAATTGCTTACCTACCACAACCAACTAATGGAGGTTTCTAGTGGCACTCATAGTGACGCCAACTGATGGAGGTTTCTAGTGGCACTCATAGTGATGCCCCTATAATGTATGTGTAATGTCCTAAATTTCAAACCTACCATTTATAGGCATAATCCTATTTATCATGATGATTATATTAATGTTTTATTGTATATTGGGTCAAAGACCCCACTGCATATAAACATTATGATTTTATTTATTTATTTGACATAAGCCAATTTTTGATGATATATATGTATATATATGTTTTGTGTTGGGCATGGACCTTGAAGCACATGATCAATGAGATGTTTTGTGTTGATCATAAATCTCTATAACACATGAAAAAATAATTGAAAATGTTGGGCATAAGCTCTGGAGCATTCCATGTTGGTGTTGAGCATAAGCTCTGGAGCATCGAATCTTTGGCCATTGTATCCCTAGGTGTATTGTACAAGTACATCCTAGCATTTAGTGTTGATTGAAAGCTCTGGAATTGCACTATGTTTGTAACTCCTTGCTATAGACATTGAGTATGGTCTCTAGTAAGTGCTAAGGGTTACTGAAAAGAATTTAATAACTTCATGAGCAAAAACGGCTTGAGAAAAATATCGATCAGCATCATACTTATTTATAAGTGATTAAATGAAATTTTGAATTTTTGTATTCTCATCAAAGTATTGAAGAGATACCACATTATACGAGGGAAATCCAATATGCAAGGATGATTAGAGTTGCCTAGCCTAGTAGACCTAAGCCATCTATCTAATTGACCTTCATGAAGAAGTGGCGTTAAGTCTAGGGATCATGATGCATGATGCTCGGAGACAAATGCTAACAAGTATTTTAATAACATGTATTTTAAATACATAGTATATATAAAGAATTTATTATGATTAATTATATAATTGAATAAAGAAAGAAGAGAAGCTCCACCAATTATTATTTATTATTAAAAGATTAATAAATAGTGAAATAACTATGAAAGACTAACTAGGAACTAGTTAAAAGTTCCTAGGTTAAGAATTGAAAATTACCCCAGTAAATTAAAAAGGGTTAAATCAAGAAATCAAGGATTTATTGATTTAACTACCCCTTTGACTGAAAATTCTGTCTATAAAGACTCAAGCCAAGCAAAGGCTTGGGGGTTCTGATTTTTCTCTTGGAGAATTATTATTCTCATGTTTTACTCTCAAGTGTTTTCTTGGAGAACTTTCTCCCGCAAGGAAAAGAGGACTGATTCAGAATTTGAATACGAGATAGGGAACCCTACCTTAGGAGCTCTAAGATACTTGCATGTTGGAGTCCAGCTCGGGGGGATCCGTATTAGAACCAGGAACAGTTTCAGGTCATGGTTGGGAGGAATGTGGTAGTTCCCAAGTGACTTGGTCATCAAAATCAGAGGTCAGGTCTGTCTTAAATTGATAATGGTGGTTATTTGAAAAGTGTTCAAGTTCATCCATTAAAGGAGATTCAGGAAGATAAATCATAGGTATGAATTCTTAGTATGTTAAAGTTCAGTTCTAGGGTAAAATGCTGGCTGTTTTATGTAAAAGCTTCTATATATTTTACTAACCCTAGGTAATTGATGTTCTGCCTATATTTTTCTAGGGTATTTATTTCTCTTCAATACTCCTAGGATGGGAAATACTATCATAGGCTGTATATAGCTACGTTCTCATCTTTAAAAATTATGTTCTGCATTCATTTCATATTCACAAATTTATATCGTAGACTAGGTAAATCTAGATTTTCTATTTAATTGTTCACCTATTACTTATATCTCTACTGACATATTACATTTTTCAGTAGAGACATGTGTTTCATATTATAGTAGATTTAACGATATGAGTAAGTTTAAGGAAGTAAACATACTATATAGATACCCTAGGGTATTACTGATCACCAGAACTATTTTATAAAATAATTATATATACATATAAGTAAGGCTATTATGTATAAATCTCTATAAAAAACTATGTATGCGTTTATTTCTAAAAAAATTAAATGACCCATCCAAGACCTTTCAAGGTCTGTAATCATATTACAAAGTACATTAAAAATATTCCAAATAAATAAAACATCATTAATAATAATCATAGGGATATCGTGACCATCCATGTGTTCCTTATCAAGACTCTACCATAAAATCTACATTCTTAACATCTACATTAAAATACCATAAAGCACATGCATTATATCTTTAAAATCCAATTTAAATATCCATCTAAAAGTTTCATCAAGTAACTTTCATACAACTCTATATTAAATAACAGAGGTCGTATTTGATAAACAGACATCGTGGTATCGACCCTCACGTGTTACAACTTTATTTATTAAACAAAATTAAAATCCATAATAAGAACCGTAACATAAATAATCACCATAATCAAAACACATAATAAAATCCATAAAGAAAATTCCTATTACCATTTATATTATTTCTTATAAAATATTTCACAGTTTAAAATCGCCTTGGCCCAAAACGACAAAGGTTGTATGTTCAGTGACTGGCCACGACCCTTTTTACCAAATCTAACCCCACAGTATTAATCAAATAGGCCACGAATCACACCATTTCCATTTAATTAAAATGCCTACGCTATCAGAGAGGTCGTAAGACTCTAGCTATAGCACGGCCTTGGCCACTAAACATTTTAATATAGAGTCCAAGTTGTTTAAAAACAACAAGTTCCATCAAGGGTTTGCATACCCTGCCCTCCATGAAACCCAATAACATTTTAATACACCTTGCTCACATAAGTCATGGACAAGTCAAGCAATGAATTAAAACACAGTCCAAGTATCACATAAAAACCGTATGTCGTAGACAACTAAAATACAAGCTATCGTAGAAATGTGGGAAGGCTCATGCCATTAATGACATGGCCTTCACCCACAAGGTCAATTTATACATTTATAAAACTCATTAATGGCGTTTACACAAAGAGAATCATGTAAGGCATATGCCTCTGTCCATTAAAAACCCCAACCCAATTTAAAATAGAAATTTAAATAAAAATGCAGGAGGGAATGGCATACACCATAAAAAATTAAAATTTAAAAAAAACAACCCTTACATATCTTTACACAGAGTTCCCAAATGTTTGTACACAGCCACCATTCAAGGCCAAGAGCAAGGTTTTACATAGGCGTGACAATGGGCTATGGCACCATTGCTTGCAATGGTGCAGCCCGTGGCTTTAAGAGCCCAAAACAAAAACTATAATGAGTTACATAACCAAAATGAACATTACAAAGAGCCGAATGGCCTAAGAAACAAGTCATGGCATAACACTTCAACATTAAAAAAATAACCAAGTCTGCATTCAAATCCCGAAGGTGAAATCGATTTTGCTATAGCGTCAAGACCCAACCAAGCAACCAGATGAAATGTAGCTTTGATTATAAATTTAATTTTTGGAGGGTTTTATATTTAATATCATAAATTTTAAAAGACTATTAAAATGATTCTAAAATTACACAAAATCTATTTAACAATTGTTAAATGTAAACTATACGAAGATAATACTAACTAAACTATCTTAAATATCTTATCTATCCTATCCCAGCTGAGAGCGATTTTAAATATTATATTAATTATTAATTAATATAATGATGAACAGAAAGATAAGGAGTAAGATCTAAATGAAAATATTTAAACCATGCACCCTAAATCATTCTGCTATAAAATACTTTGAAAGAGAAACTGAAATAAGCAATTACTTTGAATTTTCTAAGATGTTTAATTAATTAACAACTAATAAACAACATTAGATATTTGAATGAAAGATAATGTCTAAAATGAAATCGTCGCAAAAATACAAATGATATCAAATAGACATCAATATATATATCGTTATATCTTGAATTTTCAGTAAAAAAACTGATTAATTCATTTACAATAACAAACTAATTCAAATACAATATTGTGTTGACAAAGTGTGATACTGATTAATAAACACAAGCATAACCAAGTATACTGCATCAATAGTAAAAGTAGAAGATTATATACTGAAATATAAAAAGAGTATCCACAATAATACCAATCAATGATATCAATCTGAGGATTTCCAGTCACATTCCACTTCCAAAGATAAAACTTCAGCCAGGAACAAAACTAGTATCAAAATAATATTTCAAATATGTTTCTTTTTAGTCACTCCATCCCCTTTCCCATAAAAATTACCAGTTTATATAATACTACTAGTCTTTCAATTCAGTTTTTTCTCATAAATTATGCTATATGCAATACTATAGGAGTCCTATCACTATCGAAGAGCATCAGATCTCTCTAATAGACACTTGTCACTAGAAGATGACAATAAAAAACAACTAGCCTTAAACATCTGTTGATTTAAAGGAACTGGCATATTCGTGGCTATGTCGAAATTCCAGTTTTCAATAAACATCAACATCCTCCAAATGAAATCCAAAATATCCTGAATCAGCAAAGGATAGTGATAACATGCCCACCTATTTAAAAAAAGAAAAGAATCTTATTAAAACCAATTTTAACAGAAATAACAAAAGAAACCATAAGTTATATGCGTGCCTGTAAAATCTGTGATTTTACAAGCATGCACAAAAAAAGATTTTATTACCTGTTGATAGAGAGATAAACCATATAACTGAAAATGGAAATAATCATCAAGTTCTATTTTGTAAATCGACCACTCTTCTGGCTTCGGATAGTTTGGCTTTGAGCCTGATGATTACTAGCTTTTGTTTTTCTATTTGTTCAAGCAAATGTTGGTTTGTATCTATCATTGATTTCTTTGCCTTCTTGTATTGGTTATTTTTGATGTTCACTTCCTTCCATCTATTAATCCAATTTAATAATTCCTCCCTGAACGTCTTATTTTCCACCTCTTTCAAAGTTGCATTAGCTTGACGCAGTTTTAGTTCATTTTTCAGTTCTAAAATTTTAGTCTCATACACCCTGTCAAGGACCTATTCGAGAGTTTCTTCCTCCTTGTCATGACACGAATCATCTGCTTGAGAAGAACCAATATTATTTACATCTTGACCAAGTGATGAAAATATCGTAAAAGAAGGTTCGGGGCCTGAACCATAGGCGTCCATACATGATGGAGCAGCTTCTGCTTTACCTGACTCTGTAATATCTTTAGCCCATTTTTCATGATTATTCTCTATAAGAGTAGGCTCATCCATATGAGTGGTTTTGGGGACAAATGATGGAACATCATCCTCAAGATGAACAATCACTAGCTGAGTACTTTGTTGAGTGACCATAGGAACAAAGGCTGTAGGTGTATTATTCATACTCCTAGTAATTCTTCTTGTACGAACGAATACAAGACCTTTTGATTCAAAACCTCCTTTGTCACAACATACCTGTGTTAACTGCTCTAGTTTACACACAGACTCATCACCATGTTTTCGAGGAGTATACAGCTCAGAGGGGTTTTTATAATCAACAACATTAACATATTCATTTTGGGTTAATTTTCCGTTTGCATTTGTAGGTGTACTACATCGTTTATCAGATGGGGATTGGTTCAAGGTTATATCAGCATAACAGGGAGCTACATTCCTGACCCCATCATCACTGATACAGGTATTCATAGGTGGATTTGCTTCCTGAAGCTCTTTATCCTTTGATTCAGCTTCATGAACATCACCAACTTCGTATTTTACTGTAGCCTTGCGTTTCCTACGGGTCTTTGGGGGAGGGTTTGGCCAATATTGAGTTGGCCCTAATTGACATTCAATCAAAAACTCATCCCACAATTTACAATTAAGAGACAGTTGATGTTGTATTATAATTTT
The DNA here is from genome assembly GCA_001517045.1 of Pseudotsuga menziesii. NCBI lineage: Eukaryota > Viridiplantae > Streptophyta > Pinopsida > Pinales > Pinaceae > Pseudotsuga > Pseudotsuga menziesii. The sequence continues at coordinate 164,224 of LPNX010304214.1, forward strand.
GACTAGACCATGATGGAATAGACTTCTGTCAGGATTACCTATGGTAGTTTGAACCAAATGCGACATTTTCTTCAGACTTTGCAATAGGTAAAATGGAAGATTAAGTTTACAACCTTTTAATGCTAACAGTAGTTGTAGCTAATAATAATGCAGATGGGAGAATCATCCATCACATGATACGTACCTGACCAAGGTCTCATAGAATGCTCTCCATTCTGGCTTTAGAAACTTAACCGAAACCCCAACCTTAAGTTTTTCACTGGCTGGCAAAGGCAATAGCAAGGACTGAAATTTCTTCTTATTCACTTTCCCACCTTTAAACCATCGCTATCCAGTTTGTGGAAGCTTTGTATCCTCTACAATTTTATCTTCGTCAATGATAAACTTGAAATCCCCAATCTGTGCTACGTTTTCTTTCAAACTCAAAGAAAACTGTTTAGTAACCTCCACGTTATGGCCACTAAAGCACCTAAAGAACTGAACCCATCCAATCTTTTCAAATAACAGGGCAACTTTCTCATCAGCTTCAACAAGCTCTGGTCCTGAAATTTCAAAATGACTAAGCGAAGCCATAGATCCCTCACTACTACCTTGGTTACGAATTGAAATGAATGGAGTCGTGAAGAGGGAAGGGATAGGCACCCAGGTGTAAGACATTACGCGAAATGTCAAATCATCACATGCTTCATACCTGACAGAGATGAGGGCTCCAAGTTTGGCCATTTTAACCGAATTTAGAGATGATGAACACTACAATCAGTGTTTTGCTATGATAAATGAATGACTAGCCACGACTAATTGTAACTCTTAACCAATTATTCATATCAGAGATCATTTGATTCATGAATCATAAATCAATACATTAATTACACGCATTTTGGCATGATGAGCTCGTACAGCATCATGAATGGAATGGTTATCAGTCATATATAACACTAAATTAACTGATACGATTTCATTATTACACTCACAGTTGTCAATTAAAATGAAAGGTGTTAACCAAATCTCCATACCAACGTAGCAATCCTAGTCACAGGTGTTATTTATTTGACATATGGGTCATGTATCTTCATAACATGGTCAATTGAAGAATTACTCCAGATTACACGTGAAAGGTGGTCGTGTTTATTAACATGACGATATAATGCTAAAAATAGTAAACCATAATGTTCTTGCAATACAACTAACTAATGATATGAATTAACACTTAAGCCATGTATATACATAAAGTTTCATTTTGAAATATAGTTATAAAACTTTACAAAATCCCACCCATTAATGTCCCAAAACCAAATTCGATAGGATATAAAGCTTATAAAGCTTTGACACATGAAAATTTCAAAATGATATTCATTTATTTGCTTTTTTACTATCTATATATATATACAATTTTTACAAAGTAATGATATGAGATTAAGTTACATATGAAATGTGAACTTTTAGGTATAATAAGAATTTTAATTAATAATTCACCTTTAGCTCTAGAGATTTCAAGAACTTATAATATCTTATCAATAACAAGCATCCAACAAATTCAAAATGCATTTTCATTAAACCACAATTATCATACTATCCTTTTAAATCAACATATATAATCAGTAATTAATGATAGAATTGATCATATATAAAATTTATAAAACTGACAGTTGCTAATTATCAAAGTTATGAAAATGTTGTCATTTGACTCTTCTACAATTGAGAGTACCTTCAGAATCGAAGATTCTGAAGGCACTCTTTTATAATCTTTAAAGGAAAATCATAAAAGAGAGCTGATCCCCCTTCACCTTAATGAAAAATGAAGGGGTTGTTGTTGATTGCCAACAAATAGCGATGACCTAGGCGAACCAGTTATCTCTGCTCATACAACTTATAAATGATATAAAAAAAATCTTAAAACTTATTAAAAACAATCAAAAATCCTTTATCTAAATAAAAACCATTATTTCTATTCATATTCATAAGTATAACTCAGAAATATTCCATCTTTTGAAACAGAGATCTAGTTAGGGATAAACTTAAAAATATCCTGATCAAAACAAAGTACTTCATAGTAAAAATAACCTGCACCATCAGTATAGGATATAGAAATCTACTTTTCCGAAAACTTTCCAAAATCTATTCCATAAACATAATAATTTTCTTTTTGTTTGCTTTTCTTTTTCTTTAAACAAAAATTCTGACTGAAGACTACTATCTAGGTATGGTATCCCAATGTGATAGTATCATTCATGAGAGCTGTTTGGAATAAGCAAGTTGGCTGGTGATGAGACCTCTTGTCTCTTGATTTTTAAAACCAAAAGCCATCACCATGGTGATCAGAAATGAAGTTATCCTAGACAACACTGATGATCATGATTAGGCCAGCTCGTGATGAGACCTCCTATTCTTCAATCAAAATTATTTTTTCTTTACTAATTTTGAAGTTTTTTAATTTTATAAAACGAGAGATCATTACCCAGCATGGTGACCAAATGGTAATGTCAGTCATTAATATCACCAGAAAATGAATCAGCTGGCTCGTGATGAGACCTCTTATCTCTTGGTTTTTTAAAACCAAAAGCCATTACTAGTTTCCTAATAATGTCATACTAGTGATATTTATGATTCTGATCAGACCGGTTTATTACTAAGACCTTATGTCTCTCATTTTAGCATTTTAATGACTGGAACAAATTCTAAAAGTGTTCAGATTGTAAATACTTTTGAAGACTGATGGTAGAGATCTGTAAGAGTTTTTCAAAGTACAAGCTTTGAAAAAGACATTAATAAGCTATCCCCACTTTATACAAAAAATAAAAAGGTGAGGAATAATCTGAGTAACACTTGAAAATAAAATAATGAAAGGTCCTTTATAGATTTAAGAAACCTTGATCATCTTGAACAAATTTTTAAAAGATTTCAGTCTAGTATCATAATTTTCAAACTAATGAGCAAACTGACTCTTTTTCAACTAGAAGATTTATTTATTTACATTTATTTCTTCAGTTGACATCTAAATATTACTAATTGATTATATACAAAAATTTGACATTCTAAAATATTTGACTAACAGAATCAAAACTGGTTGCAATAAAGGAATGATGTTTGAAAGTTTCATAAATTTCATGAATTTATCATCATCCTTAAATTCTATGAACTATAATTCAGTTTATATATAAAAATATAAATTTATTTACAAACAACAAACAAATTATATACATTTTAAAGCCTAAAATATTCACAGAAATATTTTTTCAGGATCAGTCCATTCACTGGGAATGTTTCAAACTGACCTTCTAGTGTTTGCAATAGAAAGGTACTTGGACCTACCTTCTCAGCAATAACAAAGGGACCTAGCCAAAGCTTTTGAAACTTAGTATGATCTCCTTTTTCCTCATGAACTTTATCCCATTTTAAAACTAAGTCTCCCACCTGAAATTCTCGATTGGAACTAAAGGATTGGTCAAACCAAGACTTCACAATTTGTTGATGTTTTGTAAAGTGTTGTTTTGACTTTTCTCTTTCTTCCTCAAGCTTTAACAAAGTATTAATTCTCTTTTCCACTACTAGACAATATTCATCTTGAATAGACTGAGCTAACTGTAATGAAGGTAAAAATAAATTTGGTGGTAAAAGAGCTTTAGTTCCATACACTAAGAAGAAGGGTGAGTTACCTATTGCTGCCTTAGGAGTTTCTCTGTCTGCCCAAAGGGCATTGACTAATTCTATATGCCAATCACGATGGTGAACTGAAATAGTTCTTTTGAGAATTTTCAGTAAATTTTTGTTTGTTGATTCAGCTAAACCATTTCCATGAGGATGGTAGTTAGTTGAATACCTGATTCTTATTCCCTTCTCTAAGGCAAATTGGGTTAACTCAACCGATGAAAAATATGAAGCATTATCAAAGACAAGGGAATCTGGAACACCAAATCTTGTTATGATAAAGGATTCTAAAAATAATATAACCTGATTGGTATTTACAACCCTTAATGGTGCAGCTTCTGCCCAACGAGTAAAATAATCAGTTGCAATTATTATATACTTGTGTTGTTTAGATGAGGGAGGATTTATTGGCCCTATTATATCAATAACCCATTGTTGAAAGGGTCTTTCTACTGAAACCGGTTGTAAAGGAAAAGTAGGTTTCTTAACCCTTCCCGTAGCAAGTTGACATTCCTGGCATTTTTTGACAAAAGCATAGGTATCTCGAAATAAGGTAGGCCAATAATAGCCAGCCCTAAGAATTTTATGTGCAGTAGTTTCTCCACCAAAATGACCTCCTGCTGGTCCAGAATGTAACTCCTTCAAAACTACTTTCGTTTCATCTTTATCTAGACATCGAAGCAATACTCCATCTGAATTTCTCTGAAAGAGGATATTATCAATTAATAAATAAGGAGCATATTTCAATCTAAGTGCTATTTTCTTCCTTGGTTCTAGGTAATCAGGGGTAGTTCCTGTTTCCAAAAGTATTTTTATATCTATATACCAGGAATCTTGTGGTGGAGGATAAAATAGATTTCTTTGGTAAGTAAAACCTCATCAATGACAGTTTCAGCTTTATCATTAGGTAGATGAGCAGCTTCAGCATCTAATTTACTTAATCCTTGACCTTTGACTATCATTGAGGGTTTAATTTCTAAGTCATACTCTTGAAGGGTTGTCATCCAAGGTGCTCTTTTTTCACCTAAATCCTTTTGTACTAACAAGTTTCTGACTGAGGAATAAGGGACTATTATTTTCATTTTAGATTTCAATAAATATGGACGAAATTTTTTGACAGCTTTAAAAACAGCAAAAGCTTGTTTATCAACTTCATGGTAATTAAGTTCGACACCTTTAAAATTTGAACTCATGAAGGAGATTAGTACTTCGTTATTTTGTTGATCTAATTGGGTTAAAACTGCTGCATATGAGATGTCAGAGGTGAAAGTATACAATATGAAATATTTGTTGAAATCTGGGCTTAGAAGGCAAGGAGCTTCTGAAATGACTCCCTTTCAGTTTGTCCCCAATTAAAAATACCGTCTTTCTTAATCATTTTCTGCAAAGGACGAATGATTTCGGAGAAACTAGGAATGAATCTCCTAACAAAATTTATTTTACCGAGAAATGATTGCATTGCTTTCTTACTAGAAGGATAAGTTATTTTTGAAATATCTTGGGTTCGTTCAGGTTCAATCATGATTCCATGTTTGGAAACCACACAACCTAGTAGCATACCTTCTGAAACAATAAATATTGTTTTTTTAGGATTTAAGGATATTCCAAATTTTCTACTTCGTTCAAATACCTTTCTAAGATGAATAATATGATCAGGTCGATTTTTAGAATATACAGTAACGTCATCCAAATAGACAACAACTGAATGGTTAATTAAGCCTCTAAAAGCAATATCCATTGCTTGTTGAAAACTTGCTCCAGCACTGATTAACCCAAAAGGCATCTTGTGGTAGGCATATGTTCCCCATGGAGTTCTAAAATTTGTTTTCAATTGATCATCTGGGGAAACTAATATTTGGTTGTATCCTGAGAAACCATTAAGAAGTGATAGTATCTCAGACCCAGACACCTTTTGAAGAATTTGTTCCATGGGAGGATCTGGGTAATTATCCTTTTCAGAAGACTTATTAAGATTTCTAAAATCTACACATAACCTAATATCTCCGTTTTTCTTCCTGGTTGGAACTAGGTTGGCTACCCACTGAGTATGTCTGATGGGAAAAATAATCTTGGCAACTAACAATTTATTTAGTTCCTTCTTAATTGTTGGTTCTAGTGATGGGTGATATTTCCTTAGCTTTTGTTGAAAAGGTTTTGACTCCTATTTAATTGGAATTATGTGTTGCATGACTTGTGTGTTGAAGGTTTTCAGATCATCATATTTCCATGCAAAGACATCCTTAAATTCTTTAAACAACTTTATAAATGTTGTTTTTTCCGTGGAGTTGCAATCTACCTCTAGATTTATAGTTTGATGATTCAGTTATATTCCTAAATTTATGGTTTCATACCTCATTTGAGAGCTATTAGTTTTACAATTAGGGACATATCTAAATATATCCTGAATATCAAAGAACTTTTCTAATCTTAGTACTGAATTAGGGACTGGTTTTACCTTTTCAAAAGCTTTTTCAACTGAACAAAAATCATATATTATTGAAAAATCCCATAGATTTTCGTCATGCGTAACTTCATCAATGTCTAAATATTTAAAGGTATCCTCATTCATCAGAAAATTCAGCACCTACACATCATTATCAAATACACGCCAATTAAAAATATTGTCTGGTATAGAAGGCCTAAAAATCAATTCAACTGAAAAGAAATCTGGTGAAATATTTTCTGACGGAATTAGTTTTGATGCTACATTTTCCAATAAATCTGCTTCTTGATTTGGACTTCTTGGAACAAAAATTATGTTAAATGCATCAAAATGCGAAATAAGGTTCCATACCTCTCGTTGATAACTCTGTAAATGTTCAGATGGGCAGTGAATAGAGTTACGAACCTATTTGACAATGATTTCAGAATCACCGTATGCAATTATCTCTTTGATATCCAAATCAATCGCTTTTTTCAACCCCTGTATTAAAGCTTCATATTCCACAGTATTGTTTGTACAATTAAATTCCATCCTACATCCTATACATGTTTTATTTCCCTGAGGATCTACCAGCAAACAACCATCTCCGGCTCCTTCTTTAGATTTCGCACCATCAAAATATAGAGTCTAAGTAGAAATATTAACAACTACTTTGCTTTCTATAATATTTACAATATTAAGATTATCTACATTATTAATAACTTCCTTGAATGAAGAATCAGGAGAAATAGATGTCACATTTCTAATTTCTGATTGTTGTTTATTTTCAGAAAAGGAAGAATGTTCAGCTTTAAAATTACCAAATCCCAATTCATACATGTAATTTCCCATAATGCAATCTGAAAATAAAACAGGTTCGCTAGGATCATGTAGTTCAGTCACAGTATGTTTCATATATCTTTCTCTATTTATCTTTATTTGATTTGACTTTCTGTTCTTAGGTAACCATAATTTTGACCAATCCGTGGCAAAGAATCCATTCAATTGTTGAGACCAATCTCTACTTAAAAATAGCCCATATGCATCAGGAATATCTGCAACAACAATATCTATAATTTGATAAATTGAAGGGTTATAAGCAATCCTAACCAAAACATCTTTCATCTCCCCTACAACCTTCACATTCGTCCTGTCTAATTGAGTTATTTGTGAATTTGATGGAACATATTTCCCATTCAACCTTTTGCATACTGATAAAGGCATCACATTGGAGGATGCTCCCGAGTCTACCATGCAATTATGGACATTTCTATTGAAAATCTCAAAGGTAAGTAAGAATGGGGGTGTGGTTGATTTTGAATTCTTACCTGTAAGTGAGGCTTTGTCAGCTATTGATTTTCATTTATCAGTTGTTGTTGAATCATCATTAGAATTGTTTGCAGCAACATTTTGTTTTGCATTGGGAATAATTGAACTCATGGAGGGATTTATAACATGAATGTTAGGCATTGGGTAAATTTGAAGAAGGTCGTACATACTGATGTTTGCATGTGTCTTCTTTAAATCTTCAATTATATCATATTGTAAATCTAATTTTGGAGCATTTTGAATGGGTTGGGTAATTTTGGTTGATTGAGTCTGTTTGCCAGATTGAGTTTGTTTATTAGGTTGTGAATTGTTGTTGTCATTATTTGGAGTCGAACTTGACGAGGCTCCAAGAGTGTTTGTGAATGTTCTACTACGAGTATTATAGGCCTGTTGTCCTATAGGTGGACTCTTGATCTCGTATTCTTTTACAAGACTATCCCAGAAATGACCATTAACTTATTGAGGTTCCTCTGATTCTTCATCATTTTCTGATTCCTCTTCTTCTTCGTTTTCATTTATTTCTTGATTAGAAGGAGTTTCAGATAAAGATAAAACAACTCGAATGGTATTAAAAATCTCTTCATTTGCTGCTATGTCAGGTGGTGTATTTTTATTATTTGTATTTGGGTTTTGTCTAAACTGATTTCTGAAATATCCCCTAGAAGGAGGAGCTTCAGAATTGGTTTTATTTAATCCTACAACTTCATTGGTTAATGCCCGAATAGCATTTTGCAGTTGTTCTATATCAAATGCTTTATCTTTTTCTGAATTAAGTTTTTCCGTCTTCCTACGAGGAAAAGTATCAGATTTTCCACTTCTATCTGGTTCATAGGACATAGAATCCTTCTCGACTTTAATGGCTTCCTCAAAATTTTCTACTAACATTGTTTTCCCAGCTCTCTTGAAAAACATCCCAAAATATTTTGGTAAAGCTGAAGTATAATTTTCAATAATTATATCTTCGCGTGGTTGAGAAGCAATTGGAATTTTGTTTTTTAATGTCAGAAACCTATGATTAAAATATTAATTCTTTCTTTAGGCTCCATTTTAATCTGAGATAACTCTAGAGATAAAAGAGCAGGTGTTTTATCTTCCCCAAATTTATCCAAAATAACTTTATTAAATTCACCCCAATTTGTGATTGATCCCTGTACTAATGAAAAGTACCAAGTAGAGGCTCTTCCTTCGAAAGTAAGAGGAAGCAATCGACAAACCACATCTTCATGCTGAACGTTCATGGTCTGAACAACTAACATGAATTTGTCTACATGCACCTCTACAGGTTCTTTATCATCTGGGTTAAACTTAGGAAGAAGTTTATCTGAGTGTTTAGGCAAAAGATGTTGTACACCAGGGAAAGCTACAGCAGTTGTTCTCAGCCAAGGGAGTTGTGGATAAGGTGGATTAGGTGGAGGATTAACTCCTCCTCCCACAGGTACATTTCCTGCCATAGGACTTCTCTTAGAACCTAAAGAACTTCCTGAATTGGATGATCTTGGACTATCGGGTGGTGATTCAGGAGGAGAAGGTGGCTGATCAAAACCGTCTTCTACAGTTAGTCTTCTAGAAGTGTTTGTTTGATTAGTTTGTCTCTGATGACTTTCAATCTTATGACATGGAGTGCTATCAACTACTTCCATATCTTGAGTAACTATGTTCAATTGCAGATTATGTCGATGTTGTCTAGGTAGACCATAATCTATTGGAGATACACCAAGTTGATTAGCATATGCTCTCGAAAGAATATGTCGTGGTTCTTCTAAAGTTTGAGTTCTTTGTTCAATATTAAATGGAGATGTGATAGGATCACGTTCGAGGATGCTCCTAACAGTTTCTATAAACGGTGATCTACTGACTTCTGGAGGATGTTGACTGGTTGAAAGTTTTTCATTATTTTCACCTTCCATTACTCATTAACAAGCCCTCCTTCTAGCGCCATTTGGTTGCTTGATTTTCTGACCTAGGCCAACAAGGAGATTATTCCCACACAATCAACTTATAACAGCTTCCGGTGTGTTTGGAATAGTGAAATCTCACAGGTTATGGTCCTGCTACCAACTGAATTTTTCTCTTAAGGAAAAACTAAAATTCAGTAAAAATCTATCCTAATGTTATTTCTATCTAAATATACCCTAAAATTAGTTTTCAACTACCTAAGTTATCCTACAATTGCTTTCTTAAGGAAAGTCTTCGATTTTTTGGAGGGTTTTATATTTAATATCCCAAATTTTAAAAGACTATTAAAATGACTCTAAAATTACACAAATTATATTTAACAACTATTAAATGTAAACTATACTAAGATAATACTAACTAAACTATCTTAAATATCTTATCTATCCTATCCCAGCTGAGAGAGATTTTGAATATTTTATTAATTATTAAATAATATAATGATGAACAAAAAGATGAGTAAGATCTAAATGAAAATATTTAAACCATACACCCTAAATCATTCTGCTATAAAATACTTTGACAGAGAAACTGAAATAAGCAATTACTTCGAATTTTCTGAAATTTTTAATTAATTAACAACTAATAAACAACATTATATATTTGAATGAAATATAATGTATAAAATTAAATCGTCGCAAAAATACAAATGAGATCAAACAGACATCAATATATATATCATTATATCTAGAATTTTCAATAAAAAGACTGATTAATTTAGTTACAATAACGAACTAATTCAAATACAATATTGTGTTGACAAAGTGTGATGTTGATTAATAAACACAAGCATAACCAAGTATACTGCATCAATAGTAAAATTAGAAGATTATATATAGAACTATAAAAAGAGTATCCACAATAATACCGATCAACGATATCAGTCTGAGGATTTCTAGTCACATTCCACTTCCAAATATAAAACTTCATCCAGGAACAAAACTAGTATCAAAATAATATTTCAAAGATGTTTCTCTTCAGTCACTCCATCCCCTTTCCCATAAAAACTACTAGTTTATATAATACTACTAGTCTTTCGATTCAATTTTTTCTCATAAATGTTGTATGCAATACTATAGGAGTCCTATCACTATAAAAGAGCATAGAATCTCTCCAACAGACACTTGTCACTAGAAGATGACAATAAAAAACAACTAGCCTGAAACATCTGCTGATTTAAAGGAACTGGCATATTCGTGGTTGTGTCGAAATTCCAGTCTTCAATAAACATCAACGTCTTCCAACTGAAATCCAAAATATCTTGAATTGGTAGAGGATATTGATAACATGCCCACCTGTTTAAACAAACAAAAGAATCTTATTAAAACCAATTTTAACAGAAATAACAAAAGAAACCATAAGTTATATGCGTGCCTGTAAAATGTGCGATTTTACAGGCATGCCCAAAAAAAGATTTTATTACCTGTTGACAGAGAGATAAACCATATAACTAAAAATGGAAATAATCATCAGGTTCTATTTCGTAAATCAACCACTATTCTAGCTTTAGATAGTTTGGCTTTGAGCCTGATGATTACTAGCTTCTATTTTTCTATTTGTTCAAGCAAATGTTGGTTTGTATCTATCATTGATTTTTTTGCCTTCTTGTATTGGTTCTTTTTGATGTTCACTCCCTTCCATCTGTTAATCCAGTTTAATAATTCCTCCCTGAACGTCTTATTTTCCACCTCTTTCAAAGTTGCATTACCTTGACACAGTTTTAGTTCATTTTTCAGTTCTACAATTTTAGTCTCGTATACCCTGTCAAGGACCTATTCGAGAGTTTCTTCCTCCTTGTCATGACATGAATCATCAACTTGAGAAGAACCAATATTATCTATATCTTGACCAGGTGATGGAAAGCTCATAAAATAAGGTTCGGGGCCTGAACCATAGGTGTCCATACATGATGGAGCAGCTTCTGCTTTACCTGACTCTATAATATCTTTGGCCCATTTTTCACGATTATTCTCTATAAGAGTAGGCTCATCCATATGAGTGGTTTCAGGGAGAAATGATGGAACATCATCCTTAAGATGAACAATCACTGGCTGAGTACTCTGTTGATTGACCGTAGGAATAGAGGCTATAGGTGTATTATTCATACTCCTAGTAATTCTTCTTGTACGAACGAATACAAGACCTTTTGATTCAAAACATCCTTTGTCACAACATACCTACGCTAACTGCTCTAGTTTACACATGGACTCATCACCATGTTTTCGAAGGGTATACAACTTAGAGGGGTTTTTATAATCAACAGCATTAACATCTTCATTTTTTGTTAATTTGCGCTCTGCATTTGCAGGTGTACTACAACGTTTATCAAATGGGGATTGGTTCAAGGTTATCTCAGCATAACAGGGAGCTACACTCCTGACCCCATCATCACTGATACATGTATTCATAGGTGGATTTTCTTCCTGAAGCTCTTTATCCTTTGATTCAGCTTCATGAACATCACCAACTTCGGATTTTACTGTAGCCTTGTGTTTCCTATGGGTCTTTGGGGGAGGGTTTGGCCAATATTGAGTTGGCCTTAATTGAAATTCAATCAAAAACGCATCCCACGATTTACAATTATGAGACAGTTGATGTTGTATTATAATTTTGACTAGACCATGATGGAATAGACTTCTATCAGGATCACCTATGGTAGTTTGAACCAAATGCAACATTTTCTTCAGACTTTGCAACAGGTAAAATGGAAGATTAAGTTTACAACCTTTTAATGCTAACAGTAGTTGTAGGTGATAATAATGCAGATGGGAGAATCGTCTATCACATGATATGTACCTGACCAAGATCTCATAGAATGCTTGCCATTTTGGCTTTAGAAACTTAACTAAAACCCCAACCGTTAGTTTTGCACTAGCCAGCAAAGGCAACAGCAAGGAATTTCATTTCTTCTTATTCACTTTCCCACCTTTAAACCATCGCTCTCCAGTTTGTGGAAGCTTTGTATCCTCTGTAATTTTATCTTCGTTAATGATAAACTTTAAATCCCCAATCTATGCCACATTTTCTTTCAAACTCAAAGCAAACTGTTTAGTAACCTCCATGTTATGGCCACTAAAGCACCTGATGAACTGACCCCATCCAATCTTTTCAAATAATAGGGCATATTTCTCATCGACTTCAACAAGCTCTAGTCCTGAAATTTCAAAACTACTAAGCGGAGCCATAGCTCCCTCACTACTACCCTGGTTACGAATTGAAATGAATGGAGTCGTGAAGAGGGAAGGGATAGGCACCCAGGTGTAATAAATTACGTGAAATGTCAAATCCTCACATGCTTCATACCTGACAGAGATGAGGGCTCCAAGTTTGGCCATTTTAACTGAATTTATAGATGATGAACACTACAGTCAGTGTTTTGCTATGATAAATGAATGACTAGCCACAACTAACTGTAACTCTTAACCAATTCTTCATATCAGAGATCATTCAATTCATGAATCATAAATCAATACATTAATTACACACAGTTTGGCATGATGAGCTCATACAGCATCATGAATGGAATGGTTATCAGTCATATATAACACTAAATTAATTGATACGATTTCATTATTACACTCACAGCTGTCAATTAAAATGAAATGTGTTAACCAAATCTCCATACCAACGCAGTGATCCTAGTCATAGGTGTTATTTATTTGACATATGGGTCATGTATCTTCATAAAACATTCAATTGATGATTTACTCCAGATTACACGTGAAAGATGGTCGTGTTTATTAACATGACGATATAGTGCTAAAAATAGTAAACCCTAATGTTCTTGCAATACAAATAACTAATGATCTGAATTAACACTTAAGCCATGTATATACATAAAGTTTAATTTTGAAATATAGTTTTAAAACTTTACAAAATTCCGCCCATTAATGTCCCAAAACCAAATTCGATAGGATATAAATCTTATAAAGCTCTGACACATGAAAATTTCAAAATGATATTCATTTATTTTCTTTTTTACTAGCTATATATATATATATATATATATATATACAATTTTTACAAAGTAATGATATGATATTAATTTACATATGAAATGTGAACTTTTAGGTATAATAAGAATTTTAATTAATAATTCACCTTTAGTTCTAAAGATTTCAAGAACTTCTAATATCTTATCAATAACAAGCCTCCAACAAATTCAAAATGCGTTTTCATTAAACCCCAATTAGCATACTATCCTTTTAAATCAACATATATAATTAGATAAATTAATTAATGATAGAATTGATCATATATAAAATTTATAAAACCGACAGCTGCTAATTATCAAAGTTATGAAAATTTTGTCATTTGACTCTTCTACAATTGAGAGTACCTTCAGAATCGAAGATTCTGAAGGAACTCTTTTATAATCTTTAAAGGAAAATCATAAAAGAGAGCTGATCCCCCTTCACCTTAATGAAAAATGAAGGGGTTGTTGCTGATTTCCAACAATACCATATACTATGTCACCCCAAATCTTAAACATCAACATTATCACATTACAAATCTTGCACTATGATAGAGTTACCATTTTACATAGTCATAGGTTGCACTAGTTCAAAGTTTAATACCCTTGCTTAGGATTGTAGATAAAGTTAGTCCATAGGTTTAGAACTTAGGGTATAATATCATAGTGTTAAGGTGTTTAGGCTTAAGCACCATGGCATACAAAGTATGCAATGTAAATCTCTCTGATTATCAAATCCAAAGCTCTGCTCTCAAACCATTAATAACCTGCCAATAAGAGAGCATAGGAAAAGTTAAAAAGAATATATAGTAAAAATATACATAGCACAAAAAGATATTAAAGACATATAAAAATGACAAATTTAAGACCATAATGAAGAGTAATCAATGTATAGAAATTTTAGCCGTAATGGCTAAATTGACGATAACGACACTTACCAAGTTGAACAAAACCAAGTCAATAGGCAACGTAATAACTAGCAGTAGGTTATCAACGACCAATACTGTCAACACACTATACATATAATCCAATCGCAAGTAATGAAATACGTAAGAAAAAGATAAAGGTGCCTTAGTTTAATTGAACTAAGTAAGCCTATGTAACCAAGAAACACCTTGCCTCTCATATCGTCATGGGAGAACTAGTCCTGCCACTCCACCACCTTATTTCCATCAACAAAGTTAAGTTAGTTTATACTTAATAAACAAAGAACACATGTGCAGAATTAAATCAATGAACTATACAATTCACTAACTCACTGAAAGTAATAACTACAATTTTCAAATAGTTTAAATAATAGAATTAATACATAAGAAGTAAACAAACTAATAATCAATGAATGGATAAGAGATTAACAAGACAGTATGAGTAGTTTCTCAAGAGATCAAAAGTTAAGTAGCGCATGTAATTCTACATGAGTAATAATGATCCCCTCTGGGTAGTTCTTTTACTAGCCTATAATTTTTTTTGTTCAATTTTTGGGGACATTACAGTATGGATTTGCATCAGTGGCACCAATGGAACCAATGAAATCAGTGGAACTAGTGGCACCAATGGCACCAGTTGCACCAATGGCACCAGTGGCACCAATGGCACCAGTTGCACCAATCGCACCAGTGGCACCAATGGCACCAGTGGCACCAATATTCATGGTGGAACCAAAACTCCAGTAAGGTGATAAATGACCTCCTAAGCTAGGCAATATGACAAAATAGACTATATTGGACAAAGGAGGATTATTTGTCCCAACAACCCCCCCTTTAATCCTAAATTTGGAAAAGTTGGGCCTTGACAACTAGGCCAAAAGTCACCCATACAATCTAAATGAAATAAAATAAGGAAAAAGGGAAAAACCTCATGGGAAAACCCCCCCTCAAAATAAGTAGGTAAAATCAGGAAAAAAAGCTATACTTAAGAGAAAAATTTTCTCTTTGAGCAAAGACTTGTGAAAAAATTGTTGCAATTTGCAACTCTATGGAGTAGCCATATAGAATCAAGGTTCTTTTGTGCATCAATATTCTAGGACTATGCATGTGAGGTTTTCCATATTCTTCTGATATGTTGAATGTTGTGTTTGTCTCTTATTTCTAGAGGAGGAATGGAATGATTCATTTTTTCATCAGTAGGACAAATTGTGGATGATTCACTATCATCAAGTAGCATCTCTATGGAAGTTTGTTCCACCAATATATACATAGCGAAGCTATGTGAGAAAGTGTAACATGTTCATTATGATACTGGGACCCCATTCTTCTTCTATCATTTGGATTCCCAGCACCATTACCGCATGCTTCAATGAGATTTTGGGCCCATTTAGGCTACTGATACAGAATAAGAGCTGGTTTTGGATCTATATCATCTTCAAATACAATATCAATATTGGCAAGATCATGCTGATCTTGTTCCTCATCATCTAAAACTGAAATTTTAGACAACATATCATTATCTGCAAATAGAGATGAAAGATATTTTTAACTTCCCTTTCGAATGGTTGTTGTGATTGTGCTTTAGTTGAGTATGGCATAAAGTGTGATAATTTATATGCCTTGGAGGCATGGTTTGCAACACTCTTCGCTATAATCTTCCCAGTTGATATATTTGATATGTCCATTGAGGACCAAATACAACTTTCTTTGGCGAGCCAGTATGTGTCATATGATAAATAGATAACATATTTGCTCATACAATACA
This sequence comes from Pseudotsuga menziesii, assembly GCA_001517045.1. Taxonomy (NCBI): domain Eukaryota; kingdom Viridiplantae; phylum Streptophyta; class Pinopsida; order Pinales; family Pinaceae; genus Pseudotsuga; species Pseudotsuga menziesii. Next base: position 180,237 of record LPNX010304214.1, read on the forward strand.
TTATTGAACTCTCCATGTTGGATTTTAATAGAAATTATACCTGCTATTGATATTTGTGATTTGTCAGCCATATGAATACTAGCTCCCCAAGAGAGATTTAGAGTGGTGAAGGATTGTCTTGAGGAAACCATGTTGTTGAATTCTCTAGAATTTATCAAATAATCCTTCAACTGAGTGAGCCTTTCCTTCAAGGCATGGCACCTCTCATGATCTTCTATTAGTTGTCCAACATCATACTTACTTTATCTTTGTGGAAGAGAAATATTTTTATCTTCAAGGAATGTTGATAGTTGTTCAATGGTCTTCCTCATGCACTGTCCGTCTGGGTGAAATCCTCTCATATAGTAGGGGCATCTAGTCTTCTCAAATTTCTTCTTTTTCTCAGAACCCGAGGCTCCATTAGAACATATCTGAATCTCCTTTGGATTTGAATCAATGTTTTTTGTATTCTTCCCTTTGTGCTTCCCTCTTGCTTGCGCATTGTTTGAGTCTGTCACTAAGAGTGATTGATTCTTGGAGGTCTGAATCACTCCCATTTGAACCATTTATCTTTATCTTGTATTAAGGACTCAACAAAAGCATCTAGACAAGGAAGATTCGAATTAGGGATGGACGCTCTTTCGAAATGGAATGTAGAGACAAAGTATGAGTACTCTAAGCCAAGATTTGTCAGCAATGACAACACAAGCTTCTCATATTTCCTCTCTAATCCACATTATTTTCATTGTAGTACTAGTGACTTGTATTTTGTAAAGAATTGTTGATTAGATTCGAAACTGCTCGGTTGTAGATAAATGAGCTCATTCTCCAAGATATTCCCTCAAAGATCATCTTATTTTCCAAACAAATAGTCAATATTATCCCAAGCTTCCTTTGGAGTCCTTAGTCCCTCAAGGTCGAACAAAATATATCGAGAGATATGAGCGCACATGAAGCCAAAGTCCTCATCAGGTCGATTAAAAAATTTGTTATTTTCAACCTATTCTTGGGGCTCAGCTTCTCTTCCCATTCAACATCTTAAAAATACCAATATTACTCAAGGATACCTACTTATTTTCCATCCAATAAATGTAGTTGAAGGGTGTAAGTATTCGGGGTACGAGAACTAAAGAATCCATCTTTCTGTATGATGATCAATAAATTCCTCAAGAAACTATGTAGGTACTTGCAAATAACACTACAAAACCAAATCAATTCGTAATCAAATTTCAATTCAATCCTTTCCACCTTGACATGTACACTTTCTCAAAGTCTGTCACACCTGAATATACTTCTTTGTATAGAATCTAATGGGAGAAATGTTATGATTCCAGGATTTATATGGAAACTAAGCTAATTCTGGTGTACAATGGAGATCAGGAAAAACTTGTTTCTATCCTAAAAAAGGATATCATATCATGTAAGGTTTGTCATTACACCAAAATATGTAGATGTTTATGAACATTTGAAACCAAGTACAAGCCTTATCATCAGGACTTGCAGTTAGTCCACATTTTTATATTCCTAGAGGTGCAACGGTTATACCACGCAGTTGTATCGATACTCTAACTCTTCCCCATTCAGTGTAGATCAATGGAATTCAACCTGATAGCTCATCTTTAATACCATGTAATATTTTCGCTACACCAAAACCTGTAGATGTTGATGAACATTTGAAACCAAGCACAAGGCCCTATCATCAGGAGTGGCGATTAGTCCACATTTTTTATATTCTCATAGGTGTAGTAGTTATACCTTGTACTTGTACCAATACTCCAACACCCCCCTCCTACGTAGATCGATGGAATTGAACCTGAGACATCAACTCTAATACCATGTAAGGTTTTCCTAGTGCCAGTTAATATTGTGAACCATTGCTCTACGGGAAAATGAAGGAAATTGAGAAGAGAAACATGAAGTGGAATTATCAAGACAATGTACACTCAGCAACACAATTTGAGACAAATATGATAAGAATTGATCAGTTTATCACAACATTACTCTCCATTCATTAATTAGTAATACACTGGTGTAATAATACATAGGATTTGAATTCCATGGATAGGATTCAAATCTACCAACTCATACTGACTACCTAGCCAACACAATGTGTCTAAATCATTGTTGGAGGCTCACTAGTCTAACTCTAGATGTATAAATCAGTCTACAATTAGTTAACTGATGAGGTAGGCGAGAAACATGTTCCACTCTCCCTTCATGCATGTATAAATAGAGCTAGTCTAACTGAAAGTGATCTAGATAATTGTAACCGGAGGTTGACTCAGCATAACTACTTACCTACAACAACCAACTGATGGAGGCTACTAGCGGCACTCAGATTGGGATCATATAATGCAGGGATTGGCACCGATGGCACCAATGGAGTCAGTGGCATGAATGTCACCAATGGAACCCATGGCACTGGTGGAACTAGTGGCACCAGTGGAACCAATGGAACCAATGGAACCAATCGAGGTGGTGCCACCAATATTCATGGCGGCACCAAAACTCCAGTAAGGTGATCAATGGACTCCTAAGCTAGGAAATATGAAAAAATAGACTAAATTGGACAAAGGAGAATTATTAATCCCAATGCAATGCCATTTTCCACACAAAGTATTGTGTAAGATTGTCACCTTATTACTCACCAAGGATATATATGATACTAGTTAAACTTACATTGAAATACTATTTCATTATGATTAGAAATAGAATGGGCTGTGGTTGCTCCCATGAAGATGGGAAACACATTTTGGCAAGAATTGGGAATAGATTAACACGAGATCAACTAAGGTTTATTTAAGCTAACAATTAAGGTTTACTGAGGTTTTAAATAAACCCTCAGTCAATATTTTCCTAATAGCTCGATCGATGGTTAAAATGTTCCTTGATTGAGCTATTCGAAAAATCTTGAGTTAGGAAATAACTCGATCGAGCTATTATAATATAATGCAGATTATGATCATATAATATTTGAATAATTAAAGATCTCTTAATCAATCTATTTAAACTAATATTATTATTTTAATACAATAATTTTTCATTTCAAATTAATTTTAAATACACTTTAAATTTAAATAAATTTTATGGACAAATGTTTGATATTTCTATATTTTTTAATTCTTGTTTTAGAATTAGATTCAAGATTAAATAATTGTATGTTATTTTTTTTGTTTTACAAATTATCTGGTGCAAATGTCAACCTCGATGGGTCAGATTTAGATCAGTGTACGCAACAAAAGAACCAACACACTCAACACTGCAACAATTGTACCAATATTTATGACTTTAATTAAATTTACAAAAAATAGCTATACAAGAAGAATTACAAGACGAGTCTAAAATCGAATAGTTCGCATGAACATCAACTAAGATACCTTCATACACATGCAATATGGAATACTACATCCTCAACTCTTACAGCACACTCAATTTTACATGCAAAACTACTCTCAACATGTGGAAATGGAACCCAGTGATAGAACAATTTTACTCACAACAATTATCAATTGTACTTGCAAAATCACTCACAAAAGAGACTGAATATGGAGCTGAACACTAAACTATATTAACTCAGTGTACAATAGCCAAACCTGTAACATCATAGGCTTTTGCAATAAATAATTACATAAGGGATTCAAATGCATGAGGAGGCAATTCAAATATAGTCAAAAGCAGGCTTACTAAAATTAAGCAAATCTCCCATAGGTGCATAAAGTAGTTTCCAAAATAGTCAAGGAGCTCACGAATTGGAAAAAGCACTTGGGCAAGCTAAAAGGTAATGGAAGGACAAATCATACATGATTTTCATAGGAGAAAAGAGTGGAGGATGTGGAGGACAAAAACTAGTTAACCTCACCTACTCAAACTTTCCCAATTGCCTTAAAGCACTGAAAAAGCAAGCAATAAAGCAGAAAAAGCAGAAGGGCGCTTAGGAGGCTAGGAATAAAGCAGAATTGATTCCTTGAGGTTTCTCAAGAACTCCACGAGTCAAAATTAGCAAGTTTGACCACTAGGGATGTGTAGATGACAACTTGCATAAGGTGGAATCATGAAACTAGGAAAATAAGACAAAAATAATTAAATTAATGTCTAAGGTAGCTAACTATGGGTTGATTATTCTAACACCCCCCCTTAAGCCTGAATTATGAGTAATATATCAGAAAATTATAGGGCCTAGAAACAAGGATTAGTCACCCTTTACATACTGCATGTCCATTTAAACAAGGAAAGAGGAAAAAACCCAATGGGAAAATCCTCCCTTAAACATGGACTGTAAAACAAAATTTGGAAATCTTGTCTTCACTCATGCTTCACAGCATGATTAGAAATCCCAAACAGTGATTTGAGATTTCTGAAGTTCTTCTCATAAAATGCTTTGGTGAAGATATCAGCTACTTGTTCTGAAGATGAACAGAAGAGTAGGTGAATGGTGCCATCATGCACAAGCTCTCTGATGTAGTGCATATGGATCTCAATGTGTTTGGTTCTCTACTTCTGAACAGGACCATTGCAGATTCGAATGGTACTTTGGTTATCACAGTAGATGGTAGTTGAGTATTCTGATTCGAAGCCACACTCTCCAAGTAACCCCTGCAACCATAAACATTGATTTGTTGCATTTACAACTCCTCTGTACTCTGCTTCTGTAGATGAGAGTGCAATGGCACTCTGTTTCTTGCTTGACCAGCTGATTGGGCCTTCTGCAAGCATGAACACATATCCTGATGTGGAATTTCTATCTGTGCTATCACCTGCCCAATCACTGTCAGTAAACCCAATCAAATCAAGTTCATATTTTGCTTTATAGAAGATCCCATGTGTCCTTGTTCCCTGAACAAAGTTAAGGATCCTTTTGGCTGCTTTCCAATGGATCTCATGAGGCTGATACATGTATCTAGAGGCCACACTTACTGCATAATAAGGATCAGGTCTAGTATGTGTAAGATACAACAAACATCCAATCAATTGCCTATACAGTGTATTGTTTACCATAGGTGAAGAATCAGCTTCTTCAAGCTTCACTCCTGAAAGGAAAGGAGTCTTGCTTGGCTTGCAATCCTTCATTTTGAATTTGTTTAGAAAATACAAGGCATACTTGGACTGGTGCACCTTGATTCCAGCTTTGGTTTGAGCAATCTCAAGCCCCAAGAATTGGCTTAAGAGCCCCAAATCTGTCATGGAGAAGGCTTGGTTCATTGCACCCTTCAAGGAAGCAATCTCATCCTTTGAGCTTCCTGTAATGAGAAGGTCATTAACATATAACACAATGATCACTAATGAACCATTAATTAATTTCAAATATACATTTGGATCTAATTTGCACCGAACAAAATTCAGTGATAGCAAGAAGCTATCAATCTTGGCATACCAAGCCCTGGGGGCTTGCTTTAGCCCATACAATGACTTTCTCAACCTGCACACAAGAGATGGGTTAGTAGAAAATCCTTGAGGCTGCTGCATGTATATCTCTTCAGTGAGATCTCCATTCAGGAAGGCGCATTTTGCATCCATGTGATGTACCTCCCATTGCTTTGAAGCTGCAATGGCTAAGGCTATCCTGATGGAGTCCATCTTTGCCACTGGTGCAAAGGTCTCATTGTAATCTATGCCATGAACCTGTGAGTAGCACTTGGCTACCAATATGGCCTTGTACTTCAGAGGTGAACCATCAGCAAAAACTTTGGTCTTGTACACCCACTTACAATGAACTATCTTCCTCCCTGGGGGAAGATCCACCAGCTCCCAAGTGTTGCTCTTGTGGAGTGAGCTGAACTCTTCCTCCATGGCTGCTTTCCATCTTGGATCTCCTGCTGCATATTCATATGTCTAAGGATCTAATTCCACCATCAGATAGCATTTCTCAGCAAACATAGGATCCTTCATTCATAGAGCACTCTCAAATTGAGATCTAGTCCTCCTAGGGTCATTGGGATTCCCAGCTAGCTCTCCTGCTGCATGAATGGTCTTGGATGCCCATTTTGGCCTTGTAGGGCTGTTAGGATCTGCAATAAATGCATCACTATTAGATATATCAGAATCAGCATGTTGAACAATCTCTTCACTTACTTTCAGAGGTTCAGGTGGTGAAGAGGCTTCTCCAACTTCCACTTCTGCTAGGGGTTCTTCTTGAAAATGAACACACCTTTCAATGAAGGCTTTGTTTGTGCTCAAATTTATCATATTGTACCCTTTTGAATATTTAGAGTACCCAACAAATAGACACTCTTGGCTTTGGGGCTGCAAATCCTTTCTCTTCTCTTTTGGAATTCTAGCCCAAGCCTTTGAGCCAAAAATCTTGAAATGGGTCACATCTGGCTTGTGCCCACTCCATGCTTCAAAAGGAGTCATACCATCAATCTGTTTATGAGGCACCCTATTCTAGATATAGGCTGCACAGTTTATAGCTTTGGCCCAGTACTTTGGTGGCAAATTTTTGGCCTCCATCATGCATGTTGCCATCTCCTTTAGTGATTTGTTCTTCCTCTTAGCAACACCATTCTGCTGTGGTGTGTAAGGGATAGAATGCTGCATCTGAAAACCTGCATCTACACAATATTGAATAAAATTAGACTTGACATACTCACCACCATTGTCAGATCTGAGGACCTTGAGTTTCCTCCCAGACTGGTTTTCAACCAAAGCCTTAAAGACTTTGAACAAGCCAAAAACTTCAGACTTCTGTTTCAGGAAGTAAACCCAGCAATACCTGGAAAAGTCATCTATGAAATTCAATGCATATTTGGCCTGACTCATGGACATATGAGGGAATGGGCCAGCAACATCATTGTGGATCAACTCGAGGGGTGCAGAGGTTCTCTCATGCCTAGCTCTCTCAAATTTATGCTCTAGGTGTTTTCCTAGGATACAACATTGGCAGACTCCTTTGGAAAATTTTATCTTGGGTAACCCTATGACCATCTCTTTTTCACTAAGATCAGAAATATACTTGTAATTTAGGTGGCCAAATATTTCATGCCAAAGCTTGATTTCCTCATTAGCATGAATCAGAAGAGCAGAGGGGTTTGAGTAGGGTAGGAAGTGTGAGAACATGTATACCTTTGAAGTATGATTTGCAACTCCTTTTGCAATGACTTTACCACTTGAGATCTCTGTGATCTCAACTTCATCAGGGGAGAATATGACATTCTTTGGAGACCCAGTGTGAGTCATCTGATACACTAATAAGAGGTTGGAGGCAAGACCAGGAACAAAAAACACATTGCTGAACTAACCATGATCAAGATCAATCCTCCCTTTGCCCAAACTTTCAGTGAGAGAGTCATCTCCTAGTACTATTGGTGGTCCTTTCGACATGTCAAGTGAGGTGAATGCCTCCTTGGTCGAAACCATGTGTCTTGAAGCTCCAGAATCAATGATGAAACTAGGTGAGCTTGATGTGCCAGCAACCAATGCATGAACTCTCTCTCTGTCTTCTAAACGTGATCCTCCTTCTCTCTTCTTTGAGTTGTCTGGAAGGGAGATGCCATTCTTCTTCAGGAGTTGGATCAGCATGTCTATTTTCTTCTTCATGCAGGAGCTCTCAGTATGATTTCCCTTATTGCAGTATGCGCACTTGCTCATTTCTCCTTTATTCTTCTTCTTCTGGTTGTTCTTCTTGGAACCTTGTGGCTCCTCCGAAGACTTGTTCTTGTCTCTCTTTCACTCAGGTGGATTTTTAGATTTATTTTTTCTTTTTGAATCCACCTTCGAATCTCCAGCAATGAGAGCTTGGTATTTGGATCGTTTGATGGTGCCCATCATCACCAGTTTGTCTTGTTCTTGTGTGAGAGATTCCATGAAATCTGCAAGGCTAGGCATCTTCCAGGTTCGAGCTGTCAATTTTGTGGGATAGAAGGTCGAAACAAACACCGAATAGTTAGGGCCAAGCTTTGATAGTATGGCCAATACCAGATGATCAACCTTATTTTTGATCCCACATTGTTTTAGCTGCAAAACAAGTGCTTTGAACTTGGAGAAATAGAGTTGCAAGGATCTAAAGCTACTAGGACTCAGGGAGATCAGTTCATTTTCAATTTGATGTCCCCTCATCTCATCTGTATTTCCAAAAAGATTAGTAATATTCTCCCATACTTCATTCGGTGATGTCAATCCATCAAGATGGAAAAGGAGGTCTCTGGAAATACTAAGACACAAGAGACCATAGGCATCATCCCTCCTGTTGTGCCATTTTATCTTCTCTGCAGCTGCATTGGGCTCTGCTTCTGTTTCCATAGTCACCCTGTAGAGTCCTTTCACTCTCAACGGTATATCCATCTCTGCTTTCCATTCAAAGAAGTTGAAGGGAGTCAAGATGATGTTCTGAGATTGATCCATAGCTCAGAAATTGTCCCGGCTGTCAGTAGAAGGCTCCCAGTCACTGATGTTGAACTTTCAAAACAAATTTGAAGGAGAGAAATTGATCTACAATGGCTCTGATACCATGTGGAAATTGAACCTAGTGATAGAACAATTTTACTCACAACAATTATCAATTGTACTTTGCAAAATCGCTCACAAAAGAGACTGAATATGGAGCTGAAAACTAAACTGTATTAACTCAGTGTACAATAGCCAACCCTATAACATCATAGGCTGCTGCAATAAATAATTGCATAAGGGATTCAAATGCATGAGGACACAATTCGAATCTAGTCAAAAGCAGGCTTACTAAAATTAAGCAAATCCCCCATAGGTGCATAAAGTAGTTTCCAAAATAGTCAAGGAGCTCACGAATTGGCAAAAGCACTTGGGAAAGATAAAAGGTAATGGAAGGAAAACTTAGACATGCTTTTCATAGGAGAGAAGAGTGGAGGATGTGTAGGACAAAAAACTAGTTAACCTCACCTAGTCAAACTTTCCCAATTGCCTTAAAGCATTGAAAAAGCAGGCAATAAAGCAGAAAAAGTAGAAGGGCGCTTAGGAGGCTAGGAATAAAGCAGAATTGATTCCTTTAGGTTTCCCAAGCACTCCATGAGTCAAAATTAGGAAGTTTTACCACTAGGGATGTGTAGATGACAACTTGCATAAGGTGGAATCATGAAACTAGGCAAATAAGACAAAAATAATTAAATTAATATCCAAGGTAGCTAACTATGGGTTGATTATTCTAACACAACAAAGTGCTCCCAAAAGTCCCCAAAAGTCCCATGTTTCTAAATATGCACTCATATTTATAGTTGCGCCTTGATCCAAAGTCCTTGACTCCCATTATAGAAGTTTGCATACTTTTAGGAATCACTATGGATGCAATAAATACATCCTTTAGTTCCGCACAGTAGGTTTTTATACTTGTCATTCTACAACAAGTGCCATAATTTCTCTGCAACTACTTTGACTACCTTATTAGCTATGTTTCCCAAGATCCTTGATTTAACGGTCCATTGTATGTCTCTTCAGTGTTAGTTTATTTTTCATTTACTTTTATCATGTTATGGTCGGTAGGTCCCATTGACCATTTCTAGTACCTTATCGTCAGTCATCAAACATTCCTGGTCGAAATCCTTGCAACTACTTAGTTTATTCTTTCGTCAACCTTTTCTTCCCATTTTTTTCGAGGTCATTGACTATCCTTGAGGATTTTTTCATTGAATACGTTCACCTATTTTCCATGGGCTTGGATAACCCTGCATCGAATTTCCATGGTTGAAAATAACTTTTCTCCGAACCATATAGCCACTTGATCTCTTCCTCTGAAATCAATGTCGCTTCTTCTAGACCTCTACTCACCCTACAAGACAGATATTCCTTCTTCTATTGGATCATGGTCCTCCTGACATCAAGATCATCAAGGAATTTCACGACATCATCCTATGGATGAACTTACATTTGTCTTGGAAATTCGTCTATGTCCTTCTCGTCCCTCATCAACCCTTCTTCAAACTTGGATAGGTCAAAAAAATTCAATGTTAGAGAAATGCGCATACATTCAACCAACTCTAGCACATTTCCATTTCCAAAAAATTTATTTAGGATTCTCCACAAACCAATCTTCTTCAAATTCAAGTTGTCATATCTCCCTCGCGAGGACCTCTTCTTCCTTAGGTGTGTGTAAACTAAGTCACCTTCTGTAAATGAGTGTAGTCATCTCTTTTTTATGGATCTTAGCTTACAACTAGTGTTGTTTCTTTCTATTTTTTCTCTCACTTTGTCGTATACTTCTTTCATGTGGTCTAAAAATGACATTGCATCTCTAGTTTTCCATGTTCCCATTTGTACCATGATGAGGCCAGTCACTTCATGCATACTTTTTCCCTATATGATCTAAAATCGAGTCAATCCCATTGATCAGTATACCTAATTGTTGTACACGAATTTCACTTACACCAACACATTCTCCCACTACTTTGGTCGATCGACAATCAAGCATCTTAGCAGATTTTCTAATATCTTGTTCACGACTTAAGGCTTCCCATTGGTATGTGGATGGTATGTAGAACTGAACTCTAACCTCCTCTCAAGCTTCTTCCATAGGGTTCTCTAGAAATGTCCCATAAATTTTATATCTCTGTCTAAAACGATGATCTTCGACAACCCATACAATCAGACAATTTCTATTAAAAATAAAACAACAATACATGTTGTATCACTTGTCTTTTGACACGAAATAAAGTGTGCCATTTTTCAAAAACTTCCAACTACCACCAATGTGGATTCATTCCCTTGTTTTGTCTTTGGAAATGCAAGCATAAAATCCTTGCTTATATCCTCCCATGTTGCATTTGGTATGGGTAATGGTGCATATAATCCTATATTTTTTTTTCCTTTAGTAAGTTGGCATACTCAGCACCGTCGGATACAATTTCTTGCATTTGTCTCCAACCCAATACAAAAACTTGTATCTTCAACCATTACTTTAGCCTTATCAATTCCAAAGTGTCCTCCTGATCCACCATTGTGCAACTCCCTCATCAGATTTTCCCAAACTAGTCTACTAAGGATGCATAAATGATGTCCTTTGAATAAGTACTCTTTTTGGATTAAGTAATCCAAGTATGGGGCCATGTCGAAACTCCGCAGTTCCTTTGACTCCTTCCATGTGATAAAAAAGTCTTCATTGACTTCATAGTTCATCTTTAACAACTTTGGTTGTGTCGAATTAACAACAATTTGTCCCATCAAAGAAACCCGTTGACTCAAAGTTCCCACTACCCTATTAGTCCTTCCTGACTTGTGATTTAATAAAAAATTATAACTTTTCATGAACTCAACCCGCTTCATATGCCTCTGATTCAAATTCCTCTGACTATTCAAGTATCTTAGAGCTTCATGGTCAGTGAACAACACAAATTATTTTAGAAACAAGTAATTCCTCCATTTCTTCAATGCTTGGATAATGGCATAAAACTCTTGGTCATATGTCGAATACTTATTCTTGTATTCATCCAACTTTTCACTGAAGAATGTCATCGATCACCCCTCTCGGCTCAACACAACTCCAATTTTTATCCCACCTACATCGCAATTAACTTGAAATAACTTTTCAAAGTGTGAAAAAGAAAAAAATAAGCTCTTTGTCACATTCTACATCAGGTTCTCAAAATATCACCATGATGATTTTGTCAACATGAAATCACCCTTTCTCATGCATGTCATTAGTGGTGCCCGCACTCGACTGAAATATGTGATGAACTTGCAGTAAAAGATACCAAATTCATAAAAGCTCCTCACTTTGGTGGAATTCATGAATTCAAGACACTCCAAAATTAATCTTACCCTCTTCAAGTCCATCCTCAACACTTTTGAAGAAATCACAAATCCTAGATAGATTGATTCCTCTTCATGAAGGAGCACTTCTATAGGTTTATCATCATATTCTCTTAACTTAGCCTATACAAAACATGTCAAATATCTGACAAGTGACGTTTTCTTGTGTCGATAAAAATAAATATGTCGTCGAGATATACAACAAAAAAATTCCCCATAAATGGTTTCATACGTTTTTCATAAACCTCATGAATGTACTGGGAACATTGATCAGAACAAACAACATAACCAACCACTCTTACAACCCTTCCTTCATCTTGAAGGTTGTATTCCATTTGTTTCCTTCCCTTATCTGGATCTAGTGGTATCTACTCTTTAAGTCAATCTTGGTGAAGTATGTCACTGCACTCAAGTAGTCAATCAAGTCATCCATTTTGGGAAATGGAAATATACACTTGATCATAATATCATTGGTATCCCTCAATTTGGTACACATCCTCTATTCTCCTCCTTTATTGGATGTTAGTATGGTTTTCACAACACATGGGTTTGTACTTTCTCTATTATACCCCTTATCCAACAACTCATGGACTTATCAGTTCAAGTTAGCCTTTGTTGTTGGCATCATTTTGTGGAGCACCTCGTTTGGTAAACTTGACCATGAAATCAATTCAATATTATGTGATATAAACCTTGTTAGCAACAATCCAATTTGCACCTCATCGATCATTATTCCCTTAAATTATTACAACACCTCTCGAACATTCGTTGGGACATATTTAGTCAGCCTACTGACACTTGGATCCTTTGGAATAATTACGAAGAGACATTATTGATTCCTTTTCTCTTTTAAGAAATCCTTTGTCGAAAACATCAACACTCACTTTTCCCAATATACACTCTACCTTTCCTGGTTATTTGACTCTTTAGCCACGAGAATCAATCAAACCTTGTTAGCAACAATCCAATTTGCACCTCATCGATCATTATTCCCTTAAATTCTTACAACACCTCTCTAACATTCGTTGGGACATATTTAGTCAGCCTACTGACACTTGGACCCTTTGGAATAATTATGAAGAGACATTATTGCTTCCTTTTCTCTTTTAAGAAATCCTTTGTCGAAAACATCAACACTCACTTTTCCCAATATACACTCTACCTTTCCTGGTTAGTTGACTCTTCAGCCACAGGAATCAGTCAAAATACTATGCCATCCTTCATGGTTGTAAATTTGTTTCAATGACTATCATATATCATTTTTCGTTCATATTCCCATGATCGACCTTGTTTCAATGACTATCATATATCAGAACAGTGTTTGTTAGACTGTCAAGTTTGGACCTTTCTCTGATGTGATCTCTCCTAAGTTCTTCTTTGCAACCAAAGCAACTTCATCCTTACTTTGAATTCTGATTTGTTTTCTCCCTTCGGTATGCATATTTTCTAATAACTGATATGCCTTATGTCCTAGTTCTTGACACTTGTAGAAGACAAACTTAGAATGGTATGCATTTCATTCTCCAAAATATCCACAACCGCTATCACCTCAACTGATGGATATTTCACCCCCTTATCTATATTAAATATTATCATCTCTGATTGTGCTTTCTTGTCATTGATCATCTCTAATTTCTTCCTTCCTTTCCCCGTTGGTCTGTATGCTGGTGTCAAAATATTTCTAACTTCAATAAGTGAACTTCTCCCTAATTGTTGAAGTATTTCCTGATATCTTTTCTTCTTCCTTTAGATCTAGCTAATAGACTTCCCTGACAATCCTAAATTTCAACAAGATCAACTTATCCTATGGCATACTTTCTCCCATTCACATATCTAGCTATTGTCTCCTCTCCTTCATTGGTATGTCCTGACATGATCAACCATCGATATAATTCCTCTGTGAATTCTTTCACGGACAATTCCTTTTGTGTCAGGTTACATAACTTCTTGAAAAGAGATATCATCTAGTCAGTGGGAAGGAACTTTTCCTTCCGTGTTGTGACTATCTTATCCCAAGAATTCATCTTCTATTTTCCCTTCTTTACTTTGTAAGCCTATACATTATCCCTTTATAATGAGGCATGAACTTTTAACTTTAGGAAGGTCGAATCTACTCTTTTGGGGTCTTCAATTTGCTCCATGTCGAAGTATTTTTCCATCTCTATGACCCAGTATATCAACTCCTCTATGTTTAGACTTCCTTAGTAGGTATAAAATTCCATATTAGACTTAGCTATCAATTTTGATGGGGCATTTAATAATCGATCCTCTAGCTAATCTAATTCTTCTTCCTCTTTATCCTCTTTGTCCTTGACCTCGTCATCGCTATGGTCTAGGTTTTCTGCAACATATCATTCTTGTTGTGCCTATTTCATGTCCACTAGATCATTTTCCAATGTCTACATAATATGGACACATTCATTGAAGGTTTCACGATCAATAGTGGCCCATGAACATCCACATTTCCTTCTACCACAAACATTGACACCTCTCTAAGCCATCTCTCTACTCAAACAACCAAATCATTCTTCCACAACTATACCCAACCACAATTGGAGTTTTTCTTTGCATCCAATCACAACTAGACCTTTACACAAGATAAATTTATCTCTCTGATACCATATAGTGAAAACGTTGTCCTGGATGGGCTGGATACTGATGGATGCTGATAACTTTATAATTAAATAGTTCAATCAAGCTCAAACTATTAGCTCGATCATGATTTTGGCATAACCAATCATAAACCCTCACTCAAGGAATTTTAAGAAATGTGTGAAAAACCTCAATAGATGGATTTAAAACATTCAATCAAGCTAATAGCTCGATCAATGACTTTAAAACAAGATTTTAGCCCCATTTTCTACAAATTTAATGTGTTGGCCTCTTTTCCTGGCCTAAACTCTGTCATGGGATGTTCCTTAGGTGTCGGACTTCATACTTATGGATTCGTCAAAGAATCAACTATCCATTGGCATATAATTTATGGGTTTATGAGTTCATACGATATTCTTTTTCTTTTCCAAATTACACTTACAAAACCATGTCCACAAGATCGAATAAACACAAACAAAAATCAACATAAAACATACACAACCAAAAAAATTCAAAAAATAAATACACCCCAAATCAATCTGTCTTCTTCAAAGGGGTTTTTTTTTTTTTTTGCAACCAGTAGAAATTTTTTTATGTTCACACACGTGTACAGAATGTTATTAAAATTTCCAAGGGTCAATTTCGAAAATTAATAAAAAATATATAATTTTTCAACAAAGAATAAAAAAAATAATGTGTACACTAGTGCATTTTGTGTAGATTATGTTCATATTTTGTTTTTCAAAAATTTTGCATTTACCACTAAATTATTTTACTTGCACACAAGCCACTTGTTAACGTTTCCTAAAATTTACAAGAAAAATCCTATCTTTAAATGAAATTTTGGAATATTGAATATTATTATTATTTTTCAAAAACTACATAGGTGGAAATACGACATAATTCTCATTGACACCATCGCTAGGGTGCATCTGGAAACTCTCATCCCTAGTGAATTCAAAAATGTGTGGCCACTTCTTAGAGAGAATTAAAATATAAAAACGTTGGGTCATACACATATACACAGGCTAGAAAACAAAACACTCATAAAACTAACCTTGACATGTATTAAGGGGCGTTACAACAACACCATGAGAAGGGGTTGTTCAGGAAAATAAATTTTGTTCTTCATGAATGATGAATATGAATCGAATACTGTCATGCCACCCACTCAGTTAGCAAGCAGACAAAGGACATTGTTTCATTCTACATCAAACAATCAATGCACATGCAGTGTGAAAAGTGAATAGAAAAGGAAATAAAAAATGAATTTGACCACCAATGCAGTGCATGACACTTTTTTTTTAAAGAGAGATAATTGTTAATGCAAACCTAGAAAAGGAATTCCACGTAGTGGGAGTAACGAAATTGATCACTATAGCAAGGAACTACACATTGATTTGACAAGCCAAAGAGCTTCCCAACTAATAGTACCAACATAGTGAGGGAAAAGTGATGGTCAAGGTGCATATTTTTTTTCTTGATGTAGCTCAAATAAACAAAAAATGAAAAATAGAATGCAAGAATCTATTGCATAACACATACCTAGAAGGAATAGGTATTGAAACCTACAAGGATGAGAGAAATGTACTATCAATTCCATAAAAAAGGACAAGAAATTGAAGATCCAACAAAATCCTTAGGGTGTGTCGATGACACCCAAATCCAACATGTAAATTAGGGATGTAAGTTAAGGAAGGAAATTTCATTTCTCGTAGACCATTCTTGAGTAGAAAAAATCAACCATATGTCCATTTTAATAGTGATGAGAATATTTTGTGGTTGCTGAACAAAATACACAAGACCATTGGATAGTCATATTAAGTATAATATTTTATTTCCCCTTCAAACCCATGATTACCACTGACATTGTCCTGGGAAGGGTGGAAATGACCATGAGACCACAATGAGACAAGAATTTTGAGGAAGACCATTTATCTCTTGTCAACCATTCTTGAGTAGAAAATTTCAAACATATAAACATTTTAAAAGTGACAAGACTATTTTGTGGTCATAAACCATAGTATGCAACATAACTAGAAAACCATATGAAGTATGAGTTTGGATTTACCCATCAAGCCCAAGATTTCCCCTTGCTTCCACATGGGGAGAGTGGAAATGATATTGAGTTCTTTTCAATTCTGTCTATAAGCGTGGAATCTTGCAACAAAGATTCTCAACTTTTTTGGATGTATCATTTATGGTTCAGTTCTGAAATTTTTGAGTAACTCAATTCAATTCCAAACCAGAAAGAGAAATGGAAATAATTGAAATATGTGTTGTCAATGGTTTTTTATCATTCTTTCTCTACCTTAGATAAAATTTCACAAAAAAGATTTAAATCCATGACAATCCCCATTCTGCTTTACAACAAGATTTATAAATATGTATCGAAGCATGAGTCTATTTGAGGAAATTCATGTTGCAATATAAGCAAATAGCAAAGGCATACATTTATTTTTTGAGGAATCCCTCATAGTCTGAATGTGTTGTGGTTTTCTATAATTTTTTCGACTTTTTATGGAAAATGAAATAAACCAACAGAATAAACATTCCCTCCTTGAATGTTATGCAAACATGAAAACTCTAGTGACATCACATACAAAAAATTCCCAAATGTTTCATTTCCATATAAGGGATGAGTGTATATTACTTGTAGCTCACCCTATTCTAGACACACATGAGAAGACTAAACATTGGAAGATGAAGTAACTTTTTATCTTCTGAGGAAGTCGAAACACTTTTTCTTCCCAACACACATCCTTTAAAATATCGCCCAAGCTACTACAACAGAGAAATCACAATAGAGGTAACAGTTCAGTAGTGTTGAGTTCCACTATTATTCTTTTCCTTTATACCTAGTAATATATGACCCTACCAAGATGTGACTGCATGTACAACTATGATTTAGGTCCATGTACTAGGTTGAAGGCAAAGTGTCCTTTTTCAAGAAGTATGCTTTCTATTATTACATGCATTTCTACTTTCCTATTTATATAAATTTTCTTTGATGTGTTCATATGTGCAAGTTACCATCAACACAACTTGAGTGAGGAGTACTCTTGTTTTCTCGGCTTCACCTAGGTGAAAATGGAATGTTGAGAGCTACGTAGGGTCTCGTAAACCTCCCATTCTTAGGTGTTGAACTGGATGTGACCTGTTGTAGTAGGAGAGTGTTCAAATTCCATTCTTAATAAA
This sequence comes from Pseudotsuga menziesii, assembly GCA_001517045.1. NCBI lineage: Eukaryota > Viridiplantae > Streptophyta > Pinopsida > Pinales > Pinaceae > Pseudotsuga > Pseudotsuga menziesii. The sequence continues at coordinate 197,712 of LPNX010304214.1, forward strand.
AGAAAATATTCAAGCATATCTGGATCTTTCCTCCCTACTATTATTTAGCGTTGTTGTTGTTTTTATGTTTGTTTTTACATTTCACAAACTATAAAATATTTAGATTCTGGATTGTGAATATTATTTTCATTTGATTTTTACTAACATGTACAAAATCATGATTGTAATCTTTAGTCCCTAATCTTTTTGGTGCTTCAATTTTTTAAACTAAAGTAGTTTTTACGCACAATTTTAATGATCTTTCATTTCATGGAATCAATTAAAATTACCAAGTTTACTTTTAGCGAACATCTACAGCTGAAATTTTCATCTTTATAAAGAAAATTTATTTCATTAATATAACTTGTAATTTTTATTGTATTTAAAAAATGTGAATTTGAATAAAATTGAAACTTATTTTTACAAATTAAAAGCAGTTAATTAAATTTATTTAGGAATTAATGAAATAAATATTTTCACTGCAATTTTATACTAACATGTTCAATGCAAAGTCCATGCTAGTTTTGCTCATTATTTCATAAATGGAACCTTCATTTTCCATATCTCTTTAAATTTTTTAATTTAATGGTATTGCATATTGTGTTTGTGTTTTTATAGCAGTTAATTTAATATACATTTAGAATGTTATTAATTATTGATGCATTTTTACGCAAGCTACTAATATTTAGTTTTTTTATACAGTTTAGATAATATCTCTTCCGATGTACTTGTAAATGTTTTATCATTAATTTATTTAGTCTTAATTAATTAATCATCACCTTCTTTAGAGATTAATGCACACATCGTTAGGTAGGTTTCATTTAGTTTATGTAATGAAGTAATGTTCTTGCTATGAAAGAGTTATGTGTTTAATAACATATATCAAGTCCTAGTTCCATCCATTTATGAGCTTAACGCCATTGATTCTACTTGTGAATCCTATTTATCTAAGGGCTCCAAACGCAACACAAGGTTCATCCTTATCCTCCCCTTAAACAACCCTCCAATGATGTTTATACTAGAATCAACCACATTGAATTCATATATAAAATCAATATATTATTTATATTATAAGCATCATGGGACATTGAGTGATGCCCACAATATATTAGGTTACAAAATTAACATAACCAACCTTTCATATCAAAACAATTTATAATAATGTTATGTCCAAAGTATGATATGCAGACCTGAACACTGACTAATACTTAAAATTAAATTAAAATCTTTGATATTGAATTATAACCACTCAGAGCATCTTCAGATTAGGCAAATCAAGGTGTTTTGCTGGGGAAATTTGGAGACATGGGAGTAGGTAGTCAGAAGAAAACAATATTAAGTTCATAAAATTGAATTCCTTTCCCCTAACACATTTATATCGGGGACCATTCAGGTTTCAAATTCCACTATGCGGAAACCTACTCCCACGCTTTTGGGTCACCCAACCATGAAATTAGGGAAATTCCTTCCGTCCTTCCGACCAGGGGTTGGGAAAAAGTGAAGCGGAGTTACCAGGCCTTCATATATCATAAAATATGGTTTGGGAAATTTTTTAGCAGATCTGGAGAGCTCTGAAGAGTTTATGAAAGAATTGGGGATTTTATGCAATTTTGGCCTAAGGAAGTCCTACGTAATGGAGGTTCCCAAAACCCAATATGAACTCAATGAATTTATTATATGTGATGATATATGGGCAGGTATGTCTTTCATTGAGATACAACAACTTACAGTATAAAAAATTACTAAATACAACTATCTGAATTGGAAGAACAGCTAGACTAGTCAAAATTAACTAGTAATCTAGCTAGGGTGTTTAAATAAGCTTGAATTTCAGAACAGAAACGTATCAGACCTGATAAATTTATTTGAAAGATCCTAATACATATTATTACAGTATATCATACCATCCAAACCCATTCCGATCAAAAAGGATCAGCTATGAGTGCACTAGAATGTTCAAATCCCTCATTTTGATGACTAGTTAAGATTTTACATTGAAATATAAGTATGAAAATTTAATAAATAGAGTTATTTGGAATTTAATAATATAAATAAAAATATTTATCATCTGTTGTACATCATAAATAAATGGATTAACTGACCATTACATCATAGGAATCAAAAATATGGGCAGGAGGCCCAAAATATGACCAAAGAAGGGCTCATCTCCCAAAACACTGAGGCACATCACTCAGAAAGGAATGTTCACATAAGCATAGATCAATAAACACATAATTCAAACCATCTAAATTTTCTCCAATTGTCCTTTACTAGAATCCTGGGTGACCTATTTAACAAGTGGAAGCCAATGGTGACCTATGAGAGCAACTCAACCACCTAGAAGCCCTAACCCTAGCCACATAAGCACCCTCCTTGGGAAATTTGGAATGTAGGATCATGTGGAAATGTTTCCATGTCCAAATCATCCCTCTTATTTAGTAACTAAACCCTCCTTAGTCAATTATTTGGTTCTTTTGTTCATGACAACTTTCTACTTTTCACTGCTTTTGAGACTGAGTCTCCATAAGGAAACTACGCCCTCCTTTTCCAAAAATTTCCTACTTTTGTCCTTACAGATTTTATGATTTCTTGAAGAGGATATTGTACCCTCGTTTGTAAAACTTTCCTGCTTTTGTCTTTGGCTTCTTTTCTGCTTCTTTTAGGCACTTTCCCTTTTCCTCTATGACTGCTTTTGTCATAGAGTTTCCTCTTTTTTAATCTCCTCCCTTGGTAATTTGGATTGCAACTTGTGCCTGACATGGAAAGCTCAATCCCGCATGATATTTTCAGAATTATTAATTAATAAAATTAATTAAAGTTACATACATGCCTCAATTTTTAGCAACATTCTCCTATGCTAATTAATTCATGCCTCATAAATAATATTTGGACAAAATTTCTTAGGTGAGGTAATTAATGCATATTTGACCCCCCAATGTGTTGCCTATAGTCAACACTTTTATGTCCAAAAATATGGGGACATGACAAATAATTATAATAATATTATCCCATTGAGTGAACATATTTTTCTCATGTTCCTTTTATGTTCCCATACAAGGCCGATACTATTGCATGTGAGAAGAAATATCTAAGATACTTTTTGAAACCCAACAATTATAAGATTGCAAGATCGATGTGGCTAGTGAACAAAGTTAAGAAAATAATTGGGAACATGTGCTACAATTTTTTATCTTTGGTTGTAAAAATCACCTTGATTCATTATATTTTAGAGGGGATACCTATATACTGGTTTTCACTAGAAAAGTACCTATTAGTATGTTGAATATGTTGAGGGAAAAAATGATGAGTTTCTTTTGGTATAGTATTGCTATAGGTGATAAGATTCATTTGCTTAAATGGGGAAAATTTACTCTTCCAAAATCCTTGGGGATGCGTGACATTAAAAATATACACTATTTCATTCTTGATTGATGTTTGAAAAGCTTATAGCGAGGTATATTTGGTATATGTTTAAGCTAAAGAATAAGTATATTAATGGAAAATCAGTTGTCCAGTAGATAAGAAATCCCTCTAAATATGTATTGGGTGTATCAAATATATAGAATGGGTTTGTTAAGGCATTCCCATGGTCAAGTAGATGGCTAATGTAGAGGGTTGGCAATGGGATTCATATGATGTTGGGGGATGGCTATGTATAGTGGAGGAGAGGATGCATATACAGTTTCCACTTATATCATTGAATATATTGTTGGTTTGGCTTTGTTAATATGGAACATGTTAGAAGGCCTACTTGTATGAGGAATATTGGTTCCTATTGGATTCTTGTTAAGGAACTAGGACACTAAGTTCAATGAGAAGCAAAATGGGAATCTTACATGAGGTTCCTTTATAGATTTGGTATCAGATTAAAAGAAGCATATGACACTTTCGTGTGTTCTTGGAACCACTCTACCAGTTAGGTGAGTGCTAAAACAAAATATGATGCAATTTCTCATATGAAACATGTTAGTGAACTAATAAGTGATGGTCAACAGATTGTGGAAGTGGAACCTTTGTCTGAAGCTTAAATGTATTTTTTGGCTATGTTTAGAAAATTTTATGTTGAATTGGGATAATTGTATTCGAAGTGGATTGTATAGACCAAATTGTTGCATACTATGTCATTCAAATTGTGAATCATTATACCATTTGGTTGTATAGTTTTCTTGCTATAAAAAATATGGAAGGAAATTATTGATGACTTCCAGATATCTCATGATTAGGGATCCTCTACAATTAAAGAAAAATTTGGGACTTGGGTGAGAAGCTCCACAGTCATAAGGTATTTCCTATATTCATTTGTTCGGGAATTTGGAGATCAAGAAAATCAGCCACATATTTTAGAATAAAACCCAAAATGCGTCTATGAGTTGCAACATAATTCTAGGTATCTACAAATAAGTGTATAAAGGGGAAATGAAAAAAAATCTAGGCAAGTTTCTGAACCTTCTTTTACTTTGCAATTTTTTGTTTGATTCTTTGATGAGGCTATCCAACAAGGCGAGTGTGGTGGAGGGATGTTTTCAAGAGTAAATGTTGCTCATAATTATAAACTCTAGATGAGTTATGGACAAAGGACTAATACTAGATACAAAATATTGACCTTATGGGGGTTACTATATTTTGATACTAATAGTGGCCTTGTGTCATTAAAAGTATTTGAAGATTCCATGTGATTGAGAATTGGGAAAATTATTTATGAAATTTTCAATTCATCTCCATAGAGAATCATCTCATTAGAGCATCGACGTCAATAATTTCTTGCTTCTTTCTTCATTCTCAGAAATAGCTATTGTCCATTAATATATAGAGAGTTTAATTATGTTTCTATAGAGAGTGTAAATATGTTTCTAACTATGTTGAGTTTAATTATGTTGCTATTGTCTGTTTGTAATTTGAGGAATACATGAAAGATTCCCTTATTTATGAGAAATATTTTTACATTTTCAACTAGATGTTTAGATTTTTTTGGGATATTTGTACCTATGGTATAATCATTGTTTAGGAGTTACTAAGAACAAAACTATAGATCTGATTTTGTGTGTTTGGTTAGTCATTGGTTGATATTAATAATAGGAATTTTCATAGTCTATGAGTTGATAACAATCAATTTTTAAATTTTAGCTAAGGTGATATGTATTTTTCAACACTAAGAGAAATTGAATTTATTGGTGATGGAAATGACATGTAGTAGAGGAATGTTTTCTTTGATTCTATGGAATAACAAGAAGTAGTTTATTTTTTTGAAAAAAAACAACACAGATCCATCTTAAATCTAGATCTATCAAGCACCCAAAGAGATCCAATTTATCACATTCATAAATAAATTTACACGTCAAGAAATTGGATCCCTCTCTATTCTTAATACATCATGGGTTAAGATGGATTTATATTAGTTTTAATTTATATTATTTCAATAGCTAACATCGATTATTTTAATTATTTATTTGTTTTTGATTTTTTTATTTTATGAGTTGAGATAAATTGTTTTAATATTTTAATATAATATAATCTTAAATGTTGGTGTAGATGCTAGATTCTGACTATCATATTGGAAAGGACGTGGTCAAAGACTGCAACCACTATGACGTATCCAATTTTAGGGTGAGGTAAAAATCTATGGGACAACCTCTTTTCATCTATGTGGTTGATGAGTTGGTTGCTTTGGTTTTAGGTTTGAATTGACAAACCTACTAGTCCAGACTACATAAACCAATAAAAATCTATTTCTTCAACTGCCTGTTTTTCAATGACGATTCTACATTGAAATTGCACACAATTCTAGAGCACTGTGTGAAAATTATAAGTATATATATTTTTTATATATAGAATATTATTTTCTATTTTATAATTTTTTTATTTGAACATATCTCAAAATTTTAAAATACATTGGTCTTTTATTTTCTCTATAACTTTTTATTTTGTTAACTATTTTGGAAATGGAAAAGAGCTTGCGCAAGTGTACAGAAAAAGACCTACTCATTAAAAAATAGATAGTTGATTAATTAGGTTAAGACCTTCATAGTGGGGTGTAAATATTGTCTTAGTCATTTTAGGGATTCATCGACTATATATATAATTAACATTAAAAACTATAGAAAAATAAAAGATGCACAAGAAACACGTGTTATCTAGAACTCTATATGTTTTTTTTTTAATTCCAATATTTACATACCAAACATGAGGCCTGATGTGAACATATGCATTATGTTTTAGAGAAAATATAACATACCAAGCTTATAAGAACACAAATTTTTGGGAATTATACCTATATTCTTTAAATAAAAGTTATATAAATATTATTATTTACCATTTAGCTTTTTACAACATATTCTAAAATGTTGTGTAGTTGTACCTCTAATAATTAGTTTTAATGATCATATTTTTTCTCGGAATTTCATCGAAACTAACGTGTCATAAATGGTTATCATTACTTTTCACTAGCCATATAATAAATAATTTAAACCATCACCAATCAAAATCAACTTATCTCAATCATCTTTGATGAACATGTAAGACAACATAATCATAATCCATTTGTATTAATATCAATAATACATAATCGAGAAAAAAATATATTTAATAATAATATAATCAAATCAATATTAATATTAATTTGATTATACTAACATTGCTAAAATAAGAACAAATAATAGCTCCAAGTCAAATTTGCCAATTCCTAATACCACATGGGATGGAAATTTTTGAACAAGAATGGTATAATCATCACCATTAAACCCTCTGTGTGTACACACACACACACTAAAATTTACCATATTGAAGTCATAGAAAATCAAAATATTGTTTATATTATAAATATCATGGAAATTATCTCACACTTCCATCTTTTCAAGAATAATATTTAGGAACATTGAGTGAGTCCCACAATATATTATTTTACAAAATTACATAACTGGAAACTTCCATATCATAATAATTATGATAATATTATCCCAATGAGTGAAGATATTTTTTCACATGTAAGTTTAATGTATCCATACAAATATGATACTATTGAATGTGAGATGAAATACTTAGGATACTTTATAAAATCCAACAATTATAAAATTGCAAAATGGATTTGGTGAGTGAACAAAGTTGAGAAAAGAATTGGGAACATGTGTGACATATTTTTAGCTTTGGGTGGAAAACTCACCTTGGTTCATTATGTTTTAGTGGGATACTTGTATACTAGTTTCCACTAGAAAAGGTACCTATTACTATATTGAATATGGTGAGGCAAGAAATTATCAATTTCTTTTGGTGTAGTATTGGTATAGGTGATAAGATGAATTATCTTAAATGGGTAAAAAATTCTCTTCCAAAATCCTTGGGGTAATGGGACATTAAAAATATACACTAGAGTTCACTCTTTATTCATGTTTGAAAAGCTTCTTGCGAGGTATATTTGGTTTACATTTATGGAGTGATGTGCTAATAACTAGGTATCTTAAAGGAAAATAAGTTTTCTAGTGGATAAAAAACCCCTTTAAATATGTACTATGTAACGAATATAAAAGAAATTATTAAATAGATTAGTTAATTATATGAAAGGGTGTAACCATTCACGATATAGCCTATAAAGGTGATATTATTGTACATTTTACCCATCATCCAATATATTATTATTATTCATATTAATTATTACAACGATAGTCGGATTCGACTAGCGGACAACCGGATTCGGTTTCTCCATTTGGTATCAGAGCGGATTCGCTACTGCACTCTAAGCTCAGACTCAGCTCATCAACCCCTACTTGAGCTTGGACTCAACTCATCAACTTTTTATTCTTTCACTACTCCATTTCACACATATTCTATTCCATCCCTCACCGCTCATCCTCTGATTTCTTTCACTGCTCCACCCTGCTACTCCTCATGCTCATTCTCAATTCTCCCTTCTTCATCATCCAACACTCTATGCTCTCCCCTTGTCCATATACCATCCTCTTCACTGCAGACCTCCAATACTCCTCCACATCCACCACGCAGCCCTCCACCACATCCACCTCGTCGACACCAACTGCTATCCCCCACACATGTGGTCTTCTTCTCGCAGCCATGTACAACCTTCTCCATCTTCCTCCTACATCTCCCTCCTGCCCTCCCTTGCCCCAATTCCCTCCTCCATCTCTGCAGCATCAACCCTCACTGCTCCTCTCTGCTTCCCTACCCTCAATGCCTTCTCACAGCGCCATCATCTCATAGCGTTGTCGCCCCCATCCACCTCCATGACTTGCAAAAAAATCAAACAAACAAAACAATATATAATAATTTATAATATAATATATTAGTTCAATATATTTTAAAAAAATCAAATATTATATTGATTATAATATAAATAATATATATATATA
>LPNX010304214.1:206604-209104 GCA_001517045.1 Pseudotsuga menziesii
AAGTTTTTTTTAATAGGTTTCAAGGAATCAAAGAAGATGAATTTTCCAGTAAACTTACCAGACTACAACAAGTCAAAAACGTTCAGGAATTCACACATCAATGGGAATCCTTATTGACACAATTATTTGGGTGGTCTGACAAGCAAACACCCAAAACCTATTTAGGAGGTCTTAAAACACACCTCCAAAAAGAGTTAAAATTACATGACATACCTAACGTAGAAGTAGCAAGATGTAAAGCAAAAGCCGCAGAATGCAAATTGGAATGAATAAAAGCAAAAGGCGATAGCCATTATCGACAAGAAAAGAGACACAATGAAGGTACTCTGCAGATACTTGGTCTCCCGACCATCAATGCTACAAACCTCAATCATACACCTACGAAATGGAAAATAGATCAAAGTCATCTAATGATTCCTCTGATAATAAAAATAAAAAGAAGAAAAACATATGTCGTCGATGCGGTGATGATTGGACCCATGGTCACAAATGTAAAAACAATGAGACAATACAATACAAAATCATCAATGGAAAGGAAGTGCAAGTCTCTGCACAAGATACCTCGTCTGATTCTAATACCAACACCAAGTCAGAATGAAGAACGACACTATGAAAATACTTAAGCTTTGAGGACAAAGCTTCCTTAAAGGGAGTGGCAATGTAATGAATATAAAATAAATTATTAAATAGATTAGTTAATTATATGAAAGNGCATGGAAATACAGACCTCTGCATACAAGGTCCAATACCATGGAGGAACTAAAAGAGAAGATCAAAAAAATGGAGAAGGACATCAAGTCCCTTGTCGATAACCAAGAAGGATTGAAGGAAAAGATGAAAAATAACAATACATTACTCAAAAACAATCTTGTTTTGGTACTAGAAAGAAGGTTGGACGACAAAATTGACATCCTAAATGAAAAACAAAAAGACGTGGATGACAAAATGAGTACCATAATGCAAAACATAAACACCTTAACACAGAACATGAGCACCATGACACAGAACCATAATACATTAATCAAGATGTTAGAAAGGATCATACCCAGTCCGGGCCAAGTCAGCAATCCACACATGCTAGATGCCTCGTTTCATGTTGCCACCAAGGAAACACTTGTAAAGAATCAAGAAGAATTACAAAAAGATATAAAGATTAACAATGCGATGCTTAAGCAATAAATTGAAACACAAGTAATGCCAGATATGGAGGCATGATTAAACAGCGAAATAGACACTAGAAGTAAAATAGTAGAGAAAAGAAAAACTAAAAATCACCGCCAACAACGAAGCAATTCAGATATGTCACTTTCATCATCTGGTAGTTCAGAGCCACCATCAAACCATAAGGAAAAAGGAACTCAACGTCATCCTTACAAAGTGTACCCACCTAAGGAAAAAATAGAATTGTCGAAATACAATGGGAGTGAAGACCAATACGTTGCTTAGATAAACAAAGCAGAAGAATACTTCGACATTTACAACGCTCAATCTAACGAGGAGAAGGTGAAATATGCGTCAATGCATATGGAAGGGTACGCCTATAATTGGTACTTATGGTGGAAGAGAGATAATTTTACCTACACCTGNACCCTTTATGCTCTAGCCTATAAAGGTGAGCTTATTGTACATTTTACCCATCATCCAATATATTATTGTTATTCATATTAATTATTACAATGATAGTAGGATTTAACTAACGGACAACTAGATTCGGTTGCTCCATACTACATGTATCAAAGTTTTAGAATCGGTTTGTTAAATCATTCCCATGGTCAAGTGGATGGTTAACCTAAAGGGTTAGAAATGGGACTAAGTTGATGTCGAGGGTGGATTTGTACATTGGAGGTGAGGATGCATATATAGTTTCCAAATCTATTAATGAATATCTTGTTGTGTTTGGATTTGTTACTCTAAAATATGTTAGAAAGCCTACCTAGATGAGGAATATTGGTTTCTATTGGATTCTTATTGAGGAACTGGGTCTTTAAGGTCAATGGGAAGCAAAATGGGCATCTTACATTAGGTTCCTTTATAGATTTGGTATCATATTTAAAGAAGAAAATGATAAAACTAGTTAGGTGAGTGATAAAACTACCTATGATGCAATTTATCGTATGAATCATGTTAGTGAATTGATAAGTGGTGGTACAACAGATTGTGGAAGTAGAACATTCCTCTTCAAAACTTAAATGTATTTTTTGGCTATGTTTAGAAAATTGCAGTGTTGACTTAGGATAATTTTATTCAAATGAGATGGTCTAGACCAAATTGTTGCATACTTTCTCATTCAAATTGTGAATGAGTCTACCATTTGTTTGTATAGTATTCTCGGTGTAAAAAGATGGAAAGAAATTATTGATTACTTCCATATATATATCATGATTAAGGATCCTCTACAGTTGAAGAAAATTTTTGGAATTGGGTGGAGAAGCTCCATAGTCATATGGTATTTCCTATATTCATTTGCTAGTGCATTTGGAGATCAAGAATCTCAGCCGCA
>LPNX010304214.1:214104-221768 GCA_001517045.1 Pseudotsuga menziesii
TCTTCCTCACCATCATCATCATCAACATCAACATCATCATCACCATCACCATCACCATCATCCTCATCATCATCATCACCTTCATCATCATCATCATCATCATCATCATGATCATCATGATCATCATCACCATTAACATCATGAACATCATCATCATCATCCTCATCACCATCCTCATCACCATCAACATCATGAACATCATCATCATCATCATCATCACCATCAACATCATCTTCATCATATTCATCTTCATCATCCTCATCACCATCCTCCTCATCCTCATCCTCATCCTCATCATCACCTTCATCATCATCACCATTGTTGTCATCATCATCATCATCACCATCACCATCAACATCGTGAACATCATCATCATCATCCTCATCATCATCCTCATCATCCTCACCATCAACATCATCACCGTCATCATCATCATCATCATCATCATCACCATCAGCATCATCTTCATCATCTTCGTCTTCATCTTCTTCATCATCATCAACTTCATCATCATCATCATCATCATCAACATGATCATCATCATCACCATTGACATCGTGAACATCATCATCACCATCCTCATCATCATCCTCATCATAATCAACATCAACATCAGCACCATCATCATCATCATCATCATCATCATCAACATGATCATCACCATCACCATCAACATCGTGAACATCATCATCATCATCCTCATCATCATCCTCATCATCATCACCATCAACATCATCACCGTCATCATCATCATCATCATCATCATCGCCATCAACATCATCTTCATCATCTTCATCTTCATCTTCATCATCATCATCACCTTCATCATCATCATCATCATCATCATCAACATGATCATCACCATCACCATCAACATCATCTTCATCATCTTCATCTTCATCTTCATCATCATCATCACCTTCATCATCATCATCATCATCATCATCAACATGATCATCATCATCACCATTGACATCGTGAACATCATCTTCACCATCCTCATCATCATCCTCATCATCATCAACATCAACATCAGCACCATCATCATCATCATCACCATCACCATCAACATCATATTCATCATCTTCGTCTTCATCTTCATCATCATCATCATCCTCATCATCATCCTCATCATCATCACCATCAACATCATCACCATCATCATCATCATCATCATCACCATCAACATCATCTTCATCATCTTCGTCCTCATCTTCATCATCATCATCACCTTCATCATCATCATCATCAACAACAACATGATCGTCATCATCACCATTGACATCGTGAACATCATCATCACCATCCTCATCATCATCCTCGTCATCATCACCATCAACATCATCACCATCATCATCATCATCATCATCGCCATTAACATCATCTTCATCATCTTCATCTTCATCTTCATCATCATCATCATCCTCATCGTCATCATCACCTTCATCATCATCATCATCATCATCACCATCAACATCGTGAACATCCTCATCATCATCCTCATCATCATCACCATCAACATCATGAACATCATCATCCTCATCATCATCATCAACATCATCATCATCATCCTCATCATCATCCTCCTCATCATCATCATCTTCATGATCTTCATCTTCATCATCATCATCCTCATCATCATCACCACCATTAACATTGTGAACATCATCATCATCATCATCACCACCATTAACATTGTGAACATCATCATCATCATCCTCATCATCATCACCATCAACACCATCACCATCATCATCATCCTCATCATCACCATCATCACCTTCATCATCATCATCATCATCATCATCACCATCAACATCATGAACATCATCATCATCATCCTCATCCCCATCATCATGATCACCTTCATAATCATCATCATCATCATCAACAACGTGATCATCATCACCACCATCATCAACGTGAACATCCTCATCATCATCCTCATCATCATCATCATCATCATCTTCATCATCATCTTCATCATCACCATCGTCATCATCATCATCATCATCACCATTCCCATCATCATCTTCATCATCCTCATCATCATCATCAACATGATCATCCTCATCGTCATCATCATCATCATCCTCATCATCATCACCATTAACATCACCATCATCATCATCATCATCATCATCATCACCATCAACATCATCTTCATCATTTTCGTCTTCATCTTCATCATCATCATCATCCTCACCATCATCATCACCTTCACCATCATCATCATCATCATCATCAACATCACCATCATCATCATCATCATCATCATCACCATCAACATCATCTTCATCATCTTCATCTTCATCTTCATCATCATCATCATCCTCACCATCATCATCACCTTCACCATCATCATCATCATCATCATCATCAACATGATCATCATCATCACCATTAACATCGTGAACATCATCATTATCATCCTCATCATCATCACCATCAACATCATGAACCTCACCGCCATTCATCATCATCATCATCCTCATCATCATCACCATCAACATCATGAACATCACCGTCATTCATCATCATCATCATCATCATCACCACATCAACATCATGAACATCATCATCATCATCACCATCAACATCATGAACATCATCATCATCATCCTCATCCCCATCATCATCATCACCGTCATTCATCATCATCATCATCATCATCACCATCAACATCATGAACATCATCATCATCATCCTCATCCCCATCATCATCATCACCTTCATCATCATCATCATCATCATCATCAACATGATCATCATCACCACCATCATCAACGTGAACATCCTCATCATCATCCTCATCATCATCATCATCATCATATTCATCATCACCATCGTCATCATCATCATCATCATCACCATTCCCATCATCATCTTCATCATCCTCATCATCATCATCATCATCAACAACATGATCATCCTCATCCTCATCATCATCACCATCAACATCATCACCATCAACATCATCATCATCATCATCATCACCATCAGCATCATCTTCATCATCTTCGTCTTCATCTTCATCATCATCATCATCCTCACCATCATCCTCGCCATCAACATCACCATCATCACCATCATCATCATCATCACCATCAACATCATCTTCATCATCTTCGTCTTCATCTTCATCATCATCATCATCCTCGCCATCATCATCACCTTCACCATCATCATCATCATCATCATCAACATGATCATCATCATCACCATTAACATCGTGAACATCATCATCATCATCGTCATCATCATCACCATCAACATCATGAACATCACCGTCATTCATCATCATCATCATCACCATCGACATCATGAACATCATCATCATCATCCACATCATCATCACCATCAACATCATGAACATCATCATCATCATCCACATCATCATCACCATCAACATCATGAACATCACCGTCATTCATCATCATCATCATCATCATAACCATCAACATCATGAACATCATCATCATCATCCTCATCCCCATCATCATCATCACCTTCATCATCATCATCATCACCTTCATCATCATCATCATCATCATCACCACCATCATCAACGTGAACATCCTCATCATCATCCTCACCATCATCATCATCATCATCTTCATCATCATCATCATCATCACCATCGTCATCATCATCACCGTCAACATCATGAACATCATCATCATTCATGTGTAAGTAAACACAAAGTATATATACTATTGAGTTCAAAACTTTACAAACATTGATCACCTCAATTAGAGTTTGTATACATTGTATTCAACATTATCTAGTTGACCTATTTTGTTTACCACCATGGCCTTATAATGGATATCACCTAGGATTCCATTACTTACACCTATAGACATACTCATGTGTGGACTTTCACCAACATGGTAAAGTATCCAAAACCTTAACATTAGTTGGGGATTTAAGCATGCAAAAACTTTAACCTTAATCCTAGTGGCTTCTAGGCTTAGTTAAATTTTGGATTGCTCAATGAAGCTCCATTGTAGTTTAGATGTGTTGGAATTTTTAATCATCCTAGAGGGAAGAAGGTATCACTTGAAGTGCATCAAATACCTTAGAAAGATAGAGAAATCACTAGGGGATGGACACAACTCATTATCTATTGTTTTCTCACTAGTCAAAAGTTCCTCATCTACAAAAATAGATAACATGCAACACGAAATAGGAAGAATTATGAACAAACTAAACATAGCTTCTATAAGATCAACAATAAAATATTAACACATATACATTGTATTCAACATTTAGATATATTGTAGATAAATTTTAAAGTATCTAAGTAAACATCATCATCCTTCAACAATATCATCATCCTTCAACAATATAATATCTATTAATTATAATTAACTGGAAAGCCTTAGCCATCCACCCACCTCATTAATTATACTTAACAATATCGTGGGCGTGATTTTCCCTCACAAAACGCGTGCACGATTTGCTTTTATATACCCCGTGCGCGTTTTTTGACAGTTAAAAAAAAACACAGAATTGTATTTGTCCGAGAGCAACTCCAATTAGCGCACATTTTTTTTTCAACAGCACGAGTTTGTCCATAATACTCACAATCTACACATTCTACAGCGTTCTTTTTGTTATGCAGGTGCAGCATTGAAGACATCTTTCATGGTTGAGGAGCATACATGATAAGATATCAAGCTTCAATGTCATTTCATGGTGATGGTGGATATAACTTTCATTTGCTTATTATTCAAGAGAAGCAAAGGTAAATTTTCCCGTTCATTATTGTTTTGATGGGAAACAATTGAGAAGGAAGATTGAAACACATTGACGGATCAATAGTTATAAAGCAAGTTAAAGGTTTGGAAGCTTGTAATTGAGGAGCAACAAAAAAAAACTATATTGACATTGATCATTGTGGTGATGGGGAATGTACGTAACTGAGGAAGAAAATTATCAAGGAAGAAGAGACCTCAAGAAGTCATCGAAGAAGAGAAAGAAAAGAAAAGAATAGACATGATGAATCAGAGGCTTTCTTTGGAAACTAATCCAAATCAAATTATAGAGGATACAACGGTTCATCCTATTAATCCAGTACAAGAAAAAAGGAAACATTCACTAGAGGGACCTTCAATTTCCACAATAGTTGTTGAACAAGCACCCCATGGAAGTATTCAAGAAGCAAAACGTAGGTGCTCATTAGGGGATGTTTCAAATCCCACATCAAGTCAAAGTGATAAGTTACCATCTCAAGATGAAGCTCATGAAGAGGCAATGTACATGGAGCCTACTGTTGAAGAGGCGTTGGACATGGAGCCTACTGTTGAAGAAGAAAACATTAACCGGACCATCGATGAGGACGTTGGACTTCCACCATCCAACTACTGGGAAGATAGTGAAGGACAACAAGTTGCTATTGAAACACCAGAGCGTATTGTTGATGCACTAGAAGATAGAAATCCAACCCCCTTAGCTCCATTAGAAAGAACACGCCGAAGAACTCCGAAGCGTATACAAGTTGATGAAGGACTCCTCAATTCCATGGAAGGTACGCTATCTAAACGTAGTATTGCTTATCAAACTCAACAGATACTAAATAAATATTTTGAGGAGAAATGTGATGGACATAAATGTAGATTATTTTTATCATTGCTAAAATCTAGGAGCTTGAATATTGTTAGGAAATCGTTATGGATAAAGATGATAAAGCCTTCTGGACCAAGTTCTCATATAGTTAAAAGCTTAGTAGATGCCTTTGGTAAAATTGGTAAGAACACACGGTCAAAGGACCGCAATGCGGCTCGTCGTGTGTTGTCACAAGCAATTGTAAATAAGAACACCAGGGTCCTTCGTTTACTCAATCCTACATCTAAACTAGTTAATTTGAATGTAAAAACCCTCCGTAAGTATTCTATTAGAAGAGAACATCTCGACACAACCTCCCACGCAGATTTTTGGGCCTTTATTGGTCGGTTGCCACATCGTGACATGAAGCTAGTTGATGTAGTAAAGGGACTAGTGCAGAGTTTTTGGCATGATCACACAAGGTCTTCTTCAAACTAGAAGGATGTACTAAAACTGAGAAGGGGTTCAAAGGACCGTGAACCACATATTAAGGATCTTCTTGATATAACACAGACATAACTATACGAGAAATTTAGGAATGAACAGAGACAATTGAATTTGGGGCAAAGATCTTTTGAGAAATGTAAGCCCTGGTATGTTAGAATAAATACTCTTCGTAACACTTGTTGTTGTAGATACCATGTAGAATATGAATATTACTATGAAACATTTTTGTACATTCATCGTGTGTTGCACATTAACCATGTGCAGGATTGCTCCTTGACAATACCACTGACTTCATCAAGAGAATTCATTCATAGTATCATGTGCAATAGGCCTGAGGGGCAAAATTACTATGCAAAATCCTTCTTTGGATGGAACTTGCTCCAACTGTGCTGGAATGGCATTATTGAGCCAATGTATGCACGAGACTGGAGACAATGAATTTGGGAATATGGTTATAGACATGAAAAGTTTCAAATATATCAGCTATGAAATAGTCCCACGGAAAGAAAGCAAAAAAACACAATTGGTGACATCTCAGGTACATGCATTTATCTATAAAATTATGTTTGAACATTTGCATTTCATTCCTTACATACAAGAAAACCTGATATTCAGATCATTTTGTGTCAACAGGTACAAGTTAGTGTCTTCGTCAAGGAATTTATTGAAAAGACACGTCAATATGTTCAGCATGTCCACTTGGCACGATGGACGGATGAGAAGTTTAGAATATGCAGAGATACATTTCCTCATGGTACTATACTTTCAGTTGTTGATTTTTCCGAGAACTACACTTTGCAACCTCAAAATGAGATCCAAAGTCAGTATTATCACTCTGAGCAGGTTTCCTTTATGGTGCATATCACATACAGGCATGGCCCAAATAGTAGTGAACATCAAAGAGAAATTCTAAAGGAATATCACTTCTACATAAGTGATGATAGGTGCCATGACTTCCACTATGTACACCATTGCTTCATCATGTTCTATGATCATTTGAATGGTAGGGACATACAGATGGATCAACACTGGATTTGGTCTAATGGATGTGCTGGTCAGTTCAAAAATGCACGCATATTTCAATCGTTGAGTTCAATGCATAAAAACTACAAAGTTCCACATATGTGGAACTATTTTGAGACTAGGCATGGTAAAGGAGAGCATGATGGAGTCGGAGCATGTGTCAAAACAACCCTACGAAGAGAGGGATTGAAATTATCTACAATATCTACTATTCGAAACCCTCAATCTATAGTCAAGCGGTGCACGTCAGTAATGGGAGAGGAATCAGCTATACGAGCAGAGTCCACAAGAAAGAGTCATGTGGAGAGATATTTTTGGGAGGTGGTAGACATAGATCGTTCACATGCATGGGAATGCAAGACTGTTCCTAGCACTCGTGGCTTTCATTCGGTTCGAAGTTCTGATAACCTAGTATTTGAAATTTGGACCAGAAAACTCGCTTGTTTTTTCCCGCCTTGTTTTGATGGTGACTGGGATGTGTGTAAATCATTGGATTAGGTTGATGGATGGGATCGCATATCACTTCCACTTGATCAGCGTGCAATTGTTGAGTTAACTCCGTTGGAAGAAGACCAATCGTCTATTTC
>LPNX010304220.1:11337-45600 GCA_001517045.1 Pseudotsuga menziesii
TGTTCTTTGAAAATTGAATATCATAAATATGGTTAAAAAGTTAGAAGAAAAGCCAAAAAAAGCCACATCAATAAGGATTATATCAGATTCATAAAAAAAATTAAAATTAATAGAATATAGCGTAGCAGTCATACAAGCAAATATTTTCACAGAGGTAATCCATCGAAAAAAAGGTAAGGGAATTGTGTCTGTTGATTGAGAAGGCCACATATAAATGACAGAGAGAACTGACAATTTTAGTCAGTTTAAGAGCGAAGCACACAAATTTATAGAGTGTTGTTTAGAAGTTAAAATGAAAATTGTCACAGACGTACTATTATATTTTTAGATACAGAAGTTAGATCCTAGGCTTCATCTATTAATTTTGCTAATGATCTTTGAAAATTGAATATCATAAATATAGTTAAAAAGTTAGAAAAAAAGCCACATCAATTAGGATTATATCAGATTCATAAAAAAATTAAAATTAATAGAGAATAGCGTAGCAGTCATACAAGCGGATATTTTCACAGAGCTAATTCATCGAAAAAAAAGCCACATCAATAAGGATCATTATCTGGAGATATGCAACATAAACCACGATATTTACTTAGATACATAACTGGTTGAAAGACAGAGCCAAAAACACTGTACAAACTAGAATTATATATCTATATCAACGACCGAAGGGAAAAAATGGTATAAAGTACTCGGTGGGGGTAAAACCTATAAAGACCCAGTTCTCGGTCTATGGCCAAAATAAAAACAACATCATCTTTAAAATACAGTATTCCCTATCTAATGGTTGTAGGGCTTAAACCCGAAGTCAAAACTGAATCAGATTCATAAAATAAAAATAAAAATTAATAGAATATAGCGTAGCAGTCATACAAGCGGATATTTTCACAGAGCTAATCCATCGAAAGAAAGGTAAGGGAATTGTATTTGTTGATTGAGGAGGCCACATATAAATGAAAAAGGAAGTGATCTCATAATAAAAAAGGGATGGAATAAACAGTTTTTTACACTTTATCATGGACTATATCAACTTTTTTATACAGGAGTAATTCAAAATGATGTAACTCTGCATTTCTGAGCATAAACCATATATTTTTTTCATTTCTAAAATTAGAAGAGGGGAAGATGGGTAGTGTATTTACCTCAGCCGCAGCAACGGGAAACAAAAGGCCGACCAGAAGCAGCAACCAATGCGGAACAAAACCAATGTCACTGCCACCACGACCGCAGCAGCTAAAACAACGAAACATCTACCAAGAAAAATAGCCACCAGCAGAGAACAGAGGGAAAAAGTCACAGCCACCAGCCGAGACAGAGGAGAGCACAAACGTGACAGGCACCAACGGAGACAAATCGGAACGAAAACGTCTCAACCCGACAGGGATGAACAGAGCGCATATATCAGGGAAACCGCCCGAGCCAGCACATCGCAGAAACGCCACAGCAGACCGTAAAAGCACCGGCACCAACCCGAGAACAGAGCAGACCAGACCGTAAAAGCGGACCAGCAGACCACACGATAACAAAGAACAGAGCAGACCAAACCAGAACAGAGCAGACCGTAAAAGCACCTGCACCGACGCGAGACGGAACAGATCATAAACATCGGCGGCGGAATACTTCCCAAAACGCAACACAGCGCTAACGTCACAGCGACCAGCCACCACAGCCGACAGAGCCGCCCGAGCCTAAACGAACAGCCACCACAGCAACCCGAGCAAGAACACAGGAAAAAAGATCACAGTCTCGACCACCAGCGTACAAACGGAGCGCCTCCAATAACATCAATCAAACGGAGCGCCACAAACGTAATCCTCATCCAACGTAAAGCCAAACCATGATCAACATGCCCCTGCAAATAACTATTGCCAACCAAATCATCATCATCGCGGGCGTAAAATACGTTTAATAGTAATCTTTCGTTTGTATATATAGAAACTTCTTTCGGCCGAACAATTAATCGGACCAACGGTCCTAGCCAGACGTGATTTTCCCGGAAAACTGTGCAAGCCGTTCAGTACGAGGTACGGCGTTAACTTTTAGCTTTCGGCCGAAAAAACAAATATTCGGCCGAAAAGTTTTACATTATTTCAGCCAAACAAATAAATTAGTTCGGCCGAAAATATTATTAGTTCGGCCGAAAGATTCTAGAATACGATTTCGGAAGTGCATTTGTCACGGAATAGACACCCAACTTCATGATTTCACCCCACATTTGTTTCAATGACATTGAGAAGAGAAGATATATTGTAAGTCATTGTTTTATTAAATAGTAGCATCTAGATTTGTGTGCCAATTTATGTAATTTGCATTGACATAGGAACATGGAACATGTATTGATAATGCATATAATAGTTACATCAACAGTGCCCATGCATATGAAATAAGATATTCACAATGGTCTAATATTTGTAAAGAATGTTTGAATGAACTATTCTTGTTCTCAAATTTCTAGTTGTTAGAATGGAGTCTCATATTTTAAACAAAACTAGGGAAGTATATGTTCAACGACACTATTGATTCTTATATTAACACATATCTTCAACACTTGGTATCCTACATCTTCCTTTGTTTCTCTTACATCATTAGTTCTAACCCTTATATATCATCAAACCCTTGTTTCTAGATAATAAAAATTATAAAACAAGATTGATATGCCATATTCTAAGAGGAACAAATTCTTAGTAGCATCCAATATCACAACTTAGTGCATAAGAACTTTTGAAAAAGATAAAACATATAATGCATTTTCTATGTTGAATGAAATGGATTTTGCCACATCATTATAACCTATATTAACGAAATTAGGCATTGGAAAACATAATGGTATTCTTGCTAATTAAACAGTGCATTTCAACTTATAAAGCTAGTCCTTTTGTAAAGAATTTATTTACCAAATCAATACTTAACACATCTATTTCCTCTTACTTGAGGCTCAACTAAACATAAACTAAAACCAAAATCGGTTTTGAAGGTGTAAATAAAAAAATAAAAAAATTCAAAATAAAACATTTTAAGTATAAAACCATCTTTGTTGTTTTAATTGAAAAACAATATCAAATAAAAGATTTTGCTTTAAATATTAAGCAACTTTATTAATACATACATTATCAATATAGTTCAATTAATACAACATTATCAATGCATAATTAAGAATACCTTCATCGATAATTGTTTACTTAGCATGTTGAAATATCTTTGCTTAAAAAAAATTATGTATTCCTTCCTTTACAACGAAGATATTATTATTAGATAAATAATTATATAAACACAAGAAGTTTTAATTTAATAGTATGCTCGTGATATAATGAAAGGGGTTTAGGAGAGATGCCTTATTTGAGAATTTTATCATGATTTGAGTCATTTGAATCTTTTGATCTCACATCAATATGGTGAATACTTATCGTTGAAGGAAAAAGATGTCGTCTCAATAATAACTTGTGAGGTATTTCAAAGTTTTGGAAAATGACATTTATATATTGCGGGGGTGTCCAATGGTTAGAAAAGAAAAGTATGTCCACAGTTTATTGAAAACAAATACTATATCAAGATAATAATAATATATTTACGTTATTATACCTGCCTTAGGCAGGTA
The DNA here is from genome assembly GCA_001517045.1 of Pseudotsuga menziesii. NCBI lineage: Eukaryota > Viridiplantae > Streptophyta > Pinopsida > Pinales > Pinaceae > Pseudotsuga > Pseudotsuga menziesii. The sequence goes on from LPNX010304220.1 coordinate 14,930, forward strand.
TATTGTAATCGATCAACTTTTGACTTTGGTTGACTTTGTTATTAGCTGGTGTTTTTTGAGGCAGTTTTAAAGAATCAAACCCTGTTTTGCAAAGTGAGACTTAGGGGTTTGTAAAATATTTTTTTTAATTTTGTTAAAAAGCAATTTTTGTAAAGAGCTGATTGGTGGATAGGAGGTGATGTCAGCCTTGGGATTTGGTATCTGGATTTGGGTTGACATGTGGCAACATGATGTCATAATAAGAAAATTAAAAAAATGCTCTTCCAATCCCGTTGTGCCGGATCTTTCTGTCAATTCTTCCACATAAATCGGCTCCTGTAGCTTTTGTTCGGCAGCCGACGGGTTATGCTCATCGTGTGAGGAGCCCCTTATGTTGAATCTTTGTTGAAAGCTTGAATTGGCAAGTATGGCGAGAATGATACAGTTTGTAAACAGATACAGAACTACAGGCATCAGCCATGCCGAGAACTTCTCACGGATTTGGGGAAAAACAGAAAAAACGAAATGATGGGAACAAGCAAATACAGGCTTCACGAACATGAGCATAGAAACCATGGACAGAGCCATGAAACAGAGCTTCATCACACTGAACATCTTACTCAGAATTTCGTCTGACGGCTTAAGATTCTTCATCTCTTCCCATCTCCACAGTTAAGCTTGGACCACCTCTGGCTTAGTAATTACTTATAAGTGCTGCTCTGATCATTTCTATTATTTGCAGTATGTTGGGAGTGTTAGAGCTCCTCTGCTCCTCGGCGTTATACATTCCCTCAGGCAGGAACATACCATTCATGCTTCTGCGTCTCTCCGCTTTAGCTCGTGGTCTCTACTTGCTTTTCAGGAGAATTGTTTCACATATAAGGGGAGCAGCTAATTCCTCTGTCACTTTTAGATCATCTTCAGATTCTAATTACAGTAACAGCTTATATGCTGATTACAGGTTTACTAGTAGTTCTCATATTCCGTGGATTAATCTTGGATCAATATCCTATGTTCTAGTCGTCGCATAGTCGCTCAGTCTTCATATAATTATGTTATTAGAAGCTCTATGTAAAGATTATATGTAATGCTGCCAATTAGTACAGTAGTTGTAATAGAAATTGAGAAGTTGAGGGAAGGATTTAGGGTAGGGGGGGTTGTCTTGTATATAATCAATCCTCAGTCACAGATCTTACAATGTAAGCATAACCTCTCTTATCTTCTATTCGCTGATTTACAACTTGCGTAGCCCATTTGGTCTTGGATGGACTGATACGCCTGCCTTGCAAAGGCCTATTAGTATCACCAGTTTTATTTTTTCTCATCTGTTTGTGTAAAATCTTGCAAATTCATCTTTATTTTAGTGGATCTGCCGACTATTTTGTTTCATCTTTCTTTAACTGGATCTGCAGGCTGATCTTGTTTTGTTTTGCTATGTAAGAATCGAAGAAATTTTTGTAGAGAAACGATTCAAATGTATCCGGTAGCATTTATGTCCATAAGGCCACTCAAATGGAAAAAGCAAAAGAAGAAGCTTGACATGTTTGAAAGTATTGGTGATAGTTGGTTGACGATAATTCATTGGATCTGTTTTGACTTGAATCTACAATGTAGAATGGAAATCACATCATGCATCAACCTAAATTGTAGAATGGAAATCACATCATGCATCAACCTAAATTGTATTATAAATACTAAATAATTGTATGTAACGATATAGCCACGATGGAAAATTGTCCAAATAAACAGTAAAGTTCCCACTATGAGATTTAAAAATGCGCCTTTCCATATATATAGCGATATAAATGCTATTCAATTTGATGCGTATTGAAAAAGAATTATCTTCATGGTTGATTTGATGCTTATTGAAAAAGAATTATCTACATGGTTGATTTTATCTATTCATCCAGTAAGGAGTAGAGTCAACAGTTACAGTTAATCTCCAGAACATTGTTGTAAAGTTTATATAGATATAGATATAAAAAACCTATTTGGATGTAAAAAACATTGTTGTAAAGTTTAACTCGAGATGATACAACTATTAGCTTAATTTCAAATCCAATCGTGACTTTTACTAATTGTAAAAATATTAACTTTTAAATTAACTATGAGATACAGCTATTAGTTGGAAAAATTAAACTTCAACTTCAACTATTTGATTATTAGATACAATTATGTGCTAATAGATACAACTATGAGCTTGATTTCATTGATAATACAACTATTAGCTTAACTTCATCTAATTACACTAATATGTGTTTATATCTTAGAGTTTTGGGGTGGACTACCATTTATGATTTTTCATCTATGGATGAGAATGAGTAGAGTATACTCTAGATATTGATTTTATGGGGGTTGTTCAAAATTCATAATTAACAATTTCAAAAAAATAAAAAATAGCTTAGTTAACTTGGTAATTAAAACTCTAATCATTATGATTTACAACTATTCTATTAGCTTTAATAATTTAACTTGAAGTCCAATAGTTGATATATTAATTTTTAAATTGACTATTAAATACAATTATTAGCTTAACTTCAATGATTTTACAACTATTAGCTTAACTTCAACTCTAATTTTAATATAATTATATTAGATTAACTATTAGATAATTATTAAAAATTCAAATATATACTTGTTGACTTATTCCAAACATAGTTGACATATTAATCTTATTATTAATATAGTTAATAATATAACATGATGATAATGATATAGTTATTGATATTTAATAACATAACATTGTAATAGTTATTGATATTTAATAAAATAACATGGTAATGTGTGAGAATTTTTTTGCTTTAGTGTGAAAAATAAATTTTAAACCAAATTCAATAATTCATTTAACTTATTCATCCTATTATATAAATTTATAAAATTTAATATTTATTTTTTAAATTATTTAAACATATTTAAAACCATAATTGTTCGAGCGATTACAATATACCTGTTCAGACATGTATTGAAAGCACTTAAGTTGTTTCTCTTATATTACATTTACATCTCCCATAACTCTAGTCTACGATTTCTATGGATGACACTTCAGACCATCCACCATGCTGCTCCAAGAATCAACTCAGAGACCTCCACATACAAACGGCATAAATGATAATTCGCACCATATTTTCATTTAAGTTTCATGTTTTTTTCCCAACAAGTAGATATATGCATGTTATTTGATAACAATAGTTTATTTTGAACTATCTATAAATTATTCTTGGAAAATCCATTATTCAAAATATTTAACTGAAAAATATTTTTTTTCAATTTAAAATAATTAAATTTATTTTAAATTTAAATTATAAATTTATAATAAAATATAAATAAACTATTCTCACAACAATGAAATTAATTTATAGTCTTATAAGCTATTATTTCTCATTTCCTATTTATGCTAGTCTATAAAAAAAACTTGCATATTTGTATAACATTATAAATTTATAATAAAATATAAATAAACTATTCTCACAACAATGATATTAATTTATAGTCTTATAAGTTATTATTTCTCATTTCCTATTTATGCTAGTCTATAAAGAAACTTGCATATTTTTATAACATAAGTCAAGAATATTACTAGAAGTATGTAGGGAAGCTTGAATATGCTTGTTTTATGCTACATTGCAATAACCTATATCGTATTTAAATGGACATTTTTAATTCATTTTTGTTTTAATTTCTTTCAAATTGTAATTATATTTGTTTTATCATATATTTTTATAGCAAAATTATCCTATTGCTATATATTTTCAATCTCTTCTTAGGAGGCAGGTATTAAGCAACTTTGTTGCTTATTCCACTTGTTTTGCTTTTTGTAATAATTATATAAAATACGATAATTACTTGTTTTTACTTTTTATTCCATGTAAATTCAACAACTTAAGACTTTAATTTAATTTTGTTTTCTTACTTTTTTTTATGAATATACCAAATCCTTAAATATATATTATACATATAACATAGCATAAACTAAATAAAGTTTATTGTGTCTCAAGGTTTATGGTTTATCTTTTTTGGGAGCGCATATTTTCATGCTTGTGCTAGCACTTGTTACTGAGATAACACTTGTCACTGAGAGGTGAATAAGACATGCACATCATTTCAATTCATTTGTCATCAACCCTCTCTTGTTTCAGTCCTTGATGCAAACATTACTTAAATTTTTAACATGGATTCAAAGATTAAAATGTTGGTTACATCATATTACTAATATTTTTTTCCTCTATGATTCATAATGATGTGAAGATGCAGTCGCTCAATAGCCATAAAACGTTGAAACCTATGCTAATCACTCTATTGTCCTATCTCTAATATAGTTAAGCAAGGAAAATGTTATGTGCATTTATAGGCATGTATAGGTATCATCTCAGTTTCTAAACGACATAGCATTTAGTTCTTGGACATAATGATTGGGTTTCTAGGAGTCCATACAGGAGGATACGTTCACTTGGGATTCAAGATCGACAAGTGTATGGAAGCTCAACTATTTTGGTATTGACTTTGGAAGAAAACAAGATGGAGGTAAAGAGACTCTAGTGCATACCTAAAGGTACTACCATGTAAGTAATTGTTGTATAAAACATTACAACAATGTCCTCTAGTAATGATTCTATCAAATAGCTATCCACCTTCACATATTTCCATTATGAGATGAACAACATGCTCATCCTTATGCATGGATTTCAAGGTAACAATTTTGGGATGATAAGACACATTGCTCATTATAGCTACTTTTTGCAACACATATTCAATATCTATTGTCATTCTAAGATTCCACTTGGAAATAAAATTGTAGGCTCGCATCTCATTGGTATCCTTGTTAGTACAAGGGTAAGTAATGTCGAACTCATTCCTACTTAGGTATCTTCCCAACACATACTTATCATGAATATTGTGCTCAATGATTACTCCTTTCATACCTAAAATATAGGGTGCTTTGATGGGGTTAAAGTCTAACAATAATGGGCTTGACCTTCATTCTTTTCGCACATTATTGGATCTTGTTCCAAATTGTTAGGATTAATTAATCCTCCTTTGTCCAATATAGTCTATTTGGTCTATTTGCATAACTTAGGGGGTAATAATTATTGTACTAGAGTGTGGGGGGCACACATAGAGGTTATCTGCCACTTACTGCATGTGCATGCATTAGTTTATGTGCCTTTGAGACCAATCCCTACATTATAGGATCCTCACTCTGAGTGCCACTAGCAGCCTCCATCAGTTGGTCATGGTTGGTAAGCAGTTATGCTAAGCTAACCTCTAGCTACAATCAGTTAGATCACTTTTAGTTAGCCTAGCGCCAGTTTTGCATGAATGGAGGGAGAGTGGCACCTTTTTCCCACCTACCTCATCAGTTAACTGATTGTAGACTGATTTATACATCAAGAGTTAGACTAGTGAGTTCCAACGGTGATTTAGACACACTGACGGTTAGCAATTCAGTCAACTTGAGTTGGTAGATTCGAATTCTATCCATGGAATTCGAATTCTATTTATTGTATAATTATTGCATTATTGATTCATGAATGAAGATTAGTGTTGTGATTATTTGAGCAATTCTAGTCCGATTTATCTGAAATTTGTGCATGAATTTCCTGTTCAGTGTACATTCTCTTTTATTATTCCACTACATAATTCCCTTCCTACAACTTTCATATTTTCTTGTAGATCAATGGTTCACAAATTTAACATGGTATCGGATCCTTGTTCAGGCTAGCAATAAACCTTTGGTGGTCTCCGTTGTGCACCAAAAGCACTTGAGTTTCCACATAGCATTGCTCCCTTTGGATCCTATCTAGAGAAGTCTATCCAAGTGTGACGAACTATGAGAAATAGCACATGTCGAGGTTGAAAGGTTTGAACTAACACATGATTGTGAATTGGTTTGTTTTGCAGTGATATTTTGCAGGTACAAACTCAATATGGATTCGAGATTATTAGTTCCTCTTCTTACTCCATTCACAATATATTCATAGTGGAAATTGAAGACGATTTCATCTCTAAAGAGACAAGGTATCTATGAGGTACCAATAGGACTTGGTAAAGAGTCATATGAAGATGAAAATTACTAGATAAATTATAGTGATAGAGCATTTGTCCAACGATATGTGCCTTTTCTCCAAGCTTGTGCTGCCCTATTGATTCTGCTCAATACCCAAAGGATATCTAGATAGAATTGGATAGAACCTTTGGCAAGCACAATGAGGATCATTCTAGAAATTTGGAGAGAACACCCAACACCACAAGAGTTCTTTCTTCAAAATTATTGGCCTCTATTCTCTCTGATGAAGTTGTTCAAGATGAAGAAGAAGCATAATCCTCAACACGATCAATTCAAATTGAAGAAAGTCTCCTTGGAGTGACTCCTTCTCCTATTGCTCCGGAAGTTTATGAGATATATGATATCTCATATTGTCATATAGTTGATCTAGAATAATACATTTTATTCTTTTTTATTGAAGAAAAAATCTCCTTCCATTCTACTCAGGCATTCTCCAGGGATTCTTCTATTTTAAACTCTGTGCAAAGTTTGTTGGTGATTGCTTCATAAAATGAAGAGAAATTCAATTTCTCTCTCTCTCTAATGCTGTTGTTGCTATGCAGAAAAGTAATACTTTGGATGTTTTGGAAGAAATATCATATTTCATGAGTGATCCATTCACTCTCATTGATCTAGATATTCTAGCAAATTCCTACATGATTTCTTGCACCACTACTCAGAGATTTGTTGAAGGAGAAAATTGTGCATCTACCATCTCATTGGAGCACTTGGAACCTTTGTTCCACACTCTTGGATATGATATGACATTATTTGGATATGATATGATCTTATTTGGTTCAAATTTTAAGTTTCAAGAGACTCTAGTCATGCTTGTAGCTATTCTCATCAATTTTGGTGTGAAAAATCAAGTACCTCAAGTCTCTTTCAAAATTGTTGTTGGGGATTCGATGCTAGTTTTCTCTCATGAGTTTGATGATATTAGATTTTGTGAATCATTGGATATTTTAGAAGTTATATCAGATTATGGAGCTCAAGCTTTCGTTTTCCATGGTCCTAGGACTTCTCTACCTTTCTACTTGATCAAATGCTCATCTCTTTAGAGTATTAGTAAAGATGGAGACATCCTACATTCGCCTGGACACTTGCTATTAACAATTGGAGATTATTTTACCTCATATGGTTTGATGTTCAAGGATGAAACATATAATTTTCTTGGGTTTACCTCACATGGTTCTAATTCTCAAGCATTTTTTCTCTCTCATCAGTTGATCTCAGTTTCTCTACATGGGTCCAATTTTCATCATGCAACAATCTATGTTCCTGATTCAGTTGAACATATTCCTCTTCTTCCAAAGAGGAAAATTCCTCCAGACATAATTATTTAGCTTGGAGAGGTTCACATGCATAGTCCCAGGATGTTGATGCATAGAAGAACCAATATTCTACATTACTACTCCACAATGTTGCATATTGCAACAATATTTTCACAAATTTTTGCTCAAAGAGAAAAAAATTTATCTTAAATATGGAATCTTGTTTTCGTGATTACTTGCTTTTCTTGAGGGGGGGTGGATTTCCCATGAGTTTTTCGCCATTTTCCTTATTTTATTAAGCACCATTTTATTCATTTAGATTGTATGGTTGAATTTTGGCCTTGTTCTCAGGGACCAAGTTGTCCAAAGTTAGGATTAAGGGGGGGTGTTAGGATTAATTTATCCTCCTTTGTCCAATATAGCCTATTTGGTAATTTTTCCTAACTTAGGGAGTTATTATTACAGTACTAGAGTGTGGGTGACACACCTAGAGGTTATATACCACTTACCGCATGTGGATGCATGAGTTTATGTCACGGGGGGGGGGGTCAGTTGGTAGGAAATATCCTATCACATCCATTCATATTGGGGAATAAACTATGATACATAAATGAGAAAATATATTGCCCTATTAAGGGGCCAAGGGGGATTAATTATGTTATATGGAAATACCAATATTTAGGGTATATTTTATTACATTTCATGTAAAAGTGGTAGAGGGGAGGCAAAGGGAAAATCAAGGGACAAGGGCATGAGGTATTTATTTTGATGGACAAGGGATACTTAATCGAGATGCGGGATGGTTGATGCTAGTGCTATATTGAAGGGTTTTCACGTTGCTCACATGCTTGGTTGACTAATGGACCTTCAAATTGTTAATGGAATTCAGGTAATGACGAATGATTCATATATAAGGAACCATAAAAATGAAGTCAATTAGATGGGTTGAGTGAGATGCAATGAACCAAAATCATCCATTGAAAGAGAGTTTTCTCCATTTAAAAACTTTCGCAAAAACACACATACAATTTATTTAAATTTTTTTTTCTATAATCTTCCTTACCTAGATTGCTTACTTACAACCATATATTAATATTCTATATTATATACTTTGTATACATAAAATGTCGGATACATAATTTTTTTTTTCCATATCATTGTCATGCCTTTAATAGTTTGTTAAAAACTTACACATGTCTGTGTATAAATGTGAACTCCCCATTGATTTATTTAAAGAAACCAAATTACTTTTTTCACATTAATTGTAGAATCTTTATGCACCTACATAAATTATATATATAATTTATGGGAAACAATCCTCGATCTATGAGTCCATCCATGATTTATGATTAGGACTACTAAGACCGAAACCATTTAATCATCCTTTTTAAAGATTTGGGTAGATCATTGGATTGATAAACATTATAGCCATGCAAATTATATATGCATGATTACATATAGGGTCCAATACTATGTTGCTTTTATGAATTACATAAGGTTGCAATGTAAGTATTATCAAGAAAGTGTTATTAAAGTTTAGATTTCTTGGATTTCCTCCATGATTTACGCTTTTAATATCTCGTACACTATTATTGTAAATAGATAGTAGAATTGATGGAAACCTCGACCTAGTAGCAAACATGTGGCATGGTAGATATCCAACTATGAGAATTCGTACTCCACATTAATTTATTCTTCGTTCTCGTGAAAGATTGTAATGTAGACCATTCTCAGAACTTTCTAGCATTTGTTCAATGAACATGGAGAGTTCTTCCTCTGTGAGGGTTTCACTATGGGAAGGAAAACTATTGCATCTCTCATCGCTTGTGTATTTAGTTTTAGTAACTCTTTGAATAATCCCTTGAGATTATATGTACCAAATGCTTGCGCAAAGACATTCTATGCTCATAAAAAATCTTGGCTTGATACTTTATCTACTCAGAGCGTCCAAATTTAGTAAGCTTTCTCTATGCTTGATTTTACATGTCAAATTCTTTTAGGTTTTCTATTAACTCTCAGATATAGATATTTAAACTCCATTGACTCATATTGTCATTCCTACTCACAGGATACTCATTAGAGAAATTATGAGTTCGTTGTATCTTATTCTACGTTTCTTTACCTTGTTATGTAAGATTTTATTATGTAACATGGAGTTACACTATATGAATAGAAATTGCATTGATGTATTCATCACATTAGTAATCCATTATCTAGTGCATGCAAATGGTTACTTATCTCCTCAGTTGACTTGACATGAACCGATTTGGGAATTCTTCTTCAGGTATGCTTCTTATAACGATTATATATTCAGTCTTCTATTATGCAACTTGTGTCAAGAGTTGACTTGAATAGTGACCTAAAATGAATACTTTTACACAATTTTCATTTAATTCTCTGTTGTTCTCACCTATATTGAATCTCTATATATTCGAATTCAATAGGGTTAATGGTTAACTCTTGCATTTGTTTCCCCAATGGGATGAATATACTGTCACAAGTATGGTTTGGATGATTCCTCGATTTGGTGTTTGTCTTTTACTCTTGTTTATATATTACATATAATATACTATCAACAAATTGGTTTCTCAAATTTTTTGATACGCAAGATTTGCAGAGTTTGGGTTCGTCCATGGCATCCTTGGATTTTGTCAATAGACTCCAACGCTCGGATATATTTGTTGTTTCATTAACAAGCCACTCATGCCGAAATAAGCTTTTGGTAGGAAAAACATTCAGGTTCTTCTCCATAATTATATATATATATATATGCATAATTTTTATTCAGAAACACCATATTAACTCTTTTTTATTTATTGATGCAACATATATTTCCACCCATATATGCTTGGAATGTCTCTATATCGAATTGGGTGAACCTCCAGGTATGTTGAACATATGGCTTTGTCCATTTCATGAAAAGGTTTATTTCTCATTCTTCTAGCTCAATAGAGGGTTTCACACTTAGATTTTGTTAGTGTTCTCTATTGTAAAAATATTGTATACAAAACCTAATAATATACATTTGTTTTTTACTAATAATCATACCCTTCGCGGCTTTAATGTCGATTATTATTGTCTTCCTTGGTCTTTTTTCATGATTATATATGTTTGTTTTGCTATAGAGCTAAACCCTTTGGATATTAAACTTAGACTTGACGTTTGGTTTATTAATGCAAATGAATAGATTGTATTGTTAAAAAACACTTTCCTCTCTTAGGTCATCAAACCTAGAGTTTCTTTTTTTATTTACCGTATTAAAAACTATTTCAATTTAATTTGAACACATTCAACCATGAATTGACAATAATTTGAATACATTAAACCGAAGATAAAAAGCTAGAAAACTCCAACATCAAATGGTTATGTTTAGTATTTTATTTTCAGACATTTTAAAAGTTTATGGCTCACTTGGCTATTAGCAATTCACTAAATCTAAATTTGTTCAACATTTGGCCTTGATACTTTCCCCCTTCTGGCCCCATAGTTTGTTTTCTTGTTTTGCATAGGAAATAATGGGTAAAATTATATATAATTGGTTGGTCACACCCTCCTTTAGTGCTTCTACCCTCCTAACCTGAACGTAGGAATGCACACTCTACTGAACTAAAATAGATCTATATTTTGGGAAAATTCAATATGAATATGCGGCTTATCGCTCCTTGTCAATTAACTTTAACACTTTGTTCCTTATTTGGTTCATCATTTACTTTTGCGTTCTGTTGCCGATGCAACTGTTCTCCCCAAATTTCTTAATTTTTGGGCCCCTCCTCATGATTTTGCATTGTTTTAATCGTTGGATCTTTTGAATGTGTGGTCGTGTTGTATTTTGATGATTGTAAAGGCTTGACTCTCGCCCAGGGTTTCGGATTTTGATTGCGTTTGGAATTTATGGTGAGTCTCAGACTCTAAGTTTGTTTCGCTCGTTGATTGAACCAAGTGTTTTTATTGTGGGTCGTCGTTGCGGAGGTATAGCAGGTTTCTGGCCGTATTGATTTTTTTTTTTAAAAGGTGTCTAAACACTTAGAATCTTTATATGGATCGGGAGTCATTCTTGTTGGATCGGAAGCCGGAGCCTTTTCGCTTCCGCCATTGCGGAACCCAAAGTAGTTTATCACCCGAAGCCCAAATCTTTCCGACTGCCGATGCGTGTCAACCTGATTTAGCTGCATAGCTGAAGCCGTTTTTCTTCCGCCGTTGCGGCAAGGGAAGTCATTTGGCTTCCGAAGTACAAATCCGTCCGACTTCCGACTGTGCATCGCGTGGCTCTAGCCTTCTTTTTTTCACCGTTGCAGCTCTCAAAGTCATTTGGCTTCCAAAGTGCAAATCCATCCAACTGCCGATTAAAACCTCCCCCGCCCGCGTTGCGCGTAGCTTTATCCCTTCCCGTTTCCATCGTTGCGGCTAGGCAAAGCCTTTGGCTTCCGACGTCAGTATCCTTCCGACTTCCGCGGTAGTGCACCTAGCCATTTCTTGTGGGATAACCGTTTCAGTTTGTATAATATGCTACTTCATTTTGTAACGCAGTCCCCATGAATAATACACTTGGATTAATTGCAGGTGGACGTAAGGCACTGATGCGCGAAGATGTAGAGGAGCAGTTTGGCAAGGATCGAAAAGAAACGGACCGGATCGCTAAAGGGACCATCGAAGTGAAAGGCAAAGTTGATAATGATAAAGGCACGAACCTGACTGTCTGTCCGTTACTAAAATGTTCCTAAGTGTATACAGACAACATAGAAGAATATGGAGTGTTGGAAGAACTGGAAGGTCACACGTTCGGGGGCAGCCCAAACGATCGACTGCTGTAGTTTAAATACTTGAAAGTTAGAACTTAGAAGGGACTTTTTCCCTGGAAAAACTTGTAAACTATTTTCTTGTAAGAGGAACTATTTCGTTTTACAATGAAAAAACTGCAATTTTACCTGCTGGAGAGAGAGAACTGTGGAATGTATCAATGTGATTAAATGATCAAGGTTGAAGGGGAACTATTTTGTTTTCAGCTGTGTTTCATTAACTATGAGAGTGTTTAACTTCCTAAACCTATGTTCTTGTTGAATGCTTTTCATTATATTTTGTGATGTTTTTCCACTGTGAGTAATAAATGTTGTTCATAAAACAATTGGCTAACTGGTTGTTCAAAAATCCGCAATTGTTCATGTGTCTTGAAAGAAGGGTCAGCTATTTGTAACTTTTCATTATGCATGTACAAAATATATTACTCACCAATGAATGATAATCCTGCTCCCTAGGGATTGTTTAGGTAGTTAGTTTTGATTTCTTGTTGTATGTGATTTAGATGCTTGTGAATGCTAAGACGAGAGGTAAGAACCTGCGCATCACATTGTGACTGCTCCTTGCATCTTATCACCCTGCATGGTTAATTAGGCACTTGCATATCATACTTTAAGTCAAAAAAAATATATATATATATACACGGTGGACCGGGCCGCAACCAGTAAAGCCTTTGTTTTTGTTACTTTGACCTACGGTAGCCGGACCGCAAACTGGACGGATTCCCCATTCCAAACAGTCACGGGCTAGTTGAGAACGTTGACTGGGGAGAATCCCTTACTGTTGTTGCCTGTGAATTTTCGGGCCTCAACAGTTTTGGCGCTAGAAGGAGAGCCGCTAGTGTATGGCTGGCCGAGGAAACCCGTTTTCCCGAGATTATTCCACCGGTAACAGTTCTGAAAGCAGTGAGTTTCATAATCCAATTCCGGAAGAAAGAGAACATCTATATTCTGTTGGCAACGAAATTGTTAATGATCTGAGAAGACACACCAGGGCGTATGTAAAGAAGATTGGGGGATTGCCAATCATCCCTGAATTTACCAGAAGAGAGTATAAAAAGAAAGATCGCCCTGTAGCAGAAGACTTAGTGTTGGTTGGAGACTGGGAAGAACTTGTAGAAACATCCTTACGGGAAGTTGTACTACCTTTGAACCAAGAAGGCCCAAATACCACTTACACTTCTCCTGCTCGCACTCCTATTGGCTCACCTCCTCACTGTCCACCCAGACTCATGGCTGGCGTAAACGCAAACCAACCACCTAACCCACCTAATCCACCACCTGCTTGGAGAGCCAGATCACTGTTAAACCTGACACCTCCATTACACGACCTACCTCAAGCCTTTAACAAGATGTTTCCCAAGTTCGACCGAAATGAGAAAATACTAGTAGATGATCATCTACAAAGTTTTTACTTGGCAATTGAAGGATTAAGGGCCGGGGAATATGAAGATGTAGTCTGCAGAATGTTCCCGCATACCCTTAAAGGAGCTGCAGCATCATGGTACTTTGAATTGCTTGCTAACTCTATCCTTGATTGGGATACCTTCGAAAGAATTTTCAGAAGTAAGTATGTAACTCAGAAAACTCATGCAGCTCTCATGAAAGGGCTGTGCGCGTTGAAAAAAGAAAGAAAAGAAAAGGTGCACAGTTTCACACAAAGGTTTGCAGGATATCTCAAGAATTTCTCTAAAATAGATAAGCCTTCGGACAAGGTATTGATTGAGTATTATACTTCAGCTTTAGGCCCTGATTTGGCCATGTTTGCCAAAGGTAGGGCCAAGCCTACTTTGATGGAAACCTATGAAGAGGCAGAAGTAGTGGAAGCGGAAAGAGAAAGTATTGAAGATTATCCAGAAAAATCAAGAGAGAAAGGTGCGGGAAGAAAAGCCTTATTGTTTAATAAGCCTAAGGAAGAAAAGTCGTCGGATTTAGAAAATATGGCCAAAATGATGCAGAAGCTTTCTAACAAAATCATAGATATGGAGAAAGAGAAGGAAACACAAAAGTTCTATAGGCCCTATTATAAGGAAAGAGAGGATAACAATCAGTCTCAACCTCCTCCTCACAATACTGCATCTATGAATCTAATAGAGGTCGGCATGGATAATTTCTGCACTTTCCACTGACAGCCACACTCTGAAAAGAATTGTCCTCAATGGATAAATTCGATGACGTTGTTCATGAATCAGCTCTTGGATTCCAGATTAACCGAAGAGGGAACTGAAGAAAGAAAAGAAAATACTACTTCAACGAAAGAACAAGAAGAGGAAACTATGGTTTTGTGGGATTCTGTTTCATTATTTGATGCTGAAGAAGAAAAGAATAAGGGCTACAAGGACGTCATGGAAACCAACGTGGCAACAAGGAGTCGAGGGCCAATTAAAGAAAACAGTCTCATTCTACCAAAGATCAAAAGGCTGCAAAGAAATGTGAAGGAATTTCAAAATAAATCCTTAGCTGATAAGATTCCAAAATTCACTATTACCAGCCAAGATCTGAAGCAGAATAATACGGGGGCTAGGCCAGAGGAAGGAAAGATGAATGCTGATAAACCTCATCCCATTGAGCAGCCAATGGATTATGACATTGTGGAGGATTTAAAGAAGGTAAAAGCGAATGTTCCACTATTCAAAATGTCTAAAGTGCCGCAGTAAAAAGAAAGACTGTTGAAAGCGCTTGAAGCATCGGATGAGAAGCTGCCCACGGATAATCAACCTCAGGTAGAAGAAGAAATTGGAGAAACCAGCGTTGGAGGTAAGTCTAAAAGCAAACATCCACCTTTCCTCCTCACATTTGAAATTTTTAATCATAACGTGCACAATTGTCTGGTAGACTCAGGGGCGTCAGTTAATGTCATTCCCATATCAGTCTGTAAAATGATAAATGGGCAGCCTAAGCCATCCACGTGGAGGGTTGTTCAGTTGGATAGGACAGATGTAAAGGTAATTGGTGAGATGGAAGATGTCCTAGTCCGTTTGGCATCCAATGACAAAGTATGCCAAGTTATTAACATCGTGGTGGCCGATATACCAGACGCTTACGGTCTTGTCCTGAGCAGAGATTGGTCGGCCAAATTAAATGGATATTTCCCCTCTGATTGGTCGCATTTGTGGTTGCCATACAAAGGAAGTCCAAACCAGATTAAGATTTTGAGAGAACCTCACGTGAGATACAATGTTACTCAACTGAATGAGAAGAATGAACTAGTGGATTCTATATTGGGAAACTATTTTATTGAGTTAGAACCAGGAAATTACCAAGCAGAAGAAGGCCAGCAACACATCAGACACTCAGCCTGATCTCCTTCGTTTCTCACAGGCTGATGAGATTGACTGTAAAATAGTAGACTTAGCAGTAGGAATAGATTCACATTCAGTAGTTAGTGATTTTTGGACTTTGTTTTTTGATGGCTCTAAGACATTAGAGGGGTCAGGGGTTGGCTGTGTCCTGATCGACCCCCAGAAGAACAAACATTTTCTTTCTTATAGATTAGAGTTTGATTGTACTAATAATACAGCTGAGTACGAAGCGCTGGTGCAAGGTTTGAGAAAAGTGATCGAATTAAAGGTAAGTATTCTAAAAATTTTCGGAGACTCTGAAATTATTGTGAAACAAATCAGGAATCAAATAAATTGTGTTTCCCCTCACTTGAAATCTTACCAAAATGAGGTATGGGACCTGCTTAAATGTTTTACTGCATTCAATATTATTTCAATTCCAAGAATTAAAAACGCAGTAGTTGACCTGTTCGCCACATCAGCTGCTAGGCTCGTACCCACTAATAATCAATGTTCTGTTGAACTGCTTTTCAGGCCCTCAGTACCGGATATGATCACCAACTTGCGAGTGTTCGACGATGATCAACAAATAATAGAATGCTTGACAAATGACGAGGTCTTTAAAGGAGCCATTATAGATGATGAGGAACATCAGGCCGAGATGAAATATGACAATTTCATTCCTAAAGGTGTCAGAACGTTAGAAAAAATGTTCGATTTAAATGAAAAGTTCAGAAGACCAGCCAACGTGAAGGCCCACAGCTCATCTCTACAGTTCGAGCTGATAAATTTAGGGACTGAGACGAATCCCAAATTTGTGAACCTCGGCAAGTGTTGTTCACCAGCAGAAAGAGACAAATTCATCAGTCTATTTAAACAATATAAAGATGTTTTCGCATGGACGTACGAAGATTTGAAAACATACGACACCAGCATCATCAAGCATGTCGTCCGCATTAAAGCAGGTGTCAAGCCATATCAGCAACCGTTAAGAAAAATGCATCCAAAATTAGAATCGTTGATTCAGAGTGAAGTGAAGAAATTATTGGATGCTAGAATCATTTTCAAAGTCAGACACTATGAGTGGGTATCAAACCTGGTACCAGTAAGAAAAAAATTTGGAGAGATCAGACTCTGCATGGATTTCAGGAACTTAAACCGTGCTTCAGACAAAGATAACTATCCTGTTCCACCCATGGAGAAATTGCTACAAATGGTCTCCGGTTCTGAACTGTTTTCATTATTAGATGGTTTCTCTGGCTACAATCAAGTGTTAGTAGCCGAAGGAGACAGATTGAAGACAACGTTAAGGACCAAATGGGGAACCTTTTCCTACCGAAGAATGCCTTTCGGGCTTATAAATGCTGGAGTAACATTTCAGAGGGATATGGACATAGCTTTCCGCAGATTGATTGGCCGAAGTGTTGTGGTATACCTTGATGATATTACAATATTCTCGAAGAGAAGAGGAGAGCACACGTTTCACTTAAGGCAAATTTTCGAACGTTGTCGAAAATATGGCATCTCACTCAATCCTAAGAAGTGTGTGTTCGCTGTCACGGAGGGCAAGTTGTTGGGTCACATAGTTTTGAAGAAATGAATCTCTATAGATCCAGAAAGAATTAAGGATATTGAACAAATCCCCTTGCCCCATAATAAAAAGGGGATGCAATCATTTATGGGAACGATAAACTTCGTGCGAAGATTTGTGCCTGATTTTGCTCAGATTGTCAAACCACTACAGCAGATGGTAAAGCAAAATGCACTATTCAAGTGGACTGAAATTGAGAAGAGTGCATTCATCAAAATCAAAACTGCTGTTGCACACGCACCATCCCTGAAAATCCCAGATTTTGACAAAGATTTTATCTTGTATAGCTTCGCATCCAATGATTCAATAGCAGCTGTGCTCACCCAAAAGGAAGATGGGGGGGATGAGTTTCCAATATCCTTTATGAGTACTGGTCTATAGGGGGCCGAATTGAATTACCCAGCTGTTGATAAACAAGCTTACGCGGTATTCAAAGCAGTAAAGCAATTCAGACCTTATATTTTAAAAAATAGGACCAAGGTGATCGTCCCCTACCCCGCTGTAAGGTCTCTTCTTATACAAAAAGAGTTAGGAGAAAGAAGAGGCAACTGGGTAACAGCTCTTTAAGAATACGACCTTGAATTCAAGCCAACATCGATAGTTAAAGGACAAGGGTTGTGCAAACAAATGACTGAAAATGGAAAAAATGAAGAACACACCTGGGAAGATGAAGCCGAATTACATGTAATGGAGGTATGTCCTTTGTTTACAGCTCCCGAGTCTTGGTATAGAGACCTTGTGCATTACCTGTAGGTAGGGCTATTTCCAGAACATTGGAATTCCAAGCAAAGGAGAGCGCTAAGTCTTAAATCAGCCGCATATCAACTTGTTGAAGGAGTATTATTCAGAAAGAATTATGACGGGGTTCTTCTCAGATGCTTAGAAAAGGAAGATGCGAAGAAAGTGATGGCATAATTGCATGACGGTCCTGCTGGGGGACATTATTCAAGAGACACTACAACTCACAAAATCCTCAGAGTTGGTTACTATTGGCCTACGCTCTTCAAAGATGCACACGCACATGTTAGAAGGTGTGATATTTGCCAAAAGTGTAGTGGGAGACAACCTAAAGCAGCAACACCCCTAAATCCTGTGATGATCACGGAGCCATTCAAGCAATGGGGGTTGGATATTATTGGAGAAATAAAACCGAACTCCTCTCTGCAGCACAAGTACATTCTGACCGCGACTGATTATTTCACTCGTTGGGTTGAAGCTATCCCGCTGCGCAAGATAAATGAAGATGAAGTCATCAGCTTCCTGCAAGATCATATCATGACCAGGTTTGGAGTTCTAGTTTCGTTAGTCTTTGATAATGCTAAGTACTTTTCATCAATTAAATTGACTGCTTTTGCTCATGATAAAGGGATAAAATTGCATTATTCTGCTAATTACTATCCACAAGGAAATGGCTTGGCTGAATCCTCCAACAAAAATCTGATTAGAATTTTAAAGAAGACTGTGGTAGAAAACCAGAGGAGTTGGCACTCAGCATTACCAAATGCCCTTTGGGCTGATAGGGTCACCCCCAAGTCTGCGATTGGAGTGTCTCCATATACCCGTGTCTATGGTAAAGAAGCCATCCTTCCTCCCAATATCATGCTACCATCTTCCATACTAGCTCAAGAGTCTAGGGGGTCGGATGATGAAGTTTTGCAAATAAGAATATATAATCTCCTGAAAGCAGAAGAGGCTAGATCTAAAGCCAGATAACGCTTTAAGCCACAGCAGGAGTTAGTTAAGAGATGGTTCAACAAGCATAAAGCTGGAACAAAAGACTTTGAAGTAGGAGACTTAGTCCTCAAATGGGATCACCCCCATGATGAGAAAGGAAAGCACACTAAATTCCAGCAGTTGTGGGTAGACCCTTATCAGATAGCGACAAAGCTTGGCCCTTCTACTTATAAGTTGCAAGATCTGCAAGGATGGGAAGAGAACTTACCAGTAAATGGTTTGGTCCTCAAGTCGTATTTTTCCTGAGTTTGTTTGAATTCTTCTGTCTTGTATATAAATAATCTGTTTGGTTGTCTTTTGAGTCATGTTTACAGTTTGTTTTAGTTTGTTTTTCTTGATTCTAATAAAGGGAATGAACCCGCGGTTGCATAGAGAACATTAAAATGTTTGGGAATGATAAACATTTTGGGTCTCAGACTGTGTGTTTTGAATAAAAGAATTTCTTCCAGTTTAATCGTTTTCTCGAATAGTTCTGTGTGCATTGAAGTCCTGCTTAACCCCTCTGAAATAAACTAGATTCGAAGAGTCTGGAGTACTATGTTGAGGCTCCATCCACGTCACACTTAAAATGTTCTAAGGAGCGACAGCAGAGGACCCATGGAAAGGAGCAAGGTGAACAGTATATTAAATATAAATGATCCCATGCCAAGAAACAAATGCCAAAAGGCAAATAAAGAGTCAAAACTCCTATGAGAGCATCATAAATCAAAGCAGGTGTTGAATCATAAGTATTAAATTGCCGAAAGATCCTCTCCGTCCGTGACCTGAAACTTGAAGTACACCACTCACACAAAAGGACACTATGGGATAGAGGATCCTGAATAAAAATTCAGTAAGAAAGGCATGCAGGAGGACTAATATGAAAAAGGACAAAAGTCCAGAAGCACAAAAAGTGTTAAAGTGGCATGGGAATGAGGAACAAACGAATATTTCTGTTTACCATATGCTGCAACCCTGTGGTGTCCAAGCTATTTGCTACCCGAAGACAAAAATAATAATGAAACTCATCCTATGACCTCAACAAAGTTATCTGGACTTAAAAATCTTGGTTTCCACTTTCCCAAATCGGACTACTATCAATGATTAAAGGTACACACTTCTGTCATTTGAGAAATCCAGATAGCTAGAAGAATTTAATAGATGCATTTGTGGGTTAAACAGTCTGCCACTCAAAGAGTAATCGCCCAGAGATCTAGGTTCACCAGGTAATCGCCAATTGTTGCCGACGCAACTGTTCTCCCCAAATTTCTTAATTTTTGGGCCCCTCCTCATGATTTTGCATTGTTTTAATCGTTGGATCTTTTGAATGTGTGGTCGTGTTGTATTTTGATGATTGTAAAGGCTTAACTCTCACCCAGGGTTTCGGATTTTGATTGCGTTTGGAATTTATGGTGAGTCTCAGACTCTAAGTTTGTTTCGCTCGTTGATTGAACCATGTGTTTTTATTGTGGGTCGTCGTTGCAGAGGTATAGTAGGTTTCTGGCTGTATTGATTTTTTTTTTTAAAGCTGTCTAAACACTTAGAATCTTTATATGGATCGGGAGTCATTCTTGTTGGATTGGAAGCCAGAGCCTTTTCGCTTCCGCCGTTGTGGAACCCAAAGTAGTTTAGCACCCGAAGCCCAAATCTTTCTGACTGCCGATGCGTGTTGACCTGATTTAGCCGCGTAGCCGAAGCTGTTTTTCTTCTGCCGTTGCGGCAGGGGAAGTCATTTGGCTTCCGAAGTACAAATCCATCCGACTTTCGACTGTGCATCGCGTGGCTATAGCCTTCTTTTTTTCGCCGTTGCGGCTCTCAAATTCATTTGGCTTCCGAAGTGCAAATCCGTCCGACTGCTGATTAAAACCTCTCCCACCTGTGTTGCATGTAGCTTTAGCCCTTCCCGTTTCTGCCGTTGCGGCTAGGCAAAGCCTTTGGCTTCCGACGTCAATATCCTTCTGACTTCCGCGGTAGTGCACCTAGCCATTTCTTCTGGGATAACCGTTTCAGTTTGTATAATTTGCTGCTTCATTTTGTAACGCAGACCCCATGAATAATACACTTGGATTAATTGCAGGTGGACGTAAGGAACTGATGCGCGAAGACGTAGAGGAGCAGTTTGGCAAGGATCGAAAAGAAACGGACCGGATTTCTAAAGGGGCCAACGAAGCGAAAGGCAAAGTCGATAATGATAAAGGCACGAACCTGACTGTCTGTCCATTACTAAAATGTTCCTAAGTGTATACAGAAAACATAGAAGAATATGGAGCGTTGGAAGAACTGGAAGGTCACACGTTCGGGGGCAGCCCAAACGATCGGCTGCTGTAGTTTAAATACTTAAAAGTTAGAACTTAGAATGGACTTTTTCCCTGGAAAAACTTGTAAACCATTTGCTTGTAAGAGGAACTATTTCGTTTTACAATAAAAAAACTGCAATTTTACCTGCTGGAGAGAGCGAACTGTGGAATGTATCAATGTGATTAAATGATCAAGGTTGAAGGGGAACTATTTCGTTTTCAGCTGTGTTTCATTAACTGTGAGAGTGTTTAACTTCTTGAACCTATGTTCTTGTTGAATTCTTTTCATTATATTTTGTGATGTTTTTCCACTGTGAATAATAAATGTTGTTCATAAAACAATTGGCTAACTGGTTGTTCAAAAATCCGCAATTGTTCATGTGTCTTGAAAGAAGGGTCAGCTATCTGTAACTTTTCATTATGCATGTACAAAATATATTACTCATCAATGAATGATAATCCTGTTCCCTAGGGATAGTTTAGGTAGTTAGTTTTGATTTCTTGTTGTATGTGATTTAGATGCTTATGAATGCTAAGACGAGAGGTAAGAACCTGCGCATCACATTGTGACTGCTGCTTGCATCTTATCGCCCTGCATGGTTAATTAGGCACTTGCATATCATACTTTAAGTGAATATATATATATATATATATATATATATATATACACGGTGGACCGGGCCGCAACCGGTAAAGCCTTTGTTTTTGTTACTTTGACCTACGGTAGCCGGACCGCAAACCGGACGGATTCCCCATTCCAAACAGTCACGGGCTAGTTGGGAACGTTGACTGGGGAGAATCCCTTACTGTTGTTGCCTGCAAATTTCCGAGCCTCAACACATTCATTTTAGGGTTAGAACATAATAGAAGAAATTGTAATCTTCAATTCATATGTCCATAGAAAAAAATTCAATTTGACAAATCATTTTCTCATTTCTCATAGGCTATACTGGAATATTTTGAAGAATGACTATGTATGAGAGGTGCACAAGATAGCCACTGATGATCTTCTCATTTTATAGTCTTAAGGAAATCTAAAGATGGGATGTCAATATCTCTTCCTTTTACAAATGGTTATACATAGTCATAACTAAGTTCACAAGCTACATATAACAACAAAAAATGGGCATTGAATTTAGGTAGGCTATGTTCACTTGTCACTACTCCACATAGCTAGAATATAATGGTATTTTGAGTTGACCAAAAGTAGAGTTATGTCCAAATGGGTTTCTTTTATGTAGTAATTCCTTTTACTATTTGACGGAAAAAATCTTGTATTTCAACATGGAAGATGGGACTTTCATTTTTGCACCGTTGTTCATTGTTCGTGAGATAATATCTAGGAATTACATAAAGGCGTAGTCATGCAAGTGGTAAGATATTTGTAGAATGAGGTTGAGAAAAAATAGCATTGGATATTTGAAGAAGTCAAGTATATTGCAGGCTTCCACATTTCTTTATATTGAAAATTGGAAAATATTCCTTTCACTTAAGTTTCTTTTGTTGAGGTAGAAAACTGTAAATAATTGTTCTACTACGTTCATTTAGTTTTTCTATTGACATCTTCAAATTTCTTTAAAAATTATGGAGAATTTAGTAGTCTAATGAAGTCTACGCCATAGAATGGGATTGTGAACTAATTAATATTATTTCTGCATAAATTAAAGTTTTAGTGTAAATTTATGTTATTTTGTCATTGCCTCCTTATTTTTGAATTTGATTTTGACATGGGTCAACTAGCATTCAAACAATTATTTTAGCATTCAAACAATTATTTTAGATTTTCCAATCCTTGCATTGTCAGGTCCATCGTATCTCATTTTACAATAAGATGAACTCAGAAATAAATCTTGAACCAAGGGCCCTCCTTCCTTTAAGGTTCATTAGAGCTCATAAGATATAGACGAATTCGATATGGATGAAGATTGACCTTCTCTCAACCTTATGTCCTGCGCCCAACGGCTTGGGGTCTAACCCCGACGAAGAATGGAGTTGTGTCATATTGGGTTCTACCCTCGATGAAAAATGGAGTTGTGTTTTCTCGGTTATGATCGATCTATCAGGTTACCCAAACAAGCCGTTACTTTATCTCCTTAGAAACGCCTTCTTTAATAATCCGTATATCCCATGTTTTCCTCTCAAACTACTTTAAATCGATTATAAATATGTTTAATTGAAGTTACGTCTTCTTCAATAATCTTTCTATCCCATGTTTCCCTCTCAAACTACGTTAAGTCCATTACAAATATGTTTAGTTGAAGTTTTTATTTGAGAAAAGGTATTATAAATAGCATTTTTCAAGTCACAATGTGATTATATTGAAATAAAGCATCACTGTCCCATATTAATAAAGAAGGAACATGATTAAAAAAATATGTTTTTGTTAAACATGTTGAGATTGCTTGTAAATACACGTTTTATATGAGAAAATATCTTTTCAAATACATTCCTTTGTGAAATTTGATGCTTTTAGTATTGAAATTATTCACCAATGCATTAATTTAGATACAGAGGATCACCCACTCTAATTTAGGCTAATTTATGGAAGGGAAATAGAAGATGAAACTTTTCATAAATCTTCTTTCTAGAAGTTTTATCATAGCATATGTTTTTGTAGAAATTTTTAGAAAAGAATTTTTTAAAACATAGTACTCATTCCAAAAGGGAATATCAATTCTCTAATTTAGATATGGAGGACCAATGCATTAACTCAACGATGAATGATGAAATATCAAGGATGAAAAATATGGACAATTTCAGTATTATTGGTTATAATTATGGACACTTCAAACTAGTATAACTTAATTTAATTTTACTATTTTAAATATTAAATACTTATATTTCTTATGTGTGTGTGTTGGGGGCGGGTAATATCACATGGCTGGTTCTAAAAACATTAAACTATAAATAATCTCCAAGCCAATTGAGTTTCAACATCTCTATAAGTTCACCAATTGTTTCCATCATGCTTATTGTAAGTCTCATTTTTCTGTATGCTTCATTGATTTGACATATTATTTACCATCCTGGCACATGCATATAACTAAGTTTGACAGATTTAACCTTAACTTATCTTCAATATTAATCTAAGAACGATTCTACTACCATCCCCATTCTTTGAAGTCCACAAAGTTATCCCATCCCTTTGAAGTCTACAAAGTTCTCCCATCCCTCTTACATGAGTCTCACTACTATTTTTGTGTGACTTTTAAATATGTTATTAGTGACCTTGGCAGATGATTGTACATAAATTTGATATATTTCACATTTACTTTTCTAGAAACTTGACACAGGGTAGGGTTTAGCTAAATGGGATGTTCTACTTCCTACGAAAGATAACCATAAAATTATATCCAAGGAAAACTATTGTAGAAAGCAAGGAATTGAATTTGGATATCAATGTTACCCTACCAATTATGATATAACATCATCAAGACATCATCTAGGTTAGATGTACTTCAATAAGTATTAGTTCTATTTTATGTCACTCTAGTAGTATATGTTTGTTCAAAATGTGAAGGTTTGAAAATGAAACCTCAATGTGACAGTATCCCATTATTTCAATATCTCGTTAGCCTAAATGGCTAGCCTCGTACCCACCCACCATTGTTAAGGATCAACTAATTTTTATAGAAAACCATGCAATTACCATTCCACTGGTAACTTTTTGTGGAAGATTAAAGCCAAAGAAAATGATTTTTCTTCTAACTTGTATATACCAACTCCTTATGTCGAGTCGACTAAAAATTATAGTAACCAAAAGGTAATAATACTACCCCAAGAAAAACTTATGCTAAAAGATCCAAATATAGAGATGCGATGAAAAACAGGAAATCCAATTATAAACTAGGGCCACTTTACATATTAGATGGTAGTGGGAACTTCTCACTTCCTCTTAATTAAGTGGTAAAGTAATTTAGTACTAAACTTCACATAACCACACTATGATGGGTGATGAAAAAAACATGGACATTGAGATGCAAGGAGGCTTGAACATTAAAGAGTGGAATAAATACCTTATAAATTTGGAAAGGAAGTTTCCAAAACCCCTATAATTAGAAGGGAATGAACATTTGTGAAGACCATTATAAAAATGCACAATAATTCACAAATAAAGCAATCACAACAAAAAGAATATAAGAATAAAGAGTTGGGGAGAATGACTCCATTTATATGGTATCCTTACATGCAATGAGTTCACTTTTGGAAACTTTGCTTTCTACTTCCAAACTCTCTGCATATCACTTTGTATACTTCATCATATTTGATTTAGGATTAATTTTAATCTATATTTGAGAGTTTGCACATTTATTAAAAAAAATTCTTTATACCAAATGAAAATTTCTAAACCTTGAACTATTTAAACTTTATAGATTTATGTGTGAGTTAATTTTTTTCATCCTTTTTTCTTCCAGTAGAGACTTGAATATTTTTAATATTTTTGTAAAAATCTCGAAGCAACTTCTACAATTGTATTTGGATTTTTGAAATTACTATAATATTTCAAATATTACTCTTAAATCCACTATGTGTTTTATTTTTTTGTGGGATTACTCTTTATTTTGCTTAGTGAAGTTATTTAGATATGAGGTATGATTCTTGGAATAACAGGAAGTACAATATTAGAATTCTGTGACATTGAGATAACTAGGGTGATAGTATTTTGTTCTTTCAATAAAATGTTATCGATGTGATGTCCAAAAGGTTAGTGTTGCCACTTGTTATGAATATGTATGTGAGATTTCACACTTTCTCCATAATTTAGGTTGTGTTTGTTAGAAGTCACATTGCACCTTATGACATTGTTTAGTATATGCCTAAATATGCATTTGGTTCCTCGTGAAATCCAAAGTTAAGAGATGTAACTAATAGGGAGTTTCAGAGTTGAACAATTGTATTATATTTTTTACATGAATTCTAGTAAAAGATATAACTCTTCATTTTTTAGGTTGGGGTTTAGTTGGATATTGAGGTTCAATCAAACCTTGCTCGACGACAACCAATAAAAGTGAGATAAATCATTCTTGGCTCATTGGGACCAAGAAAAGTTAAATTGGTATTTCTTAACTAATTATTTCTTTCAACTTTTTATATTCTTTTTTAACATTTTCACATTGCTAGTTAGGAATAGTTGTTAGATTGAGTTATATTTGGCACATTCATAATTGTAATTTCAATTCTTATATCCAAGGAATTCTTAATAGTGTATTGGAAGTGACATGAACATAGGTGAAAATTGGAATCCTTATTTACATATCTTATGTTTTATTGTTACCATGAAATGGGATCATATAAGTTTCACCATCTGTGTATCTTTATAACTATTGAATGCTTGAAACTTAACAATGGTTATTTTTCCCTCTCTTATAAAGATGGAAAAAAACTAGATATAACCCAAGAAAAGTGAACAAAATGTTGATAATTCCCTTGACTGCAAGAATAAATGTAGAGGGAAGTGGAATCAATTCATTGCATCTTGTAAATGACCCAAACCCAAGCTATGCGGTGTTATTGGAAAGTAAGAGGAATTTTTCTATGTTCATTTGGGTTCAAACATCAATGATGTTTGTTTTGATAGGAAGATAGGGAATTCCATCCATGAAAGGGTTTTATTTTTGCATTTTTATGGAGTTTAATTTATTAAGATTATAGAAAAAATGAGCTATCTATGGCTATACTTGTATTTACATGATATGAAATTAGTAGTTTGGTAGGTTGTGGTGTGAAACATCCGCAAGTCATCTTTTTTAAGCATTGCACTAACTATTGGACTATCAGTCTTTTGCATTCTTTATTACACTGGTCTCTTGACTAGGTTTCCTTTTACGCATTTTTCCTTCCCCATTGTTATTTCATTGGGTCTTCCACTATCAAATCCTACAAATTGATCAGTGACCTGTGCAATCCTAGTGGGATCATTATTAGAATTATACTATTTTTTTATTTAACATCTTGTTTGCTTATATTAAGATGTGTTAGGGCTTCTGCTTCTTAGAACTTGATAATATGATATAAAGGTGGTATTAAAAATGGTTTGAAAAAAAAGGATACCAACAATATCGGGTGAAACTAAGGGTTTTCTTAATTGGCAAGGTATATTGAGAGGGGGGTTCAACAACACAATTTTAGGAGCCATTTTTCAATATTTAGTGAAATTAGGGATCTTCTTTAATATCCTACGAACAGTCGTGCTATGTAACAAGTTCACTAAGTGAACCCCTCGCGGTTTATGTCCCTATGGGAGTAATCCCTACATTATAGGATCCCACTCTAAGTTCCAACAACAACTTTCATCAGTTGGTTGTGGTACGTAAGAATTTATGTTGAGTTAACCTCTAGTTACAATTAGTTAGATCACTTTCAGTTATCGTAGCGTTAGTTTTTCATGCATGAAGGGAGAGAGGCTCATTTTTCCCACCTACCTCATCAGTTAACTGATTGTAGGTTGATTTAGGCATATGGAGTTGGACTAGTGAGCTCCAACAGTGATTTAGACACACAGATTTAGCTAATCAGTCAATTAGAATTGATAGTTTCGAATCCTATCTTTAGCATTCAAATTCTATTTATTGTATAATCATTGTATTATTTATTAATGAATGAAGATTAATGTTGTGATTATATGAGCAATTCTTGTCCGATTTATCTT
Source organism: Pseudotsuga menziesii (assembly GCA_001517045.1). Classification (NCBI taxonomy): domain Eukaryota; kingdom Viridiplantae; phylum Streptophyta; class Pinopsida; order Pinales; family Pinaceae; genus Pseudotsuga; species Pseudotsuga menziesii. The sequence goes on from LPNX010304220.1 coordinate 42,550, forward strand.
AAATTTGTGGCATGAATTTCCCGTGCATTGTACATTCTCTTTGATTATTCCACTACATAATTCCCTTCCTACAACTTTCATATTTTCTTGAATATCAATGGTTCACAAATTTAACATGGTATCATAGCCTTGTTTAGGTTAGAAGCAAATCTTATTTGATCTCCATTGTACACCAGAAGCAGCTGAGTTTCCACATAAATCCTAGAATCATAGAATTGATCCCTTTGGATTCTGTCCAGTGAAGTCTATCCAAGTGTGACAGACTCTAAGAAAGTGTACATGTTGAGGTGGAAAGGCTTGAAATGACATTTGATTGCGAATTGAATTGGTTTTGCAATGTTATTTTCAAGTACATAGTTTCTTGATGAATTGACTGATAAGCATATATAAAGATGGATTCTTCATCTCTTGTACCACGAATCCTTACACCCTTTAACTACTCAGATTGGAGGGCATATATGCAGGTATCCTTGCACAAGATTGGTCTGTTTAGGATGAAAATGGGAAGAGAAGTTGAGCCCCAACGGTATGTTGAGAAGAACAAGTTTTTGAATCGGCTTCATGAATCCTTTAGCTTCATGGGCACCCATATCTTCTGGGATATTTTATTCCAACTTGAGGGACTAAGGACTCCGAAGAAAGCTTGGGATAAGCTTCAATATTTGTTTGGAAAATAAGATGAGCTTCGAGGGCATATTTTGGAGAATGAGCTCATTGCACAATAGTCTAACAGTGTCGAAACTATTCAACAATTATTTACAAAATACAAGTCACTAGTACTGTAATGCAAACAATGTGGATTAAAGAGGAAGGATGACCAGTTTGTAATGACAGTGTTGAGCAAGATTGGCTCACAGTACTCATGAGTCTTTGTCTCTACATCCCATCTAGGAATAACTTATATTTCTAATTGGAATATTCCTTCTCTAGATGCTTTTTTTGAGTCCTTGATACAAGAGAAAGATTAATTGGTTCGAATGGGAGTGATTTAGACCTACAAGAATCAAGCACTCTTTGTACGAGACTCAAACAATGCGCAAGAAAGTGGGAAGCACAAAGGAAAGGAGACCAAAAAAATTTATTCGAAGCTAAAGGATAATCAAATATCTTCTGATGGAGCCTCAGGTTCCAAGAAAAAGAAGAAATTCAAGAATACTAAGTGTCTCTATTGTATGAGAGGATTTCATCCAGAGAGCTTCTGCATGAAGAATACCATTGACCATTTGAAAAAACTCCTTGAAGAGAAAAATTATTCCCTTCCACAAGGTGCAGAGATCTATGAAGTTGGAGAGAAGACTGAAGAATATGAGAGGTGCCATGCTTTTAAAGAAGGATTCACTCAGTCAAATGCCTATTTGATTGATTCAGGAGCATCCAACCACATGGTTTCCTCCAAAGAATCCTTCACTACTATGGATCTCCCAGGAGGACCTAGCATTCATATGGGGTATAATTCATAGATCCCATCTTTTAGGAGATGTTACATTAAAATCCAACATGGAGAGTTCAATAATGTACTATATGTTCCCTCTCTTGTAGAAAATTTGTTATATGTTTATCAGATGACACATATTGGCTCGCCAAAGAAAGTTGTATTTTTTCCTGACTCAGTGGAGATATCAGATATCTCAACTGGGAATATTATAGAGAAGTGTGTTGCAAACCATGCCTCCAAGGAATATGAATTCTCACACTTTCTTCCACACTCAACTCCAGTACAATCTCAACGGCCATTCGAAAGGGAAGTAAAAACTCTCTTTCATCTCCATTTGCATATAATTATATGTTGTCTAATATTTTAGTTTCAGAAGATGAGAAAAAATATCATCATGATCTTGATATTGAGATTGTAGCTCAAGATGATCTAGATCCAAATCCGGGTCCTATTCCAAATCAAAATCCTAAATAGGTTGAAAAGCTCATTAAAGCAGCTGGGAATGTTGCTAGGGCTCCAAATGATAGAAGAAGAGCGAGGTCCCAGTATCAAAATGAGTATGTTGTACTCTCTCACTGTTAGAATAATCAACCCATAATTACCCACCTTAGACATTAATTAAGTCATTTTTTCCTTATTACCTAGTCTCCTAGATTCCACTCTATGCTAGTTGCCTTCTACATGTCCTAGAAGTCAACACATGCAAAAACTGAGTCATGGAGTGCTTGGGAAACTTCCTAGAAACCCATTTTAGCATGTCTACTTTATTCCAGATCCTCCAAAGTGCATATCTTCTTTTTCTGAAAAGATGCATGTTTTTATTGAGAATTAAGGTAAAAGGAAAAGCTAGACTAGGTTTAGTTGACTTGTTTTTTGCTCACATAATCCTCCCTCCTTTTCTCCTAATAAAAGCATGTATGAGTTGTATTTCCATCCCTCATTAGCTTTCCTACTTGACTTATCCAATTCATGAGCATCTTGGTGGATTTGGAAACTGCTTTATGCACCTATGGGGGATTTGACTAGATTTAGTAAGCATACTTTTTGACCTTTTCGAATGGCATCCTTATGCATTCAAATATTTCATGTAATTATACATTGCAGCAGCCTATTACTTCACAAGGTTGGCTATTCTACACTTATTCAATACATATTAGTGTTATGCTCCAATTTCAGTCTCCTTTGGTGTTAATTTTGCATGTTTGATTAGTAATTTTGTGAGTGTAATTGTTCTATCTCTTGGGTTCAATTTCCACACTCACAAAGCTTCTCTATCTACAGAGTGGTGCAACAAACTTTTATAGAGATGCTACTTGATGATGAATATTGATCCACAATTTGGCCCACTGATGAACAAAATGGATCATTCAATTCCTCCTCCAAAAAGAAGAGACAAAAGCAACATTCAACAGATCGAAAGAACATGGAAAGGTTCACATGCACACTCCCAGGATGTTGGTGCATAGATCAACCATGATTATGTATGGATGCTCCACATATTTGCAAATTAAAAAAAAGTTTTCACAAGTTTTTTCTCAAAGAGAAATTTTTTCTCTTAAGTATAGCTTGTCTCTTGATCCCTGCTTATTTTGAGGGGGAGGGGCGGGGGGGGGGGG
>LPNX010304238.1:0-57394 GCA_001517045.1 Pseudotsuga menziesii
TCACTCATGCGCTACTATTGAGTGAGTGTGTGTGCCAAATAGAGAGTCTCACTTTCTATTTATACTTGTTTTCCACTTGAATTTTACTCTTACAGGGCCAACCTCACTAGGGGAGTATAATAACCCTAATACCCCTCAACTATGGTGACTATTTCCTCGACTTACAATAGAGGGTTAACCTCAACTCATTTGTGGGAACTATTTCCCTGAATTATAATGGAGTGTTAAACTCAATGACTTTACATGACTTTATTATATTAATGGCTCTCCCAATCAGACTACCAAACATATTCATCAAGTTATAATGAAATACAATAAGAAATATACAAGTGAATACATTTCGAAGTTACAAATACATCAACATTTGATGGTACCCATTTGCACCAATTTGTCTTTCTCCTGAGTCAAAGACTCTATGAAGTATGCTAGTGAAGGAATTCTCCAATTTCGAACTGTCATCTTGCCTAAGTGGAATGTGGAGACAAACACTGAATACTCAAGGCCTAGATTCGAAAGAATGGACAAGATTAGATGCTCATTTTTCTTCTCAATTCTACACTATTTCATATGAAGCACCAACGATTTGAACTTTGTGAATAAATCCTAAATCATCTTAAAGTGAGTTGGGCTCAGTGAGATTAACTCATTTTTGAGTTGGTGTCCTCTCATCTCAGCAGTCTTCCTAAATAGTGACTCAATATTGAGCCATAATTTGTTGGGTGTGGTAATATTGTTTACATCGAAGAGAATATACCTCAAGATAATGAGACAAAGCATCTTGAATGCCTCATCTAATTTGCTGAAGTACTTTGATTTTTCCACATCAGAGTTGGGTTCATTCTCAGCCCCCATGGTGACTATGTAGAGGAATTTCAACCTAATTTGGATCACCATTTCCGAATTACATTCAAAATAATTGAATGGGGTAATAAATACATGATTCTACTCCATTTATGATTTTGCACTAGGTGACAAATACACTAGAACTACATGCAATGCAAACAATCATTTTTTTTATGGAAGATACCCTATATAGAAGCTCAAACTCTATGAATTCGATTCTCATATCCAAATATATCTGATACAATGTAAAATATAATTAATAAAAATATCTGGGAGCTAAGGGAATCCTAAAAACTTAATATATTCACAAATTATGTAAAAAAACAGTGAAAAGAGCAAAATTAACACATAGGAATGGTGTCAATAACTGAGTTTATTATCATTTTATGACATCTAAATATGTATGTAAATAGTTTATAATACAATAGGAGAAAATAGTTATCATTTGGAGGAAAATTGGATGCATACATGTGGCATTCTTAGATTGGACCTCAAACCCCCCTAGCTGGACCAATGATCTCCCAAACCACATCAAACAGTCATGAATGGTTGTGTTAACATGGATGAAGTATTCTAGGACATAAATGAGAGTAGGCTAGGCATTTTGGAGTTCACGGGTGAGTGGGAGTGATACTAGGAAGCAATAAATGGTCCAAAAGAGCCAAAAACACCCAAATACCATTCATGGACACCTCTGGTCAACCAGTTTGAATTTTTTAAGGAGTGGGAACACCCCAAGGACTAAAAAATCATAAAATATGGTGCATGTGTCTCTAAGATGATCAAGTATGGGATCCTAGGTGCATTAATGAGTCCAAGACACGAAAGGACCTTGCTTGACCAACATAACCAAGGTTTGGACCATATGGCATATGTACAAAAAAAATTAAAATGTGTCCTAGGTGTATGTGACCATGTTACTAGGTGGTATAATTCTCTAATAGGATGAAAAAATATGGTGTCTTAAAACAAAGCAAAAGGCATGGATTTCAAGGTTTCATAGTTGGAAGAAGCCTATTATGGAACCTAAAAAATGTCTTATTTACATGGCTATTAGTAATTCAAGGCATGCCCATAGAAAAAAAACTTAATCACATTGGGGATTGAAATACCTAATTGTGATCTAGATGCTTGAACATTTTTTCTAGTATTGTTCCGTTGCCATATTTGATTATGGATGGATTGAGACTTTCTAAGGTCAATTTATCCTTCCTTCCATTTCTTAAAAAGAAACTTTCCTATGAGATAACCTTTCCGAGGTTGTAAAATTTTAGACTTGATGTCAACTCATTAATATGGATTTTTTCATATATAAGAGAAATGATGTCCAAATTAATAAAACGGAGGCTGGTAGAATTTTCTCATGGTTTGACACATTTGCATAAGCATGCACCTGCATAATGTTCAATTTCAAAAGATAGGGATGGAGATGGACCACCTTCTACAAGCATTGGATTTCTTGGGAGGCACTCAATTTCCTATGACAAAAGATTCACTTGCACCTGCCTTAGCTTTATGATGCAACATTGTTTATCCCAAATGTATGAAGATTGGCCATGTCACCAAGTCAGTTTATCAGTCAAGGAATTAAGTGAGTGAAGATACAGTTGGACACACCCATGTATGTAGAATAATGACAAATATATAACTCTAAAGATTTTGATTATTGAGGATATAGATGTGGATATGGCCCACCTCGTACAACCACAATATTTATAGGGAGGCACCCCATTTACAATGAAAAAAAATCCACCTGACACCTCCTCTACTTGTATGATGTAGGGTTGAATATCCCAATTGTTAGAAGGTTGTCCATGTCACCAACTCATTTAAGCAGTTAAGGAAAGAAGAGAGTAAATACAAAGTTGGACAAACCCATGTGTGAAAAATAATGACCAATTTTTGACTCTAGAGCTTGTGATTACGAAGGCTAAAAATCCAACCAACTACAATACCAGGGATATGATCATCTTAAAGGTTGATCCTATTAGTAATTTTTTAGGGTCAAATTCCAAATACCACAATGAACCATCACCCAAAGTAGAAAAATGAACTCAATACATGATAGGCATCATTGATCACATCGGTTTGACTTTCAATCCTACCACTATTAGAATTTGAATGCCATTTAGATATTCAATCAAATAGCTCTAATAATGTTTGCATCAAATGGAGAACGAAGATACAAACTGAACAAAAAAAACCACATAGGAAACAAACAAGTATTGCTCAGGAATTTATAGTATCATTCACAATAATAAAATCCGGTGTTAGAATAGTTTACATAAGAAAAGAATTCGAATGCATTAGGTAGAAATTTGAATCTATCGACTGGATTTGATTGTTTCTAACTGACCATCTAACTGATGGTGTCTTAATCAATATCGGAGTCCAATAGATCAACTCCCATATGTCCAACAACTCAATCAACCAATTATAACTAGTTAACTCAGTGTAACTGAGTGTGGTAGGTGGGAAAAGACGCCTAATCCACATGCAACCATGCATAACTAGTGATAGCTAACTGATTGTGAACTAATTGAAAATAATTGGGGGCTAACTAAGATGAACTAGTTCAAACTCCAACTAACTGATGGATGTTGGTGCCAGGACTCCTAGCGGCTCCTAAAATGCAGGGATTGGTATACGAGGCCGCCAAACAGATGCATGCACATGCAATAAGTGGAAGTTAACCTCAAGGAGTGTTCCCCACACTCTAGTAACTAGTACATGTGGCAACGTTAGGACAAGTGGACCCAATGATACTAGTGGGCCCAATTATTTCATCAAGGTTCCTCAATTAGGCTAAATAATCTAATAGGAAATATGGCCAAAGGAGGATTAATAATCCTAACACCTCCACTGAATCCTAACTTAGAAAACTATGGGACCAGGTAACAAGACCATAGGTCACCCAAATATAATCTAAAAGAAATAATGCTACTTAATACAAACAAGTAAATAGGGAGAAACTCATGAGAACCCCCCCCCCCCCCCCCCCCCAAGATAAGCATAAATAAGGAAATAGAAGTTAGAAACTTGCAAAATCGTTTGCTGCAATTTGCAGCAGTATGCATCAATAATGCAGTATTCTGGTTCTTCTATGCAGCAGCATCCTAAATCTTTTCATGCAAACCTCTGAATCGAAACAAAGTGATTATGTCTAGAGGAGTATTCCTCTTTGGAAGAAGAATAATGTGCCCAACTAAATTAGGAATATAGATAACTACAGGATGAAAACGGGACCCATGTAGAGCAGCTAAAACCAATTGATGAGAGAGAAAAGGTGCTTGATAATTTGAACCATCTGAGGAACTCCCAAGAAACTGATATATTGCATCCTTGAACATCAAACCATGTGAGGTAGAATCAGCCCCAAGTGTTAGGAGCAGGTGTCTAGGTGGATGTAGAATGTCTCCAACTTTACTAGTTATGTGAGGAGATGAGCATGTGATCAAAAAAGTAGGTAAAGAAGCCCTGGGACTGTGGATAGCAATTGGTTGAGCACCATAATCTGATATAGATTCATAAATAACAAATGTTTCACAAAATATAATATCAGCAAACTCATAATAGAAAACTAACATCAAATCCCCAACAACAAAATTGAAGGAGACTTGCGATGCTTGATTTGTCACACCAAAATTGATGAAACCTGTTACAAGCAATACTGTAAGCTCTTGAATATTAAAACCTGAACCTAATATTATCATATCAGAAAATAAATCAAATCCAAATAGGTTCATATCACATCCAAAACTGTGAAGTAAAATCAAATCCCCAACAACAATTTTGGAGACTCGTAGTACTTGATTTGTCTCACCAAAAGTGATGAAACCAGCTACAAGTAGTACTGAAATATCATGAACCCTGTTGGGCCCAGAAATGGCCCCTTTTGACCATCCTTATCCAGCTCTTTTTTCCTCATCCTACCCTATTGTGCATGCTAAATAGATGTTTTTCCCTCGCTTGTCCCCTCAAGTCACAAATGTATGGTTAATAATTGTCTTATTTTATTAATGCTTAGGATTGTGGTAATCAAGGCTCTACATATTAAAATGTGCTAACATATGATGGTTTATAAAGGTATTTTGAGATATAGAGAATGCAGGTGTAGCAGGCTGGACATGCTAAGGGAAGGATGGACATTCATTGCTAAATTTGATCGCCATCCATCCCACCATAGCCCAAAGAACGCAGCCCCAATGTATTAGTCCATGCAAGCTATACAAGGGTAGATGTAACAGGATGCGACAAATTTGGAGGAAACAGTGTGCCACTACTCAAAATTAGATATGATCTATGGGATATATGCTCAATCAATCAGGATCATTATTTCTGGGTCAAATAACAACTTCCCTATATTTTGTCCTCTCATCTTTCCATGGTTGTAACAGTTATTGTAATTGAGGCAGCCTAAAGATCAGAGATCTTCATGGCTTCCCAATAATAGGGATAGGATGTTATGATTGAAATTGTATAAATATGGGGAGCTATTCTGAGCTAAGGGTTAAACCCTTAACAAAATTATTGCATCAGCTATGACCGAGGTTGCATGATTTATCTACCTTTTTTTAATACAAGGAGTTACTTCAGATCTCAGTTCTTTAACGTGCGTTACTTCTAGCATATCTGTGTGAAGTTTGGGCTCTCCTTCCCACCAGGATTGTTGAGTTAATTAGGAATTATAATTATTCTGTCGTGTGATGTTGTGATAATTTCCTTTCCTCATAGTAAGCTGCAACATTTATTGAATACAATGTGTTATTAATTGTATCTCTTGGAAAGTTGCAGTGGTATGGTGTGACAGTTGACAGTATAGGTAATTGTCCCTTATAAAACTATGTGGTAGCTGTAACAGCCCTGTTCATCCCTAGATCTTTCAATTGTTGTTTCTATAGATATTTGTAGTTCGTTCCTTTGCTTTTATAGTTGCATAATTTCATTCCTATACTTTGAATTCCTAGAATAGCTGAACTCAATTCATGTCTTCTGGATTTCTAGAATAATTAGATCAAGATAATTGGGTGAATCATTAGATAGTTTGGCAATCAGGATTTCATTTTCGGCAAGATTAATCTAGATGTGATTTCTTGAATCTTTCAATTATAGATTAAGAACAGTAAAAGGTAATTGTGGTTGTATCCTTTAGAAAGTAAACTAGATTAAGTGGATCTTTGGGATGAGCATAGCTGAGCAAAGAATAGGATTACTTACATCAAATCAGTTTTTAAGCATATATAGTGCATGTTATCCTTGAAATAAAAGAATTCCCTAGGTTGACAATAAATATTGAACACTCTGTATGTTAGCTGTAATTAACTTGCATATTGGGTGTGCAAAATTTGGCGCCATTGCCAGGGAGGATAAGTATTAAACACTATCATAGTTGCATCCTGTAATTGTTTCTATTCAGTCTTCTTCATTTTTTTTTCGTTTGTATGATTTGGATTGCATGAATACAAGAAGGGTACAGTTTGATCATCTTATAAATCCCAAAACCCCACAAAACACTAACATTGCAGGTGGTCGAGGTCGTGAGCGAGGTCCAGAATTGGGGAGAAGAACATTCATTGATGATCTGGTTGATACAACCAATTATTCTATTAGGGCTCACTATTAGGAAACACCCATCAGAAGAAGCTGTGCCAATCCTGGAGTGCCAATGTCAGGTTCTACAATGGAGAACACATGAGTAACTACAAAACCCTCGAATACCCCTGCAGAGGAGGACATAGTTAGTACTGAAGGATCGGCTGATTGAGATCTAATCTATCAAATTAACGGGAAGGTTGTAACTGAGGAGTGGAAACAGTTTCATTAGAAATTCATCTATCAGTGGAAGAACGAAGAGGAGAAAATAGAAGAAGATATGAGTAACAGACACGAATCCGAAGAGGAAGAGGCAATGGGAGGAAATCATCATCATGAATGTAATTCCCTGCCTGAAGGGACAGTGGATACACATCAGTTCCCAATTCAACAACCAAAAGCGATAGCCCCTATGAAAAATATATCGCCATCAGTGTTGCCTCGCTTTTATGGAAAAGAGGCAGAGGATCTAGATGAATTTCTTTTCGGATTTGATATCTTCTATCATAGATATGACTAGACCACCAATGCACAAAAGCTTAAACTCTTCCCTACCACTCTAAAGGACAATGCATTACATTGGTTTATGAGCCTAGGTGGAGGAACTATCATGAATTGGGACAGGATGAAATAGGTGTTTCTGGAGAAATATCAGGAGTATTGCAATACCAAGGACAAGAGAGAAGAACTCTTTGAAATAGTATAGAAGGATGATGAGATTCTGGAATATTTTGTCAAGAGGATGTTATATAATGTGCAAAGACCTGGGAAGTCTAATATGGGCTTATATGTGCTCCAAATAATCCTGCTTCATGGGATTAGGGATGATTTCCTAGATATGTTAAACTAGTTAGGAAAGGGGGATATCTCCATGGATTCTTTCGAGAAAATTGTGGAACTGTGTAAAAGGTACTTTAGGGGATCTTCCAGGAATAATATGCGGGACAAACGGGGCAAATTAGAACATGATTTATTTGACAAAAATTAGAAGTCATCTAATGGAGGAGCCACCCATGCATTTATAGGAAACCTCCTCAAAAATTCCAAAACAGAAATGATGAGCTCTATCTCCTCAAAAATAGATATCCTGAGGGCAAAGCAGAAACAAGCAGTAGAGGATCTCACACTAGGTATATTCTACCCTCGACGTAGAAAGAACCACCCTCTGAAGGAGTCCCCGCTCGACAATATAGAAGTGTGTTAGTTGTGCGAGCTAAACCATGACATAAAAGAATTCCTGTCACTACCCCAAGTGGAGGTTGTTCTGCAGGCATCAACTCCAGAGGTGGAACCAACTTACTTTATTGCACAAAAGAAGCCCTGGCATCCACAAAATCAAGGTATGACTCCAGACTTGTTTCCATTTTTGAATAACATGAATAATTGGAATAATATACAACACATGAATACACAATTCCCTTCATCTTATTCTAATCTTCAATGGTACCCCTCTCAACCTTCAATGTAAAATTTTAACTCATGGAGCGCCTGGGTTCAGCCACCTTAGACACCACAACGACCACACCAACCAACTTTTTGGTCTCTTGGATGGAGGAATTTTCATTCAGGGAACCAGTTTCCTCAACAGCCTCCACATCAACCATTTTCTCAACATCCATACCCTCCTCAATATCCTCAGCCTTATCAACAACCACAACTGCAACTTCAGAACAATGTTGCCCCTAATATGCCAATACGCCCTTAGATTCTTGCTTAACCTAATCCTAACCCAAATAATAAAAGAACCCATCAATTTGAGATTGTCAACATGCCTGCTTACTCCCTTACTTTTGTGCCCTGCAACGATATTCGCTTACGATCATGAAAGGTAGTGGATCCTTTGATCATTGAGGATGTTCCATCCCCTATGCATGAAGAAGGGGTGAATCCACATCATTTATCTAATGCAACCCCCATCATTGAATATGTTGAACATCCTACTAATGTGTCAGCTGAAACACAGAATAATACATCCAGTGACACATAGCCTACCCAGCTTATTAGAAAACCATTGTACCCTGAAAGATTAATGCTACCAAAGGTAGTGGGACAACCTCAATTTAACCTCTTAAGAGAATTAAAAAACCTTTATGTTAAAATTCCCCCCCTTTAATCTCTTCAAGATGTACCTATCTATGCTAGAACTGTTCGGGATTTGTGTACAAGGAAACCAGGAAGGAAACCCAGGGATCCTCCCACTATTCCTATCATAGGGAAATTATCTACGTTGATAATGGGAAAAACCCTTTTGGCCAAATATGACTATCCTGGGAATCTCACTGTCATTGTGCAGATTGGGCATACGCAGATACCCAACGTACTGGTAGATTTAGGCGCACCAATTAATGTTATGACTATTGAAATTGTAAGAAAACTCGGGCTCACTAATCTCAGGCCAACCCCCACCATTTAGAACTGGAAGATAGATCCACTTTTAAAACTAAAGGAATTTTGGATGATCTCGTCATCTCAGTTGATTCTTGGGAGTACCCTACTGACTTCTTGGTTTTACAACCTAATTCACAGCTAGGAGGACACACACTAATCCTAGGAAGGCCTTGGTTAGCTACAGTTGATGCTTGCATCAGCTACCGATCTGGGTCTATGACCATATCATATGTCATCGAGATAAAGATCCTCACTCTCTATCCTCCAGCTCGACCGAGCCTAGAAGCTTAAACCCCTTTATGGATGGAGCCAGAGGAAGAAGAGGGTGTTCAACCATTATTAACAATAGGGAAGGCTTTAACCTTTAACGATGAAACTGAAGACGATGCCATTAATAATTTCATTAGTGAACACACTTCTGTCAATAAGGAAATTAATCAAATTCTGAATATTACTCTAGGTGAGGAGGAACAAGAAAATCTCACAGAAGAGGCAGTAGCTAGTGACACTCATATAGCTCTAGTATTGAAAAATTCAAAAAGTATTCCTATCGAGGTAGAGTCTGAAAAAACTATGAATATTAACCCCAGCCTCTCCCTGGATGAACATAAGCACCTGATCAATCTCTTAAAAGAACACAAGGGGGAATTTTCCTGGGAGTACACAGACATGAGGGGTATTCCCTCTAACCTGTGCACTCATCATATTTATATCAAAGGTGACTCCCGGCCTATGTGACAGCCTCAACGATGAATGAACCCCAATATTAGGGACATAGTGAAGGAAAAAATTTAGAAAGTCTTGGAAGCAGGATTTATATATCCCATTTCAGATAGCGAGTGGGTGTCCCCACCCATAATAGTACCCAAGAAGAATGGTAAATGGAGAGTCTATGTGGACTATAGAGAGCTGAACAAGGCAACACAAAAAGATCATTTTCCCTTTCCTTTCATCAATCAAGTACTTAACACCTTATCCAGGAAGAAGTTATTCTCCTTTGTGGATGGGTTTAGTGGGTACAATCAGATCCACATTGCTCCTAAAGACTGGGATAGAACTACCTTCACATGTCTCTGGGGAAATTTTGCTTACATAGTACTCCCCTTTGGTTTATGTAATGCACCAACAACATTTCAAAGAGTTGTGATTGGCATATTTTCTGAATTAGTTAATGATAGTATGGAAATTTTTATGGATGATTTTACTCCTTATGGAAAGGATTTTGAAGAAGCATTGAAAAATTTGGAAAAGGTTTTAACTTGCTGTGAACAGACCCAACTCTCTTTAAGCACCGAAAAGTGCCATATGATGATGAGTCAAGGATTAGTATTGGGGCATTTGATCTCTGCTGATGGCATCTAGGTAGATCCCTCAAAAATCAAGGTAACAAAAAATATACCTACTCCTGTAACTCAAAAAGAAGTGCAAAGTTTCCTACAGCATGCTCAATATTACCGAAGATTTATAGAAAACTTTTCCAAACTTGCCTCTCCTTTTTTTTTCATTGTTAATAAAGGACATGCAATTTGTTTGGAATGAGGCATGCCAGATATCATTTGTTAAACTTAAGGAGAAGCTGTCCACATCTCCCATCTTAAGAGGATACAATTGGACCCTTCCCTTTCACATTTCTTCAAATGCTTCTAATACTGCCATTGGAGCAGTTTTAGGACAATAGGATGGTCAAGTACCTTATGCAATTTATTATATTAGTAAAAAATTAGTCCCTGCTGAACTTAATTATACTATTACCGAGAAGGAGTTATTAGCGATTGTTTACTCCATTAACAAATTTCGACATTATTTTACTGGACATCCTACATTTGTGCACACTGACCACTCGGCCATCAAATATCTAATGAATAAACCTGTTACTAATGCTAGGGTGACTAGGTGGATTTTATTATTACAGGAGTTTGATACTACCATTATAGACAGACCTGGAAGAGAAAATGTTATCACTGATTTCTTATCTTGTTTCACTAACAATGATGATAATTTTCCTGTTGAGGACTCTTTTCCAGATGAACACTTATTTGCAGTTTCAACTCACTCCCTTTGGTATATAGATGTCACTAATTACTTGGCTGTAGGAAATATTCCAGTACATTTGTCCAAAAGAGAAAAGAGGAAAATTATTCAGGAAAGTGACAGGTATTGTTGGGTAGACGGTCATCTCTTCTACATAGGCCCTGATCTTGAGATCAGAAGGTGTGTAAGAGAAGATGAAATATTCCATATTTTGAAGGCCTTCCATGATGAGCCTTATGGGGGGTGTTTTACAGATAGAAGGACAGGACACAAAGCACTGAGAATAGGATACTAGTGGCTGACCCTTTTTAGCGATGCAAAAAGATATGTCCAGTCTTGTGATAGCTGCCAGAGGATGGGCCAGCCCAATAGATTAGATCAAATGGATCTTCAACCACAATTAGTGGTTGAACCCTTTGATAGGTGCGCTTTAGATTTTGTTGGTCCTATCAACCCTCATTCCAAAAAGAAATCCTACATCTTGGTCTATACCAACTACATGACAAAATGGGTAGAAGCTGTGGCTTTGGTGAAAACTAATGACCAGGCTATGATTGATTCCCTGTATAGTGAAATATTTACCCATTTTGGGGTACCCAAGGAAGTGGTTACCGATGGAGGACCGCATTTTGTGTTGCATCAATTTGAAGCTCTGCTATGAAAGTACCATACTCAGCATCGGATAGCTTCACCCTACCATCCCCAAGCGAATGGCCAGGTGGAAAGCACTAACAAATTCATAAAATATATTCTTACCAAGATGGTTAAGAACCATCGGAGATATTGGGCTGACAAACTTCTGGAAGCATTGTGGGCATATCGTACCACTTGGCACAACACTACAGGTTTCTCTCCTTGTGACTTGATGTATGGGAAAAGTGTCGTCTTCTCGATTGAATTTGAAATTAAGACCTTCAAGACAGCCACAGAGGTAAACCTAGATGTAACCGAAGCCCAGAAGAGAAGATTGAATCAATTGAATGAACTTGATGATAATCGGTTAGTCGTTGTAGATTAGACTGTATTAATTCAGCAACAGAGATCCAATTGGCGCGACCGATTCATCAAAAATAAAGTCTTCTGCAAGGGATACTGGGAACTATTATATGATTCAAGATTCAAAAGAGAATTCAAGGGTAAACTATGCACAAGATGGCTGGGCCATACCTAGTAGACAGAGTATTTCATAATGGTACAGTCCGCCTGGTAACCATTGATGAGAACTGTGCAGCATTATTTTCTAATGATCACAGGATGTGACTGTACCATAAGCCTATTTCAAAGGATGCATTTACGTCATAGATTGTAGCTGATCTAGACTACCAGTTAGCACAAGGGAAGAAATTTTTCTCTACCCCT
This sequence comes from Pseudotsuga menziesii, assembly GCA_001517045.1. Lineage (NCBI taxonomy): Eukaryota > Viridiplantae > Streptophyta > Pinopsida > Pinales > Pinaceae > Pseudotsuga > Pseudotsuga menziesii. The sequence goes on from LPNX010304238.1 coordinate 12,214, forward strand.
ATTAATCCTTAGTTAATCGTTGTAAATCTCATATGAATCTTTGTACATAAATAAATTGTTTTTGCTTTATTGTTATCTTTTTCTTTTGCATTTGATCCATTTTTTTATTTATGAAATGTGCAGGGAATTGCCTTAAGAGTGGTTGTCAGCATTGGGCCTGATGACCAGGGTTGTACTGCTGTATATTCCTGCACTAGAAGAAAATTCCTTGAATAAATTTGCTACAACCACAACACGTTCCTTTATCTTGTTTCCCGCAACTACAACATTTTCAAAATTAGTCTTTTACCCCATTCTGCATAGCTGCAACACCATTTTACTTTTTCTCGTTATTCCCTTTTACACAGCTACAACACAATGAAACTTCCACCCCTACCCTATTTCACGCAGCTGCAACACCATAAAACTCTCTCCCTTATCCTGTTCTGTGCATCTGCGACATCGTTTTACTTTTGTCCATTTTCATCTTTTTCGATACCTACAACACTGTCAATTTCCATCATCTTAACTCCTTTTTTCAATTCTGATAACTACAACACCATTTTACTTTTGTCCATTTTCATATTTTTCAGTAGTTGCAACACTGCTAATTTCCATCAGCTTAACGTCTTTTTCCGATTCTGGCAGCTGCAACACCATTTTACTTTTGTCCATTTTTCATCTTTTTCGGCAGCTATGACACCTTTTCTGGCAGCTACAACTCTGCTACATTTGGATGATTTTTATATAATCCAACAACTATACTAAACTATATTATTTACCTATGATCTGTGACTATGAGTCCTCCATTATTGGCAGAAGTCTTTGTAACCACGGTTAGCAACTCCTCCAGATATGGCTCCGATTCCTGATGTCGGCGATTCAATTTATACTCCAGCACTCATTATGTTTCCAACTAATTTGACAGGATGGATTTTGGTTCGCTGGCGAAAAATTTCATTGCAGCATCCCTGTAATAATGATTACATTTAATGATTGCTCTTCACACGTTCTACTATTCTCCAAAGAACATCATCCATCACGTATTTTTGAAGGTATGGCTTTGATTAATTACTTGATTAAGTATTAACTAGATCTGAAAATATTAATCATGCCTTCCTTCCTATTCCCATTATTACATCGTTAACTCTCCACTCGTGCAACTTAATGACTATTTATGTTACCTGATAACCATCATCTTTCCTAATTTGGGATAAATTCCAAATAATCTGATGTGCTGAAACTTTCCGAATTTACCCAACTCCACTCTCAGTTGTTCATGCATACTATGTGCTTTAACCTCCATTGTAAGAATCTATAATTTGTTGAACTGCAACATACCTCTGAAGGCAGACAAACATGGGTATTCTAGCTCGGTACGAACCTCTAAACATGCGAGAACTCAAGACAAAATGCTGAATTTTTTTCTATTTTTCAAGCTACGGGTTGGACTGAATTCTTCCAATGCCTGAATGGATTTCAATGTGAAACAACTTTACAGTTCACCTTGAATATTACAAAAACCCACTCAGAGGTTTGGGGATTGCGTATTGAAGTCTCTAAAGCCATAGTGGCTGAGGTCACTGGTCTTCCTCAGGTGGGCAGAGCTTGGTTTGGACAAAGAACCCCCAATCCTGAAGCAGTACAAGATTTTCTTAGGGAAGGGGAACAAATTCAACCATCATGGAGAGGGATAGCATTACAATCACTACCACGCCCATGGAATCAAGTAGCAATTTTCCTCAAGAAGTATATCATTTGTGAAGGTAGGTATCAAACGGTCTATCACTCTGAATTTCCTTTATTATCTCATCTCCATCAAAGGGCTTTGCTAAACATTCCATTTTATTTATTCAATGATTTACATCACATGGCGGGGTTTGTCTGAACCGCTAAGCATCCAATCTCTTCCATTACCCACCATGGCCTCATTAAGTTAATAATATTACAGACCCTTGCTCAACAAAACCAAACCTAGGAGCAATTTATAGGTCAATTTTAGGAACCTGTTCGTCTGCTTGGTGTTCCAATAGAAGAGGAAATGGAAGTACCTGTATTCATGGGGCCTATTCAAAATCAAGAATAGCTGGTCAATTCATAGTTGGGGGGGAATTTAGAGCAATAGGAGGTTCAGAGTCCCTCCAATTCAGTTGGGCGGGGGTGGGGGGGCATGAAACTGGATCAAAGGATCAGTCAAGAGATCAAGAAGAATAGTTGGGAGAGGATGTACAAGAAAACCTTGTGGAAATACTAAATAATAGGGTAGCTCTGACAACAGAGATTGAAACTGGAGCAGCATTAGATGCTGTGACAGTTGAAACCGAAGATTTTAGAGCTATGATAAAAAAAAGAAAACATGGAGGTGGTGACCATTAAATCTTCACCTGAATGGGGAGGAACCCTGATTGAGGAAGAACATTCTAAAGAATAAGAAAATGTTGAAACTGGGGATATCCCTTCCACTTCAGCCGCAAATTTAGAAACGCCAGCACCACGGATAAAAGGAGGAGATCAAAAGATGAAATAAAGGCATCACCACTAATAAAAAGAAAAAGAACCATGTCAATCATAGCAACATAAGCATCACAGGAAAGATGGGAAACCCTAGAAGCACAAATTGAGTTCCCCATTCTTAGACCCAAAGCAATTGATTCCCCACAGGAACCGATCGTAGAAGAACCTCAAATTGAAGGACTTCTGTGTGAAAATGGGATATTAAAAGAGGAAGTACAAGCAATCCATAAGGAATTAGAAAATTGGAAGGAAGCATGCAGAAAATAGAGTGAAAAGTAGCTGCATACTAGCTGGAAGGATCAAATCTTGCTAAGGCTGGTAATGAGGAAGAAAGAGTGGTTTGTCCTACATGTGGAGAAATATTTAATGAGTCAGGTTACAAGGTCATAATTTGTGGCTTTGCAACACAGTAGCCTACACCTACAGCTATGGAAGAACAGGGACAACCTGATTGGAAAGATGGTGAGACTCCCCAAGAGAAAGTCCAGGAAAAGGAAGTTGCAGATGAGCAGGATGGTGATACACAAGAACCAACATATTTGAATATTCTCGTTGAAATTGCCACCAAATTTGGGACAGAGGAATCGAAGGTTTAGTTTATTTTTGATTTTGTCGAGGAAGATTGCAATGTGACCCCTGAACCCTCTCATGACACAGAAATAATAGAAATGGAACCACAGTAGTAGAACAACGATGAGCTCGAACAGGAAGCTGACACACAAGAACCAACATCCTTGAATGTTCTTGTTCAAGTGGCCTCCCAAATGAGGAAAGAAGAACTAGGGATTGAAGACATTTTGGAATTTAATGAATAAATTTGTACTATGAATCCTGAATTGTCTCATGACATAGAGATATTAGAAATGGAGTCCAAACAACAGAGAGATGAGGAGGTAAACTAGGATGTTCCTACACAAAATCCAACATCCTTGGAAATTTCAGTAGAGACTCTTGGGATGCAACAAGAAGCCAACCCCGAATTAGATATCATCCATGATTTGAATTTAGGTGAAGATGAACAAACACAATCACAATCCTCAGGTGATACTGAAATCCTTGAGGAACAGCTTCATATTGAAAAAGACATACAATCCGAGCAGGATGAAGAAAAAGAAGAACAGGGCTCTGTCACACAAGAACGAACTGCCTTATATTCCCCTACTGATATTGCAGCTGATAATCAGTTAGATAAGAAGATTAAAATTCAGGAGGAAGTTGTCCCACAAGAACCAACATCCTCATAATTAGATACCGAAGTTTCCATAGGAGAACCCCAAAAAGAGGATGTTGTTACACAAGAACCAACATCTCCATAATTTGTTTCAGGAATACCTGTTGTTGAAGTTGTTGCAGAAGAAATTCCAGGAAGGGATGTTGTTACACAAGAACCAACACCCCCAGAAGTAACTTTAGAAGCGCAGAATGCCTAATGTTGCACATCAGATGATAAGCTGTGGGCCAAACTCCCTCAAAATTTTATTAATCTGGATTCTGATAAGGAGGTGCATCCTTAAGAAGAAGAGATCCTGAAGCTTACAAAAGAACTCTCGATCCTAAGAATGGAAGTAAGGAAGTGGAGTCAAGTGGAAAGATACCAAGAAGGGATGGCTTCCCTCACTGAACATAGAAAGACCATCAGGGGACTGAAGGAAAAATGGACAAAAGAACTCATGACCCAGAAACTCCGTGAGGAAGAACTATAGAAGAAGCTAAGGGAGCTGAAAAAGTTCAAGTCTATGCAGGTGGAAAAATACCGGTTGTATTATCGGGCACCAGAGTACCCTCCTCCTCTTACCTTGTCTTTTTATTCAAACAATTTATTTGGTTTAAATTAAGGGTTGTGAAAGAAGGGAGATCATATGAAATAGAATCCTCAGCGAAATTCTTGGAAACATTTCTAAGAAGTAATTTTGAAGACCATAATTTGCTGTGTGATCTTTATTTGCGTGAGATGGCTTGTTCTTTGGAGCACCATTCGAGTCCTATTCCTTTTTCAGACAATGTTCAGCTGAGGGCTTTTGCCTCCTTTGTGCGCAATCATGTTCAGTGGGAAAGGTCTTTCCAAACTCTTTCTCACAATGAATCCCACTCTAATCTTTGGATCCGAAGTGAACCTCGAAATCCTCAACTTCTCTTTACTCAACATCAGATTCTACTCTCATGCCCCATCCAAACTTGGCATATAATGGAACTACAGGAAGGGGTTATTTCTACTTGTACCAGTCATATTTCCATACATCAACAAACAAATTTGGAAGGTAGTAAGCAAAGATGGCAGGTTGCCTCCCCAACCCTTAGAAATAGAGACCCTTTCTATTATAGGAATTTTGAACAAGCACTTTCTAAGATTGAGGGTTATGTTGGATGCATAAGAGAATGTGGGGTTAATTGGTTGGGACTAAAATTTAAATTTCCTCTCATCTGGTGGCCAACAAAACCATACAGGGAGGATTTCTCATTAAACAGGACAGAACAGAAAAAGTGTTGGATATATTGGGTTGTCCATAAGGGGTTTATAGAAAAAGAAGGAACATCTGAATTCCCATACAACTTTTCTTCTCTCCATGAACAAAGCATAATGCTAGATTTAGATTCAAAATAATGGAGGTTTTTGCACGAGGACATGTAATAGGACAGTTGGGGGAAGATGTTGGGCCCATAAATGGCCCCTTTTTTACCATCCTTATCCACCTCTTTTTTCCTCATCCTACCCTATTGTGCATGCTAAATAGACATTTTCCCCTCACTTGGCCCCTCAAGTCACAAGTTAGGGTTAATCATTGTCTTATTTTATTAATGCTTAGGATTGTGGTAATCAAGGCTCTACATCTTAAAATATGCTAACATATGATGGTTTATAAAGTTATTTCGAGATATAGAGAATGCAGGTGTAGCGGGCCAGACATGCTAAGGGAAGGATGGATATTCATTGCTAAAGTTGATCACCATCAATGCCACCATCACCCAAAGAATGCATCCCCAGTGTATTATTCCATGCAAGATGTACAAGGGTAGCTGCAACTGATTGCGACAGATTTGCAAGCAACAGTGTGTCGCTGCTCAAAAGTAGCTGTGATCTACAGGATATCTGCTTAATCAATAAAGATCATTATTTCTAGGTCAAATAACAACTTCTCTATATTTTCTACTCTCATCCTACCACGGCTGTAACAGTTATTGTAATTGAGGAAGCCTGAAGATCATAGATCTTCATGGCTACCCAATAATAGGGACATGATGTTATGATTGAAATTGTATAAATATGGGGAGCTATTCTGAGCCAAGGGTTGAACCTTTAACCAAATTATTGTATCATCTATGACTGAGGTTGCGTGATTTATCTACCCTATTTAATACAAGGATTTAATTCATATCTCGGTGCTTTAACATGCGTTAATTCCAGCATCTCTGTGTGAAGGCTGGGCCTACCTTCCCATAGGGATCGCTGAGTTAATTAGGAATTACAATTATTCGGTCGTGTGATGTTGTGATAATTTCCTTTCCTCATAGTAAGCTGCAACAGTTATTGATTTACAGTGTGTTATTAATTGCATCTCTTGGAAATATGCAGTGGTATGGTGTGACAGTCGACTGTATAGGTAATTGTCCCTTATGAAACTATGTGGTAGCTGTAATAGCCATGTTCATTCCTATATCTTTCAATTGTTGTTTCTATAGATCTTTGCAGTTCGTTCCTTTGTTTTTATAGTCACAGAATTTCATTCTTGTACTTTGAATTCCTAGAATAGCTGAACTCAATTCATGTCTTCTGGATTTCTATAATAATTAGATCAAGATAATTGGGTGAATCATTAGATGGTTTGGAAATAAGGATTTCATTTTCTGCAAGAGTAATCTAGATGTGATTTCTTGAATCTTTCAATTATAGATTAAGAACAGTAAAAGGTAATTTTGGATGGATCCTTTAGAAAGTAAACTAGATTAAGTGGATCCTTGGGATGAGCGTAGCTGAGCAGAGAATAGGATGATTTAATTACATCAACTCAGTGTTTAAGAATATATAGTGCATGTTATCCTTGAAATAAAAGACTTCCCTAGGTTGACAATAAATATTGAACACTCTGTATGTTAGCTGTAATTAACTTGCATATTGGCTGCCCAACAAACCCAAAATATTGAACCAAGTACTATCAGATTTGATCCAAATAGGATCATATAAAATCCAAATAAGTCCATATCATATCCAAAAGTGTGGAATGAAATAAAATCCCCAGTAACAATTTTGGAGACGTGTGATACTTGTTTCTTGACACCAAAATTGATGAGAACAACTACAAGCAGTACTTAAAGCTCATGAACTTGAAATATTAAACCAAGGAATATCAGGTCAAATCCATATAAGACCATATCAGATCCAATAAACTTCATATTAGATCCAATAGTTTGCTCCACCGAGATGGTAGATGCACAATTTTTTCCTTCTTCAAAATTCTGAATATTGCTGCATGCAATCATGTAAGAATTTGTTGGAAGATCAAGATCAATGAGAGTGTTTGAATCACTCCCACAAACTGAAATTATTTCAAAAATATCCAAATATTTACAAAATATAATCTCAGCAAACTCATGTGAGAAAAGTGACATCAAATCCCCAACATTAATTTTGAAAGAGATTTTTGGTACTTGTTTCTTCACACCAAAATTGATGAGAATGGCTACAAGCGGTACTAAAAGCTATTGAACCCTAGAACCAATTAATATCATATCAGATCCAATAAATTCCATATCAGATCCAGGAGTGTGCTCCATCGAGCTACTAGATGCACAGTTTTCTCCTTCTTCAAAACCTTTGAAAGAGATTTTGTGTACTTGTTTCTTCACACCAAAATTGCCGAGAACAACTACAAGCAATATTGAAAGCTCTTCAAACCTAGAACCAAGTAATACCATATCATATCAAAATAATATCATATCAGAACTAATAAATTCCATATCAGATTCAAGAGTGTGCTCCACTGAGATGGTATATGCACAATTTTCCCCTTTTTCAAAACCCTGAGTATCGGTGCATGTAATCATGTAGGAATTTGTTGGAAGCTCTATAACAATGAGACTGAATGGATCACTCCTACAATATGATATTATTTACAAAATATCCAAATAATTACTTATCTGCACAATAGCAATATCATTAGAGACAAAGAAATCAAATTCCTCACCTGTTCTTGTAGAAATCACTGGTAAACTATGCACATAATTTATAATAGAAGAATCACTGGAGAATTTTTACATAGAATGGAAGGAGATATTTTATTCAACAAAAGAGATTCAAATGTCTTCTTATGGATAAGCCATGTGAGGAGATGAGATATCAGAGATCTCAATACACTTCCGGAGCATCCAAAGAAGGAGTCACTCCAAGGAGACTTTCTTCAATTCAAATTGACTGTGAGGAAGATTCTACTTCTTCTTCATCTAGAACAACTTCATCAGAGAGAGTACCAGCCATGAATTTTGAGTAAATAACTCTTGTGGTTCTGAATGTGCTCCCAAAATTGATATAAATATCCTCATTCTGCTTCCAAAGGTTTTATTCATTTCTATTCGGAGATCTTTTGGGTATTCTACAAACTCAATAAGGTAGCGCAAGCTTGGATACTTCGAAAAATCCATGCCTTTTTTCCAAAATTTCTATCACCGTCATTTATCAATTCATTCTCATCTTTATAAGACTCTTTACTAAGTCCAGTATATACCTCATAGAGACCTTGTCTCTTCATATATGCAATCATCTTCAAATTCGATTATGAATATTTTGTGGATGGAGTAAGAATAGGAATTGATAATATCGAATCCATATGAAGTTGAACCTATAAAATATCACTGCAAAAAACTAAAACATATTTGAACTGTTAGAATCATGCTTTTCCTCTCAACCTGAACATATTTTCAGGGTCAGTCATGCCTTCTTCATTTCTCTGAATAAATATAGAGCTACCAAATCATCATAAGGGACTTCTGTGGAAACCCAATTGCTTCTGATGATCGATGGGGAGAAACAAGCATGAAACTTGCTTGAGAAGGATCTAATACCATATTAGGATTTGAATGTCATTTATATCTTCAAGAAGATAGTTCTAATAATGTTTGCAGCAAATGGATAATGAAGATATAAACTGAACAAAACAAACCACATAGGGTACGAAAAAGTATTACTTAGGAATTTGTAGTATCATTCACAATAATAAAATCTGGTGTTACAATAGTTTACATAGGAAAAGAATTTGAATGCATTAGGTAGCAATTCGAAGCTATCCACTGAATCTGACTATATCTAACTGACCATCTAACTCATGGTGTATCAATCAATATTGGAGTCCAATATATCAACTTTTAGATGTCCAACAACTCAATCAATCAGTGATAGCTATTTAACTCAGTGCAACTGAGTGTGGTAGGTGGAAAAAGGTGCCAACTCCACATGCATCGATGCATTAGCCATGCATAACTAGCACTAGCTAACTTATTGTGAACTAACTGATGGTAACTAGGGAACAACTAAGACTAACTAGTTCCAACTCCAGCTAACTGATGGAGGTTGGTGTTAGGACTCCCAGTGGCTCCTAAAATGTAGGGATTGGTCTAGGAGGTGTCCAAACTGATGCATGCACATGCAGTAAATGGCAGTTAACCTGAAGAAGTGTTCCCCACACTTTAGTAACTAGTACATGTGGCCCCATCAAGCCAAGTGGACCCAATGGTACTAGTGGACCCAATTTATTAATCAAGGTTACTAAGTTAGGCTAAATAATATAATAGACCAGTATGGTCAAGGGAGTATTAATAATCCTAACAACCACAACAAACAATAATAAGTGCACAATAATCTACATGAATTTTTTCCTCTTTAACCTTATTTAATGAGGAAAAGAGAGAAACATCCTTATCCATATGATGGATACAACCTTAAATCAACTATCCACTTAATTTTTGAAGTGTGAGAAATTAATTTCTAACAATTCCTAAATGGAAAGGTATAGTTATCTCCCTACCATTTAAACTGTGATTTTATTGGTTGACGATCTATTAGTGGACACCACCTTTAATCTTGTTTACATTTTCCTCAATATCACAAGTCTTCTTCAATAGGTCTTCTCAAAATTTCCTTCCCTTCCAAAGTATTAGAAAGTCCTTTTCTACATAACTTAGTTAGTTAATGGATGATGACCATGCCTCTTCTTCTTGGTCTAGTCTAGAAAATCCTTACCATGGGAACCTCCATGACCTCTATCCTAATTATTTCCACAACCTCTTAATCTATAGTTTTCTCGTCCTTTTCTCCTAAAAATATGGGTGTGATTCTCCTTCTAAATTTTACCCTCGTCAAGAAATTTTTATTGTACTCTAATTAGCAAATTGTTAAAAGAAATGGAGGTTAAATATTAATTTCCATATTCTTCTATGGAATTCCAATAAGCACAAAAATTAGACAAAAAATAGTAGATCATGTCCTCAAATTATATATATTAGTGTCATAAGTTGGTCATCGTTCTTTATAAAATCATTTCTACATTCACCAAAGTTCTATGAAAGTTGCTTCATGCAAGCTGCAAAAGAGTGTTCAATCTTACCAAAGAAGATAATATTATGAGGATCAAATCTTTCTCAATTTGTATAACATTATTTTTGTCAATATTGTTAAACAAATTATATAATTTCTTATATAATTGATTTAAACACTCAAATTTTCTTGTTTGAAAGTGAATCTCCCTAAACATCATGTAGCTCATCATGAATTGTAGAATATTGTCCTTCTTCCCATTGATAATGTATTTCTCATGTTCATACTTACGATTTAGAACCATGGTCTTTGTTGATGTATATGTAACTTAGGAATGTATTCACTTATATATCTTATGTATTGTAACCCGATGTTTATTCTGGGATATATTTGTAATATACTTGAGTTATGTCATGCCCCAATGTTCCTATCGGGAGGATCTATAATGTAAACAAGCCATGTCAATTTATTGTGGATAACCCTCCTATTGATCAAGGGTTAAAGACCCCACAATTCTGGGGCACTAGGGTTACTAGACTCTGCTAGAAAGGTCGTCCCTAGTAGGGTTTTAGTCATGTTAGGAATTGGTATAAATAGAGAGCTAGCCTCTATATTTAGCACACATCTCATGCACACTTAGTTGTAGCGCATAGCTGAGGAAGAGAAAGACATTGGGGCAAGGCAAAAAGAGGTTATTGCTGTCGAGAGATCATCTTACTCTTTTGGGGTTTTAATTTTGTTGTTGATTTTATCTCTGAGGAAGTTGCAAGGTTTTCTCCATTTATGGTTTCCTCAAGGAAAACAATGTGTTCATTGTCTCTTGTGTTTGATTGGTGTGCTTCTTGTTTTCTAAGTTAAAGATCCTAATGTTATGATAGCTTAATGTTAAAAATCTAACATGGTATCAGAGTTAACCTGAGAAGAAGACACTGTGCAGCTACAGGAACTAGGGATTTCTAATTTGTGGATCTATCTCCACATATTTTGAGCAAAATAAGGTTGGAATAAAACTCCTCCTTAGGGCACATCTTTCTGTTGTAGCAAAATCCAATTATGAAGTTTTTCAGTTTTGGACCCGACATTGGTGCCGAAAATAGGGCTTTCCATAGAAGTGGAATTTTTTAGTGAACCCAGTCCTAGATTGATATCCTCCTCAAAATAGAAGTTATGGATGAAATTCAAATAATTTGGTTGAATAGAACTCCAAAAAAGCAAAACCATAATCTACTCCTAAACCAACACTACAGGATTTCAGCTCCAAATCTAGATCTGACATCTTGACCTGGTAAGATATAAATCTTTTGTATTTCCATTTGAGGTTCTTAATTAAGATGTCTCATCATACCAAGATTGATGAAAATCTTGAGGGAGATGATAAATTTTGAGCCTATAAGTATAGGATCTCCTTGGTCCTGGAAGAAAATGATTTGGACTCCTACATCAATGAGGAGGTTCCAATTCCAGAGGGAGATGAGGCTAAGGCCTTACACAAGAAGAAGATGGTTATGGTAAAGAGGATCATTGCTGATTCTACCAAAGATCACCTCATACCATAGGTGTCCTCCCTCAAGACACCTAAATCCATGTTTGATGCCCTAACCAAATTGTTTGAAGGAAAGAACATAAACCGGAAGATGACTCTGAGAAACCAACTAAATAATTCGGAAGATTCAGAATGCAGAAACCATCCAATATTACTTCACAAGAGTTTCTCAGATCAAGGAACAACTGGAAGCAGTAGATGAAGAAGTGGAAAATGCTGATATTGTGATGACCACCTTGAATGGTCTCCCTAGATCATGGGACTCCTTTATTCAAGTTATATGTGCCAGAAAGAAGTTAGTCAAGTTCAACAGACTATGGGAAGAATGCTCTCAAGAAGAAGCTAGGATAGGAGCTCGAGAAGAAAATATGGGAAGTGAAGATCAAGTTCTCATAGTACATTCCAAGAAAACCAAAAGAAGTTCTCATCACTCCAGAGGTAAGCAATTTTATAAAAATAACTCTAGAAAAGACTTTTCTAGAAGCAGATGTTATACATGTGATGAAGTAGGACACTTTGCAAAAGATTGTCCTAAAAGACAAAATAAGAAAAAGGGAAACCAGAGAAGACATCATGCTCATGCTGTAGAGGATGATGAACCATCCAAGAAGAGAAATGTATATGAAAGTGAAGACTCTTCAAGTGATGAATAATATGTCTTGATTTCTGCTCTCACGGTAAACATTACACATGGCAGCAATGATTGGCTTATGGATAGTGGGGCTTCCAAGCATATGACAATATTCAAGGAATCCTTTGTGAAACTTTAAGAACATGAATCACCTCACAAAGTGAAGCTTAGAGATGACTACCAAAATCCAATAAAAGGTACTGGGGAATCCTCCTATAAGCTAGACTCTGGAAAGTCTATAAAGATGCAAGATGTATTGTTTGGACTCAAGAATAACATTCTCTCCATATCTACATTAGATGCAAAAGGAATGAGGGTTGCATTCATAGATGGACAACTCATCATGTGGCCAAAGGGAAAGATTATTAATGATGCAGTAGTGATTGGGGAACAAGAAGAAGGTCTATACAAATTGAAGCGCCATCCAGAACAAGCTTTGGTCCGTGACACAGTAGAGCCAAATGAACTTTGGCATAGAAGGATTGCACATGTGCATTACAAAGAACTACCAATTGCAAGCAAAGTTGTTGAAGGTCTTTCAGAAATTCAAGCAAAACATGATGGGGTCTGCAAAGGATGTGCACACGGAAAGAATACAAAGAAGACATTTCCAAGTAGCGAAAGCAAAGCAAAAAGAATCTTGGAAATAATCCACTATGATGTATGCGGTCGTATGTCATCAAGATCACTAAGCGGTTATGTATACTATGTTTCTTTTATTGATGAATTTTCTAGGAAGACATGGATTTACTTCATGAAGAACAAAGATGAAGTGCTTAGCAAGTTCAAGAAATTCAAAGCCTCGATCGAGAATCACACAGACAAGAATATCAAGAACTTTTGATCAGATAATGGTGGAGAATTCACATCAAATGAATTCAAAGAGTTATGCAAAGACTTAGGGATTAATAGGGAGTTGTCCACTCCTTATAATCCACAATATAATGGGATTGAATAATGGAAGAATAGAACTATCATGGAAGCTTCAAGATCTATGCTTCATGATCAAGATCTTCCTATGCATCTTTGGGCAGAAGCTGCAAGAACAACAGTGTATGTACAAAACTGTACTCCACACAGAGTAATCGAGAACAAGACTCCTGAAGAAGTCTTCTCTAGCAAGAAACCAGAAGTCATCCATCTTAGAATATACTTCCTAGGATTCAAGAAGATTGACATCAGTAGGGATGTGACATTTGATGAAGACACAGCTTACAACCAATCCAAAAAGAAACCTACTGGAGAGTCTAAAGAAGCAGAAGCACCTCGAATTCATGATACAACCATGAATGAAGAAACTCAAGAAGAAGATCGATAATTTGAAGAACCTCAAAGACATGTAGATCCACCTTAGGAGAATAATCCTCACAAGAGACAACTTGCTTGGGTATGAGAAATTATCCATGGTGCGGAAAGATACGGGGCTCCAGAAGAGAATCACAGAGAAAGAAGGAGGACCAGATTCTGCTCCGGGTATGTATCATTACTATTTGATTTCATCGATAAAGAACCTTCCAATTATGAAGAAGCGGCAAAACAGAAAGAATGGAAGGATGCTATGATCGAAGAGTATTAATTGATCATGAAGAATGATGTTTGGGATGTTGTCCCAGGACCAGAGGGGAAGTCAGTTGTAACTTCCAAATGGATCTACAAGATTAAGCATGCTGTAGATAGTAGCATAGAAAAATATTAAGCAAGATTTATTGCTTGTGGTTTCTCACAGAAAGAAGGAATAGATTATGAAGAAACCTTTGCCCCTGTAGCCAGATACACTTCCATCAGATCAGTACTTTCTCTAGCCGCAGTAATGAAATGGAAGATACACCAGATGGATGTCAAGACTGCTTTCTTGAATGGTGCAGTAGAAGAGGAAGTGTATGTGGAACAGCCACTCGGTTTTGAGACACGTGACAGGGATTCTCATGTATGTATATTGAAGAAATCCCTGTAAGGTTTGAAACAGGCACCTAGGACATGGTATGGCAGAATTGACAGCTTTCTATCCAGTTTGGGCTTTACCAAGAGTAAAGCAGATTCTGACCTTTACTACAAGGTTGAAGATGGCAACCCAGTGATGCTCCTCCTTTATGTAAATGATCTGTTTGTAACAGGTATGATGGGTTGATTGTTGATACGAAAAGAAAGCTTGTTGCTAAGTTTGAAATGAAGGACTTGGGAATGATGCATTAATTTCTATGCATGGAGGTGTGGCAGAGTGCAGATGGGATTTCCCTTGGACAAGGGAAGTATGCAGTAGAGATCCTGAAGAGGTTTGAGATGATGGACTGCAAGGCTATGGCCACACCTATGGCATCAAACTTGAAGCTATTGAGTGATACTTCATCAGAGAGAGTTGATGCCATGATGTATCACCAAATGATTGGGTCCTTAATGTACCTGACAAACACTAGACCAGATATTTTCTTTGCTGTGAACACCTTGAGCATGTTCTTGACAAATCTGAGACATGTTCACTTGATTGCTGCAAAGCATATTCTGAGATACTTGAGAGGTATGGTTGATTATGGGCTCAAGTATGATGTGAATCAGAAGATTAACCTGGAGGGTTATGTTGATTCATATTGGGTAGGCAGTGCCATCGATAGGAAGAGCACTTCAGGAAGTTGTTTCAGTATGGGATCAGGTGTGATTTCTTGGTTTAGCAGGAAGCAATCCTATGTGGCACTGAGTAAAGCTGAAGCAGAGTATGTTGTAGCTTGTTCAGCTAGTTGTGAGGTAGTATGGCTCAGGAAGCTACTATCTGATTTATTTGATCTTCAGTTGGATGCTACTTGTATACACTGTGACAACCAAAGTTGTGTGAAGTTGTCAAAGAACCTAGTGTTCCAAGACAAGTCAAAGCATATCGAGATAAAGTATCACTATATCAGGGATATGGTGCAAAGGGGAGTAGTGAAGCTTCAGTATGTTGCGATGGACAATCAGATAGTTGATGTGCTGACGAAGCCATTGGCCAGAGTGAAGTTTGAGTACTTCAGGGAGAATCTTGGTGTTCTCCAGATCGAGGTTCCCTCCAAGGGGAAGTGATGAGTCTATAAGCCATTTTGACGAGTAGGTCAGATATAAGGACTGAGCCATTCTGTCATGGTGAGAGGATTGGTTCCTTCCATGTCAAATATGATTTTTGAGCCATTCTGATGTGATTGTAGGATTGGATCCTACATGATCAGATATAAGGGCTATTGCCATTGTTGGAATGGAGATGCCTAGTGAGGTACCAGGAATACTTGGTCTTGGAGTGAGGGCCTTTTTGAGATGATTGTAAGATGTAGTCTTACATGATCAGATGTGAGCACATGGCCATTCTAACATGATTGAGGGATGTGTTCCCACTTGATCAGATATAAGGGCTATTGCCTTTTTGACGAGTAGGTCAGATGTGACTGTCAGCAACTCTGCTGTAGGATGAGTTCCTACATAGATGTAAGGGCTACCACCTTTCTGACGAGTAGGTCAGATGTGAGTTCCAACCATTCTGATGTAGGATAAGTTCCTACATAGATGTAAGGTCTATCGCCTTTCTTACAAGTAGGTCAGATGTGAGTGCTGGCCATTCTGATGAGTAGGTCAAATGTAAGGGCTACTGCCATTCTCTGAATGGAGGCACCTGTTCAGTTACCAGGAAAGCTCAGTATAGGACTGAGCACCTTTTTGACAAGTCAAGGTCAGATGTAAATGTTGTGCCTTTCTAATTAGTCAAGTTCAGATGTGAGTGCTGGCCATTCTGAGATAGGTTCAAATATAAGGTCTACCAAAGACCTACGAGGAGGTAGGATTACAACCAGCATGAAAAAGGGTTGGCTCTGTAGAACTTCCTGTGACGATAAGAATCATGAGATAGAACATATGATGCTAACCCAGTGATGATACAGATCGAGCTATGATTTAGATCCAGTTATGATATCTCCGAGATGATCCAAATCGATTGATGATTCAAATCCAACAGTGATGATCACCTCAATTAGATTTTATATAATACTAAAGAATTCCTACAATACCATTTCAACTCGACACACTTATGTAAAATTGAGCATTTTCCATTGATATTCATAGCATGATCTCCATCAATTAAAAATATTGACATGATGCTTATAGGATTCCACATTCATGTAATGACTTTACTTTCCACAAATAGATGCAATACCATGTGTTCCTTCACAACCAAGAATATCCACTATATTTAAGAATACTCTGCAATCCCAAATCGGGATTTAAATAGTCCAATAAGCAATGTTTTCCATTCGAAATTCCATCATAACATAACTACATCATCACCAGGATTTCATTCCAGGTCGAATCATAATGACTGAGAAGACTACTTTGAAAATAAGTAGTCTTAATTTACTCTATAGTTCTCACTCTAGAGTTTCAACAACCTTACCCAGTGCTTCTTACTACTTCCACCATCTACCCGATAAAAAAATTCTTGAGTGAAACATAATGTTTAGACAACAAATTGGAGAGTGCACAAACAAGTTGTAATGAAGCCTTTGCATTCTGCAATCAATAGTTGATTTCATCTCCTACTCGATTGTTCATACACAATCATCCCAATTTTATTTTCAATTCACCACTACAAGAATGAAATTCACATGAGTTCTTTTTAAATAATTCATACATATTATTAATCATCAATAGAACAATGTAGAGAACATGCACACTCACTTTACATATTTAACATGGTCTTTTATTAACTATAAACTATGTACGTTCATCCTCTTAGATTAATTTCTTATTCCTTGGCCACATTTGGCCTTGGATTCCTCCCCATCTTTGTAGGATTATGATTTATTACAAAATGGGATTAACACAAGAATTGGTTCAAATCCCAAATACGTTCCTCAAAATATTCACTAACTCCTAATATCCCTCTTATCCTAAAATCCCTCTATTATCCTAAAATCCCTCTATGGTTCACCTCTAAGATTCCTAAAATATTAAAATATTTTAATCAAGGAAAATTTGATTACATCATAAATACATGACTCATCGTTCATCGAGGACCATCTAAAATTACATAGATATGTAGAAAATTACAATATTCGTAAGGAAACCCACTTCCTTTCATAAATTTTAGGATAACAGCAGGCTAAATAGAGCTAAATAATTATACATTGACCTACAACAGGCTAAATAAAGTCTCAAATAAAAACTATTAACCAGCCTAGACACTCAACATAACAACTATTAAGCAGCCTAGCAAACTTAATGCCAGTTATTAACTCTCACCCAGAGATCCAACAACTAATTAATTTTTTCCCCTCAAGATGGGAGAAGCCTCGAGTGGCTCCAACCTTGGAATCGTTACTCCACACGCCTCCTTCATATCCAGTTGGGATGGATCACCTTCAACTCTCCAATCGAAAGGGTAAAACAATTGGGCCAATGCATGCTCAATCATGGGGATAGCCATAGAAGCACCCGGACATCCTCTCCTTCCTACCCCGAACGGTATCATACTGAAGTCTGCTTGACTTGTTAAATTTATATGCTCGTCTTCAAGTTCCATGAATCTCTCTGGCTTGAATTTCGAAGCATATGCCGCCCACACATTGGGATCCCTTCCTATAGCCCACAAATTTACCATTACCATTGTTTTCTTAGGTATGCAGTATCCTCATACTGTAAAATTCTCTACAGATTCATGAGGAATCGCCAGCGGCAGTGCTGGGTATAATCGTAGAGTCTCTTTCACCACACAGTGGAGGTATTTTGTGGTTGTCAGATCTGACTCCTTTACATTACCATGTTCTCCAACGACTGATTCTATTTCTTCCTATAATCTCTGTATCACATGGGGATGTCTGAATAGCTCACTCATTTCCCATTCTAACGTAGTTGATGTCATCTCCATCCCAGCCATGAACATGTCCTGCACAAATACAAATCCAATTAATCCAAAATGATGATTGACTGATGCTTAGGAATGAGGATAATAAATACTATAGAATGGTAGAGGCGCAAGAGAAATACAAGCACAATATCCTTGATGGTTTCCCTTGTGATTTTGGTGTCAGTCTCAGCCATGTGGAGCAGTACATCGACGAAATCTTGACCATGACACTCTACATCTACCCTTTTCTGGCCATTCGATGCCGTGGCAATGAAATGATGAACATTAGCATGGTATTCTATTATTTTCTCAGTAAATTCATCAAATGTTTGATGGATCTTCTTCATGTGGCAACTGTTTTCTTGGAAATCAAGCCAATCCAAATACGGAATGAAATATCCAATATTAAAATCTCCCACCATAGTTGTTAACTCTAACAAAATATCCCTAAACCCTTTAAAATTGCCACCCAAATCATCGTTACTAAATTTTCTCCTCGCCAGGATTCGCCAGACTATATTGGAAGTGAGATTATAGATGATCTTGCTCACATTCACCACAATCCTGTCGCTCTCCCTCTTTTTCCAAATGGAATGGATCATGAGAGATACCTCTTCTTCTCTGACGTGCTTGAAGAACTCGACTATTTTAGCATTTAGAAGTTCTAATAAGCATATTTTTCTCATTTGCCTCCAATGATCTCCATACTGAGCAAACGCCATATCCTTCGAATTGAAAAATATGTATTTCCTAGCGGCTCTTGCAGGTCGGCTGACAAAGATAAAATCATGATTTTTAAGAAATTGTTTGACCATCTCAGAAGAAGAATCAAAGACTATAGGGACATAGCCCAAGTGGAGAAACTATTGGAAAAATGTAATAACTCGTAGATCTGTACTTGAATTCCAGCCGACTCTGTCAGAGTCTATACAAGTCAAGATCTTGTCTGTCAGTCTGAGAAGAAGGAAAATTCCACGAGTAAGCAACGTAATCCAGTCGAATTTATTTCTAAAGCTAAGTTTTTAGGTAGATAGTTATTACAGTCTTTAATAGTGAGTCAGTCGGTCCATGCAGAAGCAATTTTCAGATTTCCTATAAATAGAAGAAGCAAATTGTAAATCAGTTTACTGTAACACAAAGACAACATAGACATTGGACAGCAGAGTAACTCAGGTTGAGAAAGAGAAGTAGAAGCTCAATCTTCTATGCATGTGATTTATTCGAAGAGCTGAAGCTCTGTAGACCGACGAGTCTGGACTGACAAGTCTGGACTGACCAGTTTGTAATACTTTTTATTTCCGCATAGTTAAACATATGAAATAGTTTGTGGTTAAATGCATGATTATTTGGCTGCACATATTTCCATATTTACTTCTGTAAATGTTTTTTACAATTAATGATAAGTGAAAGATCAAAGAACCCATAAAAATCTCACCACGTGAAATTTCCTGGTTTTACGGCACATTGGTCGACTCAAGTCTTCCTACATATTTGGGCATATGTTTTATAAGTTATTTGGATTTGTAAATGTGTCTATTTTACTTTATCTTACTCACAGGTGAAAAGCATTTTTAATTTCTTAAGTCTTTAGACTAAGAAACATAATCTGCAGATTTCGACCAAAGTGAGCCGACTAGAGTGGTTGGTTGTGTGAGCCAACTTGAGTGGTCGGTTGAGTCAGTAGACTGAGGTGAGTCGACTTAGTCAAATGCAAGTAGTGAGATGACTTAGTCGAAGACAAGAAGAGAGCAGACTTGGTCGAAGACATGAAGTGAATGGACTTAGTAGAAGTGACAAGTGGTTGAGGTAAAAACCGGTCGGACAAGTAAGTCGAAATAATTTTGGTCAAGTGAAGGACCGACTAAAATTTATAAACTTGTCTATTCGGACATAGACAAGTTTCACCCAACTAGAAAAAAGGTAAAGTGGTTGGCATGAAAAGTAAAAGTTAAAATTTAATATTGACTGAGCCCTAAACCCAAGTTTAGTCGGCTTGGTTTTGGCTATCTGGTATCATAGCAAGGTTATATGAGAGGAAGGTTTATATCAGCCCAAGATTTTATGAAAGAAATCTTTTCTTAAAAAGTGGAAATTAATTTTCTAAGGAAAGTTAATTAAAAAAATTAAAAATGGCTTCCACTTCTGGTTCATTGCAACCTCCAAGTTTTACAATAAAAAATTATGAATATTGGTCTTTAACAATGAAGGCTTTATTCATAGGTCAAGATGTTTGGGAGATAGTCCAGCATGGTTATGCAAAACCAGTAGACATGGCAGCATATAACAATCTCACACAGGATGAGAAATATGTCTTGCGAGAACAGAGGAAGAAATATGGAAAAGATCTGTTTTTCATACATCAAGCTATGCATGAGAGAATACCCCCAAGAATAGCAACAAAGACTGATGCTAAGGAAGCATGGGATACATTGGAGACTTCCTATCAAGGTTTGGATAAGGTAAAGACATCCAAGCTGCAGATTCTAAGAAAAGATTTTGAATCTCTATCCATGAAAGATTCAGAGAATGTAGACACATTCTACACGAGAGTTGTTGGGTTGATAAACCAACTGAAATCTCATGGAGAACCCATATAAGACAAAAGGGTTGTTGAAAAAATTCTTAGAAGTCTTCCCCCAAGATTTGAAAACTTGGTTGTGACTTTAGAGGAACACAAAAACATGTCGACATTTACCATTAATGAGCTGCAAGCTTCACTCATCAATCATGAACACAGAATCAACAGATCACGGACATCATTGGAAGGTGCATTTGCAGCACAGTCATCCATAAGTTGTGGTAGAGGCAAGGGGATAAATAAATTCAGAGGCAGAGGAAGAAGTTCTTCAAGAGGAGGATGAGGAAGAAGTCCTGCAAATGTCAGTGGCAGAGGAGATAACCAGAACCCAAGTCAGCCAAGTGGCCAGAGGTTTGATAAATCAAAAATTCAATTTCATTACTGTAAGAAGTTTGGTCATTATTCATATGAATGCAAGAAGAAGAAATATGACCAAGGAAGGCAAAGACCAATTCAGTCGACCAACACCAGCACTTCGACAAGTGCAATGTTAATGGCATCGACATCTCCACTTGAATGCAATGTTGTTCAAGAAAGTCCACATGAAATATGGTACTTAGACTCAGGATGTAGCAAGCATATGACTAGTAATTTAAATCTGTTTTCTAGTCTAGACACTTTAGTTAAAATTGATGTTACACTTGGAAACAATGTCCAAGTCACTGTCTTAGGAAAAGGCACTGTTGATATTCTAACCAAACAGGGGGAGAGTAAGTATATCCCTGATATCTATCATGTCGAAGGTGTGAAACATAATCTTTTAATCATTGGATAGTTGTTACAAAAAGGCTATAGAGTCTACATGGAAGATGAACACTGTGTGATCAAAGACAAGCGTCCAAGTGACCAGCTGATAGAAAAAGTGCCGATGACAAGCAACTGCTTGTTTGCATTGAGGATAGTTCCCGACATAAAAGGGAAGACAAAGATAGGAGCTACATTCAAGGCTGAAAATGAAGAAATAGTCGAGCTCCTCAACAAGAGAGAAAATTGCAGCGCTAATTTGCACGCTGCATTTCAGACAGAAGGTCAGGATGAATCCTGGTTGTGGCATTTCATATTTGGACATCTGAATTTTGGTGGGCTAAAGCTACTTCACACAAATAATATGGTGGAGGGATTACCATTGATCGACATACCAGAGAGGGTTTGTGAAGGCTGCATTTTTGCTAAGCAGCATAGAGAGACATTTCCAGTCGAAAAGTCCTATAGAGCACGCACACCACTTGAAATTGTGCACTTTGACATCTATGGTCCAGTGTAGACATCATCCATTGGTGGCTGCAACTATTTTCTAACCTTTATTGATGATTACTTAAGAAAGACATGGGTATATTTCTTGAAACACAAATATGATGCATTTGGTTATTTTCAGCAGTTCAAGGCATGCGTGGAGAACCAGAGTGGTCACTGCATCAATATATTAAGGACCGACAAAGGAGGTAAATATGTTTCAAATGAATTTTGGAATTTTTTCAAGACCCATGGCATACAGAAACAATTCACTGCACAGTATACACCTCATGAGAATGTTATTGTCGAAAGAAAGAACAGAACCATCATGGAGATGGCACGCAGCATGTTGGCAGCCAAGCATTTGCCAAATGAGTATTGGGGTGAAACAGTCGCAACTTCTATATACATTATGAACCAGTGTCCAAAAAAGAGTGTGAAGAACAAAGTTCCCCAAGAAGCATGGATAGGTATGAATCATAGTGTTTCCCATTTAAAAGTTTTTGGTTGTGTTGCATATGCTCATGTTCTAGATGAGCTGAGAAGGAAGATAGACAAGAAGGGACAGAAATGTATTTTTGTTGGCTATTAAGAAGACACAAAAGCATACAAGTTGTATGACCCCATCACAAGGAAAGTGATAATCAGTTGGGATGTTCAATTCGTTGAGAATGAATCATGGGATGGAACCGTCGACATAAATGTCAAGATTGTGTCGAACATCGGCAATGACGATATGGAAGAGGAAGTGGTTCAAATACCACATGTAAGTCAACCAGTCGGAGCACCATCGAATCTCATGACACCAAGACATGGTTCATCACAAGGACCATCGACACAAGTAGCAGCTCAAGCTACACCGACAAGTACACCAAGAGGACAACAGACTCCATCAAGCATTTCGTCAAGGTTGACATCGACAGAACCGTGAAGATAAGAATTCTGCGAGAGATATATGAAGCTGGTAGACCTACTTCATTCTCTCTGTTTGCATTATTTTCCCCTATATATGATCCACTAACATTTGAAGAAGTTGTTGAAGAAGAAGTATGGGCACAAGCCATGGATGAAGAAATGGAATGCATTGAGAAAAACCAGACATGGGAACTGGTCGATGTACCAAAAGACAAGGATGTAATCAGTGTCAAATGGATTTGTAAGACAAAGCAATATGCTGATGGGAATGTGCAAAATCACAAGGAAATAATGGTAGCAAGAGGGTTCACACAGCAACCTGGCATCGACTTCAAAGAAACATTTTCACCTGTTGCACTCATGGATACAATCAGAACAGTTTTGGCCATTGCTGCACAAAACAAATGGCATGTTCATCAAATGGATGTCAAGCCAGCATTATTAAATGGCTATCTAGAATAGGAATTATATGTGGAAGAGCCACAACAGTATGAATTTCCAGGTCAAGAGCACAAAGTGTACAGGCTGAAAAAGGCATTATATGGTTTGAAGCAAGCTCCTAGAGCTTGGTACAGTCGTATTGAATCCTATCTCATTGAAAATGGATTTCGCAGAAGTGAAAGTGAACTGACTTTGTACACTAAAGTCGATGAGCAAGGTAAGATGCTAATTGTCTACTTGTATGTAGATGATTTAATATTTACTGGTGATTATCACATAGCAGATTTTAAAACAATCATGGAAAGTGAATTTGAAATGACTGATCTTGGGCTTATGAAGTTTTTTCTGGGCATTGAAGTTTAGCATTCTGAAAGTGGCATCTTTATATCACAGTCTAAGTATGATAGTGAAGTTTTAAAAAGGTTTAACATGTCTAACTATAATATAGCCCCAGCACTAGTAATAACAAGTTTAAAATTGAGCAAGTATGATGAAGGATCCAATGTAGATCCTACACTGTTCAAAAGGATTGTTGGCAGCCTTATGTATTTGACAGCAACAAGACTAGACACTATGTATGGTGTAATTCTAATCTCAAGGTTCATGGAGTCTAAAAGACTCACATTGGCAAGCAGGTAAAAGAATTCTTAGGTATGTAAGTGGCACAAGAGACCTTGGTATTATGTATTCAACCTCAGAAAATTTTAAACTCATTGGTTACACTGACAGTGACAATGGAGGCAGCATAGATGACAGGAAAGCACATCTGGGTACACATTTCATTTTGGTACAGGTGTTGTTTCATGGGCTTCAAAGAAACAACCCATAGTAACTCTTTCTTCAGCTGAAGCAGAGTATGTTGCAGCAACAAGTGCTGCATGTCAAGCTATCTGGATGAGGAGTCTTAAAATACTTGTCACAGAACCATCAAGAACCCACAACAATATTCTGCGACAACAATTCAGCCATAGCATTATCAAAGAATCATGTGTTTCACAAGAGAACCAAGCACATCAACACAAGGTTTCATTTTATAAGAGAGTTGGTGAACGACAAGGAAATTTGTTTTGAATTTTGCAAGTATGAAGACCAACTTGCCGACATCTTCACAAATCCATTGGCAAAGGACACATTCCAGTATCTGCATAGTTATCCTGGAATGACAAGTTCTCCACAGTGAACTCTACCATAAACAGAGCATGTCTAAGCTCCAAAACATTTTGTAAATTTTGTTTTAAAAATCCCCATCTACTCATAATTAAGGGGGATTGTTGGAAAAATGTAATTACTCACAGATCTATACTTGACTTCCAGTCGACTCTATCAGAGTCTGTACAAGTCAAGATCTTGTCTGTCAGTCTGACAAGAAGGAAAAGTCCATGAGTAGGCAACATAATCCATTCGAATTTATTTCTGAAGATAAGTTTTTAGGTATATAGTTATTATAGTCTTTAATAGTGAGTCATTCAGCCCATGCAGAAGCAATTTTCAGATTGCCTATAAATAGAAGAAGCAAATTGTAAATCAGTTTACTGTAACACAAAGACAACACAGACATTAGACAACAGAGGAACTTAGGGTGAGAAAGAGAAGTCGAAGCTCAAGCTTCTATGCATGTGATTTAGTCAAAGAGCTGAAGCTCTGTAGACCGACGAGTCTGGACCGACAAGTCTGGATCGACTAGTTTGTAACCGACAAGTTTGTAATACTTTGTATTTCTGCATAGTTAAATATATGAAATAGTTTGTGGTTGAATGCATGATTATTTGGCCGCACATATTTCCAAATTTACTTCTGTAAATGTTTTTTACAATTACTGATAAGTGAAAGATCAAAGAACCCATAAAAATCTCACCACGTGAAAGTTCCAGGTTTTACGACACATTGGTCAACTCAAGTCTTCCTACATATTTGGGCATATGTTGTATAAGTTATTTGGATTTGTAACTATGTCTATTTTACTTCATGTTACTCACAGGTGAAAATCATTTTGACCAAAGTGAGCCGACTACAGTGGTCGGTTGTGTGAGCTGACTTGAGTGGTCGGTTGAGTCAGCTGATTGAGGTGAGCCGACTTAGTCGAAGGAAAGTAGTGAGCCGACTTAGTCGAAGGCAAGAAGTGAGTCGACTTAGTCAAAGACAAGAAGAGAGCCGACTTGGTCGAAGACATGAAGCGAACCGACTTTGTCAAAGTGCCAAGTGGTCGAGGTAAAAACTAGTCGGACAAGTAAGTCGAAGTAATTTTGGTCAAGTGAAGGATTGAATAAAATTTATAAACTTGTCTAGTCGGAGATAGACAAGTTTCACTCGACTAGAAAAAAGGTAAAGTGGTTGGCGTGAAAAGTAAAAGTTAAAATTTAATATCGACTGAGACCTAAAACCAAGTTTAGTCGGCTTGGTTTTGGCTATCAGAAACAAAATGGGACCATATTTGTCAGCAAGACCTTTAAGCGTTCGGTGAGCAGGGAGCTTCAGCTAGTGGAGATTTTCGATGATTGGCCATGCATAGGGTCCTAGATGCAAAATGGCCTTACAACTATTTTCTTATGAAAAGTTAAAAATGGCCTTACAACTATTTTCTTATGAAAAGTTAAAAATGGCTGAAAAGTGAAATCCATATAATCTAAGGTTGTTGCTTCCAAGAAAAATGGTGCTTGTCAATTTGTGATACTTTGATCTGAATGCGTTGTAAGTTAGTCATCAAAGTCTGCATAATAGTCTTTTGGACTTTGGCAGAATGCATCTTTATTTCGCTCTCATTGGTACTCTGATGCAACATGTTGACATGATTAAGATTGTTTAAATTACGATGTTATTATGTCCTCGAAAGATATGTATGAATAGCTCACACTCATTAATTCATTTAGTTAATTTTGATTTTTTTATTTTTCTAAAGTTACATCATAGTTGAAATATTATTTATTTATTGTCATTTTTTAAAATTGTAATTAAATGACATTTTATTGGCTGGTAGGGAATATATATAATTTCACATCAATACATTAAATATTTAATATTAATAATGAAAATGAAAATAAATTTAACATTTTATTAATTTTAAACATTTTGATAATTTTAAAAGCTTTTTTTAATTATTTTATAAAACAAATCATAAATTTAAATAAAAAATTACATTTTATTAATTAAAAAATTACATAATCTTAAAAAATTCACCTATACATTTTTATTAAAAAAATTATAAATTTCAATCACTTTAAAAATTTCAATCTCCTTAAAAATTTCAGTTTTTTTTTATAAAAAGAATAATAAATTTTAATATTACATAATCTTAAAAGATTTACCTAAGTTTTTTTTACTAGAAAAATTGTAGATTTCAATCATATCAAATTTTTTTTTTTAAAATCATAAATTTTAATAAGAAATTACATTTTATTAAATAAAAAAATAACATAATCTTAAAATATTCATTTTTTCTTTTTAATAACAAAAGTCATAAATTTTAATAAAAAAAACCTTGAATTCATAATATATAACATAGTTTCAAAAAAAATTAAAATAACACAATTCTAAAATATTTAAATAATATTTATTAAAATATAATTAAAATTGAATTTCAATAATAAAAATAAATGATTAAAATAACATAATTCTAAAATATTTAAATAATATTGATTAGAATATAATTGAAATTGAATTTCATAAAAAAAAAAAAAATTAATGATGTGATTTATTTAGAATATAATTAAAATTGAATTTACAAAAAATTAATGATATGACTTATTTAGAAAAAATATGAATGAATAATTTTTAGTATATAGTTATTAAATTGAACTCCTTGGTATCAAGGCAAGTCATCAGGCAGGAAAGGAAAGTAATAAATAAAGTAATAAGTGGGTACCAATCACCCGCCCCACAACAGGTTACCTATTCTGGCGGTGCCAATAAAGAGTAGGTCTTAAGGCAGAGAGCGGTACCATATTTAGGGAACGACCTTGGATCAATAAAAAATATATCATAGGGAATAGATCATCTCTTGGCGACCCTGCCTAACCCAGTCCTTATAGCCATCTCATATACCTTATAGTACTAATTAAGCCAGCTACTAAAAGCCATTCGACTATAGGCCACTCGACATCTATTAATTTATTTTAAGATTCATTTATAAATTCCAAAATTTTAAGTTAGTTATTAATATTATTTATTTTTAAAATTAATTTATAAATTATAAAATATAAGTTCAATAAATAACTAATTAAAATATTTTTATTTCAATATTAATTAAAGACAAATTCTCCATTCCCTTCATTGATGAAATGTTGGAAGAGATTCATTGCGCGCGAGTGGAAAAAAAGGAACGCACACACACACTTGCACACATGCACACGTTCCTGCTTCGGCTATGCCGAACCTCCATGTCGGCTTGCCGATGTGGACATTAGGAGCACGTGCGCGCCGCTAGGCATGTGCACACGTGTCTGTAAGGCCACCTCAACAAGAACGTGTACGTGTGTTTAGTGCATACGTGTTTAACACGTGTGCGTGTCCCTATGTTTTTAATAAAAAACCGACAGTGAATAGCTCATTTCCACTCACAAACTTGCATGCGCACAATGACATTGGAAAGCTACATTTGGACTCATCTAGGAGTCGAAAACAAGCGTCCAAGCACCCCAAAACGACACCCACGACAGTTGGAATAAGGTAGGTGGATTACTATTTGCATTTTGTTGTTTTTTCTTTGTTTATTTTAATGTTTTTCATTGTTTTTCAAATAAAATCTAAAATTAAAAAAAATTGCAGATGAATTGAAATCGAACAAATTTTATATTGCAGATACATTACCTCTACCATAATGACAAATACCAATGAACCATCCGTACAAAGCAGTGAAACAAACCAATCATAGGACCCAATAAACCCTAAATTAAAAGAAGAACTCGATGGTGAACCACTAGAAAACCCTGAAGATGAATTTAGTGAACTACAAGAAAACCCTGAAGATGAATTACACGGGAATTTACACCAGTTAAATATATTGAGTGATGAACTGAAGAACACCAGGGAACCCTCTCAAGTTTTCCTTGCCACATCACTACAAAACATAATCGAGTCTATCAACATTTCCCACAGTGAGATAACCATTTTGAGCCAATATAGGGCTCGAATGAGAGAACATTATGCCACTGATATATCCAAAGAAGATATAAAATACCTAAAAATCACAAAATCCCAACTATGGAGCAAATTTATAGATCTGAGAATAGGATAGCCTCCAGATGTGAGGAAGAGGAGAGTTTGCATGGACTAGTGTAATTACCATCCATGGAAAGAAAATTGGAGGAAGAGATGGTTCATGGTTTTTGACAAGCTTCCATGCAACAATGTTGAGGTCCCACGGTATTTTATCAGGAAAATACAGGCCGAATTTGTGTTAGGGTTCCATGTGAACTACTTCGACATCACTGAGTTCCAGGGCATTGGTCTTGGCTCAGCCGAAGATCGACCTCACACCCACCAGAACACACTCAAAGGACCTCTTGCACCTAGGCGAGAGCCAAACCCTCTTCCTAAACCCCCTGGGTTAGGTAGCGGCCTAGATGAGATCCATGAGTTTGTTAGATGTGCCACACATCACCTTCTGAGGCATACCACATTTTTGGCTATGTCCTCACAAAGCAAGTAGGAACAACCCGAGACACACTTTTGAACGTGGTGAGCGAGGGAGAGTAGATATAAGTGGTAGCTAGTATGATCTATCCAAATCAATGGGACCATAACCACATCATTGTTCTCACTGTGGGAATCATCATCATCATCATCATCATCGTCATCGTCATCGTCATCATTCCAATTAAGGACCCAGAAAAAAGCACTATAATTAAAAATTCCAATGATCCCAAGTTTCAATGGAAAAACAATATACTTTGGTATAAAGAGAGGATTTATTTAAACTCAAAAATCTAAATTCAAGGATAAGGTAATGAAGGACTCCCATGATCCACCAACTGCAGGACACGTGGGATTATTCAAATCTTACTATAATGCAAGAAGATCATTTTTCTAGAAGGGGATGCGAAAAGATATCCAACACTTCATGGCATAATGTGACAAATGCCAAAGGAACAAAAACAAAAATATTTTAACCGTAGGTTTACTTCACCCCCTACACATTCCCAACCAGAAATGCATATGGTTCCACAAGAAGAGCTCATGGTTCCACCAACAATTCTCATAGTTCCATAAATGTGCATGGTTCCATACTGCTTATGGTTCCATGAATGTGCATGGTTCCACCAATAATGCTCGTGGTTGCACCAATAATGCTCATGGGACCACTAATAACGTCATGTTATCACCAATAATGTTCATGGTTCCATAAATGCCATGGTTCCTAATGCTCATGGTTCCATAAATGCACATGGTTCCACCAATAATGCTCGTGTTTCCACCAATAATCCTCATGGTTCCATAAATGTGCATGGTTCCACCAATAATGCTCATGTTTCCACTAATAATGCTCATGTTTCCATAAATGCCCATGGTTCCATAATACTCATGGTTCCATAAATGTGCATGGTTCCACCAATAATGCTTGTGGTTCCACCAAAAATGCTCGTGGTTCAATAAATGGGCATGGTTCCACCACTTGGTGACCATTGCTCAGGGTTCCACCACCAACGCTCATGGTTCCACCAATAATGTTAATGGATCCATTAACTTGGTTGGAGACTCAACCAACAAATATGCAAGATTACACTGAATATGTTCATGGTTCCATGAACAATACTCATGGTTCCACTAATAGTGCTCATGGTTTTGCCAACAATGCTCATGGTTTCACTAATAATGCTCATAGTTCCATGAAAAATGCTCATGGTTCCATAGCTAGATGTCACAGTTCCACCAACAATGCTCATGGTTCCACTAATAGAGTTCACAGCTCCACTAACAATGCTCATGGTTCCCTAAACTGAGCTCTTGGTTCCACCAATAGTGCTCTTGGTTCCACCAATAACACTCATGGTTCCACTAATAATACTCATGGTTCCACCAACAATGCTCATGGTTCCATAGCTAGCGCTCATGGTTCCACTAATAGTGCTCATGGTTCCGCCAACAATGCTCATGGTTCCAACAATAATGCCTATTATTAGTGGAACCATGAGCATTATTAGTGGAACCATGAGCATTGTTGGTGGAACCATGAGCACTCTTAGTGGAACCATGAGCGTTATTGGTGGAACCATCAACCTATTTGGTGTAATATTGCATATTTGTTAGATTAGTCTCCAACTAAGTTGATGGATCCATGAACATTGTTGGTGGAACCATAAGCATTGGTGGTGGAACCATGAGCAATGGTCACCAAGTGGTGGAAGAATAATATTTTCCACATACTTACCAAATGGTGGAACCATGAGCACTATTGGTGGAACCAAGAGCTCAGCTTATGGAACCATGAGTATTGCCAGTGGAACCATGAGCATTGTTATTGGAGCAATGAGCACTATTAGTGGAACCATGAGCATTGTTGGTGGAACCATGAGAATTCTTAGTGGAACCATGGCCATTGTTGATGGAACCATGGGTACTATTACTGGAACCATGAGAATTATTGGTGGAACCATGAACATATTTGGGTCTTGCATATTTGTTGGTTGAGTCTATAACCAAGTTAATGGATCCATGAACATTGTTTATAATGTCCCTTACAAATGACCTACTTATGTTGTGTGTCATTACCCCTAGTAATTCTATCCTCAGAGGGGTTAATTGTTAAAAAAATAATGAATGTGCAACTTATTAGACTAGGTGTTGTAAAGGAAAGTATCCTATGGCTAGGGTAAAGGTGTGGGCAAAGAGAGCTCCAAATCCTCCAGCATAACAATGCAAAGATTCAAGTCCCTTCTCATGGACCTCCCTACCTCTATTGATATGGTTAAAGAAGAGTTAGGGGCAAAGACAAAGTAGTTACAACTGGAGGAGTCAGTTGCATAACTACCCAAACTACCTGAAATTTAAAAGACGTGTTTTTTGACATTTTTAAGAGGTGTACATGGTTTGCTGAATACAACAGTTGCGTACATGAGAAATACACGCAGGTTGCTCATACATAAATCTGCGTATATGTAGCAACTCGTGTACGTATGCGGGTATCATAGAGAGCAACTCGTGTACGTACGCGGGTATTATAGAGAGCAAGTCGCATACAGACAAAAAAACTCATTTTAAGGGTATTTCTAGGCATTCTCAGACTTTGGTGTCTTCTGGAAAGTTTTAGCTAACAGAAATATCTTTCCAACGGTGTAGAGATGAGGTCAAACGAAGTTACAAAAGTCAAGATATCTGTCCTCCAAGTTAGGTATTTTTTGAGTGACTTTCAGTGACTTTTCATGAACTGTCGTCATGGAAGTGTCGACATGCGATGAAATCATGGGAAAGTGGTCATAGGTAGAGATGTGTCATTTTGAGCTATAACAGATGCCCCCTAATGTGTGAGGTTATAGGGGAAGACGATAGCCGAAATACATTATAAAGGAAAAGGCTGAGTATGGAGAGAGTAGAGAATCCAAGATCGAAAGGCTCGAACAAAGGTACCTAAAAGAGAGATAAATGTCAGAAACAACTGATCTCTGGGACATACACGTCCATATACAAAAAATCACCACAAAGATACAAGCGGATCCAACATATGTATAACTGATGAAACTATCATGGTCGCTCAATATGCAAAATGGTGCCATATCAAATCTAAAGGAGCCATGGCCATAAATGAACAAGGTGGATCCATGCTCAACAATCGATCATAGCCACAAAAATACAAGGTGGATCTATGTCTTAGCAAAATGTCATATAAATTAACAAGGTCTTGCGCAACTTGGGCAATAGAAAAATGATGATGCTACTGTCGGCCCAAGGTCTTCAATCCAAACCGCCCAAAAAAGGTACGAATCCTAACCATGCGAATAAAGGAGTTGAAGTTGAACATGGAGGAAACCGTTTGATTACCAGTAAATAATGAGAACCATTAACAAAGGCGAGGGAAACCACCATTAATGAAAATGGTCCCCAAGGTACCTAGTACATTCTAACAAGTGTGATTACAAGGACTTGAAGTCGAACACTTGAAGAATCCATCGAGTATGAGACAATAAGGTATTCCCACTACCCAAAAGCGAGGGAAATCGCCACTGATGACAACAATCCCCAAGGTACTGTCATAAAACTCTAAATCTCATTCCCAGAGCAATATGTGTTGCAGTTGATAGGAAGAGATCCGTTGGAAGGAAGGCATTAAGGAATCCTTCATCATCCAACACGAGGTAAGTCAAAGACTAATTGGATCTGGAATTGGTATTGAATTTCATGACAAGCACCACCGAAGACATGATGTAATGAACTGATACCAGGGAATGGTCGACACAAAAGGTCAAGGAAACTGCAAAATGGCTGACAAAGGTTTAATCCTTAAATAGTGAGCATGACACAAAGGTGACTTAGGTATATTTTGACATAAAAGGACTAACGAAACAAATCTACAATGTAGGAGACATTGATAGATTCCCCATATAATTGGAAAAGATACCAACTGGAGGAGTAAGAAACTCTTAACTCTTAGACTAAAAACTGATGCTTTGTTCAAGGAAACAAGACTTGCTTCCATGATGTAAAAAACATGTGAATGAACTTCCCTTCCCCTATTTCTTGTAAAGGTTTAACGAGTCCAAGAAAGCAAACTCGGGACCATCTTCATTTTTGGCAAGCTCGAAGAAAAGAAATAAGAATGCTTGATAAAGCACTGATTCGTGGATTTTAGGAGCCCAAACTAGTACATGCTCGATGGTGTTTTCATAGTTTAGAGAGTCTGAAAACTCCAAAGAAGACTCTAGGGAGGTGCTTTTTCATCCAATTTAGTCTCCTAAGGCTGAAAAAGTATAAAATATACCAAATAAGAACTCTCTTAACTTCTGAAGAAGAAAATGTGTACCTTTTTCACACTTAGTGAGGAAGATCCGAAAAAGGTTAAATTACCACCTACCCAACGCTCCTTCAAAAGAAGCATATAGCCTAAGTTTTACGAGTGTGAAGGAAGGAAATATCACTCGGAAAGATCAATTTGATTATGAGAAATGGGGCATGACAAAGACATAAAGTACACTCGGAATATTTTTCATGTTTTGGTCCAGATCATGAAAAAGAGAAAACTAAGCTCATACCGGGGGTTCCTTTTCCATATGTTTAGTCCCTTAGGTCTGGAAAAGTGATAAACCTATGCCTAAGAATATTCTTCTCAATTCAACTAGAAAAGAGAGGGATCGTTTCTCGTATTATTCCACATGGTCCAAGAAAGAGATAACCTACCACCAATGCGGATTCCCGTTCACATATTCTTAACGAGCCTGAACGGACAAGTTTACTTGGCAGTCAAGTCTATTTTGAGGAGTTAGACTTGGGCCTAAAGAAGCTCAAAATATTTCCTGTGAAGTTTTAACGAGTCTGAAAAATTCAACTCGCGTCCTCCTTACTGCTTTTAACGAGCTCGAAGGAGAGCAAAAAGAATGCTCTAAATGCGAGGAGACGAGTGTCATAGGCAGGAGAAACTAGTTCCAAGTGCAAGGAACAGACCTATGCATAATGCAAGGAAAGTGAGCAAGATAAGGACACTCAGGGAACATCTCCTCAAGGTAAAGGGTGTCAAGATGCAAATTCAAAATGATACAAGGCTTAACAACGATGAGAATAAAGATGAGGGATTATACAATGAGCTAAAATCATGGAAGCCGACATCAGGCTCATAAGTGCAAGCAGGGAACATGCAAATGTAGTTACAACTTGAACAACAAGACAAGGCCAGTAAATAGTTGTGAATCCAACTAAAAATCTTGTCTCCAAGAAACAACAACATCAGAATCATATTCAGAAGAAACAATCCGATGTGGGTCACTTTGGCAGAAAGACGTGTGACTTTGCTATCTTCTATTAAAGGGAAAGTCAAGGTAGAATCAACCGAAGAAGATTCTATAGAACCAATGCTCGAGGGTTTATAATCAGTAAGATCAACCTCAGAAGGAAAGAAAAAATCAGCAAGGGAGATAGAGTCTGCAGGAACAAACTCAATATCACAAGAGTTGAAAAATTCATAAGAAAAATCAAACTCATTAGGATCACTTGCTATTCAAAGGAAGAGTCAAAAGACTCAACAAGACCAACATAAGAAGAAAGGTCATAATTACTAGGAAAATCAAGGTTAGACCTAGTCACTACTGAACCAACATCCAAAATAAGATCAGACTGTATCAAAGACTCTAGAAAGACTTCATCCAATGGAAGGAGATAATCCAAGATAGGAGACATGTATAAAATTTCAAATGGATTAACAGAGTGGAGATTAGGCCCCACAGTTTGTATAGGATGAATCACTTGGTCAACTGTTGGGACCAAGTCCCGAGAAGGTAAGCATGAAAACAGAGGCTACTTCTCAGTAGCAATTGAATGCAAAGGACATGAGGCCACATAGCGCACCTGTGGTGGGTTAGTGTCTATAGAAACACCGGGAACCAATAAAGGAAAGACCTGTTCTCTAGTTGGGTCAGGAGATGGATCAAGAAAATCCAACTGATCGATAGTGAAAATTTCTTCACCATGAATAAAGTACATCACACGAAAGAATGTTGACACCACAGCTTGCATGGCATAGACATAATCATGTCCAAGGAGCATATTGAAGTCCAAGGGGTCTTCTATTACCATGAAGTCAACTAAGACGGTCTTCCCACCCAAAGTAATAGGTGTTTGAGAAAGAATTCCTAGGGCTATACAAGTTATTCCATCAAATGCCAGTAACTGACTAACAGTCGACACAAGGCTAGGAGATTCCATGCCTCACCAAGCACAAGCAGACAAGATACTAACTGAGGATCCTTCATTAACAACACAACAAGCAATTGTATATGATTCAACTTTGACCTTTATCTAGAAAGGTGCATCAGAAGGAAGGCGCGGCTCAACTAGGCTATCCCAATCAAAGGAAGCAATCTGAGAGCTTGGTGGGGGTTGATCCGAAGCAAGTTCAGTGCCCCCTTGTTCAGTGAGTTATGAACTGGCAGTGAAGAAAATGTGACTATTAGACACTTCAATCTCTAAAGGAAGAGTGGGATTGATCGATACTGAACTCGATTCAACTGCTTCGTGAAAGTCACACTCTGAAGGGAGAGTGGGATTGAACAAAGATGGCACTGGTTCAATCAAATTAGGATCACTTTCTGAAAGAAGAGTGGGATCGACCAAATCTGAGATTCGTTCGACCACTTGATCAACCAAAGGTTGAGTAGGTTATTGAGAAACTATAGGTTGTTCAGGAGAAGGAAATTATTGAGTCTCGGACCACACTCTTCGCACCTCTGCAATAGCAGGGCATTGGTGAGTAAGATGATATCCCTTGCATAGCTTACAAGGGAACTTAAGTTTGCACTTCGAATGACCAATTTTCTCAACGATGTCAACATGACTAACAGTGGTTGACTGTTTTCTCTCAACATGACCTGTAGAGGATGAGAGTTTTCCCCCAACATGAAAACCAGAGGCCGGGTGATTGGGTCCAACCTGACTAAGAGCGGTTGGTTGTTGAAAAGATTCAGAATGTTCAAAAATGGGATGACCATAAAAACAAACTCTTCGCACCTCCACAATAGAAGTCCATTTGTAAGTAAGGTGATCTCCCTCAAAACGCTTACAAGGAAACTTGGGCTTGTGTTTTGAACGGCTAGTCTTTTCAACATTGTCAACATGACTCGCAGTGGCTGACGGATTGTCTTCAACATGAACCACAGAGGCTGAGAGACTGCCCCCAACATGACTTGCAGAGGCTGAGAGACTAGGTCCAACATGACTTGTAGAAGTTGGACGGGCACCACCAACATGAACAACAGAGTCTAAGTGGTTAGGATCAACATGCTTTGCAGTAATTGAGTGTGTTCCCCCAGCATGAACAATAGAGGTTGGGTGGATGGATCCAACATGACTTGCAGAGTTTGGATGGGGAGGTTCAAGTTGAACAACAGAGGTTGAATGGGTGCCCTCAGCATGAACCATAGAGGATGAGTGACTGGATCCAACATTACCTAGAAAGGTTTGAAGGATCCCACCAGCATGATCAACAGAGGTTGGATGGTGAAGATCAACTTGACTTGTAGAGGTTGAGTGCTTAGATCCAACACGACCTACAGAGGTTGGATAGGTGCCCCCAGCATGAACTACAAAGGCTGGGTGGTGAGGTTCAACTTGACTTGTAGAGGTTGAATGGGTTCCCCCTTGCTTATGTGCCTTCTTCCTATTCCTCCTTCTTTTACTCCTTTTATATTGACGGTTACTAGTATCAGTACTTTCAACGCATGAGGTAGAAGGAGGAGGAGAATCAACTACAGGTGAAGGGGAAGCAGTGTTTTGATGCCCTTGATATAGGGAGCTTACTTGAGAAGAATCAAGAGCATTCAGGACAGTTGGAGTGGAAAACAACCACATCGGTAGCCCTAGGGTGAATCCAGGTAGATTCAGGGTGCCCATCAAGGGAACACCAACATTCCCCATGAGAGGAATAGTACAAGGAGTTCCCAGCATGGGGATCTCTTGGTTGGTGTTCGAAGGAATGTTAGCCATAGTTTCAAACCAGGAAACAAATTTTGATGTTGATAGGAAACCAAAATTTCAAAGCACACACCTAAAGGCACACTAAGCACAGACAAACCACATAGCACTCACTAAAAATTCCTAAAGCCAAACAGAAAAACATGTATAAGATACGCTTTCCAAAAGAAAGATAAGAGATAGTTACTTGGCATCCCTATAGATGTTCTTAGGCACAAGAAAAGGAATCACCCATCACCCTCCCACACCTTCTATCGAAGTTACCTTCCAAGCCCATCCAAGGTCAACCATAAATAGCCTTCTGGTGTACCTATGTATGAACCCTATATGTCAAAGAGACTAAAGGATACCTTAACTATATTGACAGTCTGGGGGGATAGTTGCAAGCCTAATTCGTA
This sequence comes from Pseudotsuga menziesii, assembly GCA_001517045.1. Lineage (NCBI taxonomy): Eukaryota > Viridiplantae > Streptophyta > Pinopsida > Pinales > Pinaceae > Pseudotsuga > Pseudotsuga menziesii. Next base: position 49,430 of record LPNX010304238.1, read on the forward strand.
TGCATGGGTAGGGTAGCTGATCTCAAAAACATTTCTAAGACAGAATCCCCAGATGCATAAAAACCTTGGTCTACGCTTTGACAAGGAATCGGAGGGTGAGTTTTTTATTTAAATTATTTCTAATGATGGTTTAATTAAATTTTGTGCTAAGTAAATCTCATAGTTGACAAGGAGGGCGCATAAGGTTGGGTGGACCATGTGGTTGTGAACTAGAAAAGGAGACTTGGAGCAAATCAAGAAAGTACCAAAAATCCAAGAAATAAAGATAGAAGCATGCCAAAAGTGGTCAGAAGAGAAAAGAAAGGATAAAGCAGAAAAGCATAGAAAAGTTGTCAGGGTAAAGAGCAAGAAACTCTTGGAGGGTGCAGTTTCTGAAAAGGAGAAAGGCAAGTCAACCTAAAAGCAGGAGGGCACAGTTTCTAAAAGGGATAAAGGCAAGTTAGTCTAAAAGGAGTAGGGCGTCATTTCCAAAAGGGAAAGAGGCATGTCAGGGAAAACACAAGAAAACAAGCAAGCTTCTTCATTCACTCATGAGGGTGCACTTGTCAGAGGGTTGAGAATGAAGCCAACTTGTCTATAAAGGAAAGAGAGCACACCCCTCTTCCAATGTTTGGTCATTGTAAATTTGTCTTGAGAGCTTTGCTAATCAGTTATTGAGAGATATGCCTCAACTAAGCTTTGGGTGACGTGCCCATTAGTAGTTCTATTCCATCCTTGTGGTCATCAAGTGGTGGAAGAATAATAATTTTTTACTTAATTACTAAGTGGTGGAACCATGAGCACAATTTGTGGAACCAAGACCACTATTGGTGGAACCAAGAGCTCAGTTTGTGGAACCATGAGCATTGTCAGTGGAACCATGAGTATTGCTAGTGGATCTGTGAGCACTATTAGTGGAACCATGACCATTGTTGGTGGAACCATGAGCACTATTAGTGGAACCATGAGCATTGTTGGTGGAACCATGAACATATTGGGTGAAATATTGCATATTTGTTGGTTGAGTCTCCAACCAAGTTAATGGATCCAAGAACATTGGTGGTGGAACCATGAGCAATGGTCACCAAGTGGTTGAAGAATAATGTTTTTTACTTACTTACAAAGAGGTGGAATGATGAGAATTATTGGTGGAACCATGAACATATTTGGTGTAATCTTGCATATTTGTTGGTTGAGTCTCCAACCAAGTTAATGGATCCATGAACATTGTTGGTGGAACCATGAATAATGGTCACTAAGTGGTTGAAGAATAATGTTTTTAAACTTACTTACCAAGTGGTGGAACCATGAGCATTGTTAGTGGACCCATGAGAACTATTAGTGTAACCATGAGCACTGTTAGTGGAACCATGAGCCCTAGCTATGGAACCATGAGCATTGTTGGTGGAACCATGTGAATTATTAGTGGAACCATGAGCATTATTGGTGGAACCAAGAGCACTATTGGTGGAACCAAGAGCTTAGTTTATGGAACCATGATCATTTTCGATGGAACCATGAGCATTGTTGATGGAACCGTTACCTCTAGCTATGGAACCATGAGCATTTTTGCTTGAACCATGAGCAGTATTAGTGGAACCATGAGCATTGTTCATGGAACCATGAACATATTTGGTGTAATCTTGCATATTTGTTGGTTGAGTCTCCAACCAAGTTAATGGATCCATTAACATTAGTGGTGGAACCATGAGCGTTGGTGGTTGAACCCTGAGCAATGGTCACCAAGTGGTGGAACCATGCCCATTTATGGAACAACAAGCATTATTGGTGGAACCACGAGCATTATTTATGGAACCATGTGCATTTATGGAACCATGAGCATTATGGAACCATGGGAATTTATGGAACCATGCACATTTATGGAACCATGAACATTATTAGTGGAAACATGAGCGTTATTGGTGGAACCATGCACATTTATGGAACCATGAGCATTATTGGTGGAACCACGAGCATTATTGGTGGAACTATGCGCATTTATGGAACCATGGCATTTATGGAACCATGAACATTATTGGTGATAACACGAACATTATTGGTGGAACCATGCTCATTCATGGAACCATGAGCATTATTGGTGCAACCACGAGCATTACTGGTGGAACCATGCACATTCATGGAACCATAAGCATTTATGGAACTATGAGAATTGTTGGTGGAACCACGAGCTTTTTTTGTGGAACCATATGCATTCCTAGTTGGGAATGTGTAGGGGGTGAAGTAACCCTAGGGTTAAAATATTTTTGCTTTTGATCCTTTGGCATTTGTCACATTTTGCCATGTAGTGTTGGATATCTTTTTGCATCCCCTTCCAGAAAAATGATCTTCTTGCATTATAGTAAGATTTGAAGAATCCCATGTGTCGTGTAGTTGGTGAATCATGGGAGTAATTCATTACCTTAGCCTTGAATTTAGATTTTGAGTTTAAATAAATCCTCTCTTTATACCAAAGGATATCTTTTTTCCATTGAAACTTGGGATCATTGGAATTTTTAATTATAGTGCTTTTTTCTGGGTCCTTAATGTATTTGTTCTGTATTTCATCTAGCCATTCTGGAATTGTGACTGAAATGGAGTAAGAGATAATATCCTCATATTTTATGGAGAGTGCATCTGTGACTACATTTTCCTTCCCCTTTTTGTGTATTATTTCCATGTCGAAAGCATCTCCATCAAAATTGGAGATAATGGAAAGATGGGAGCGAGATGCTTACAGAAGTTTTGAAAATGCCCAAGAAAAACTGAAAAATTGTGGAGAACTTTGGATAGACTGTAACGAAGAAAAGGATGGTCCTTTGTGGTATGCGGACATTTGAGACAAAAATTTCACATGGACATCCTACAATCTGATTCTTCGGTTATGTCAGGAGCAACGCAAGATTGTCATCTATGCAGATCCAACTAACCTTAGGCATGGTGCATGGTCTAGTTGGACCGAGGTATTGCTCGATAAATTTTTCCCAAGAACTGACTGGGAGAACCATCGTGCTAACTTTATGCTTCACATGAAAGATGACATTGAAGTAGATGATAGAGAGCACCAATGGTTTAAATTAATGCTACATCATCAAGGTGGATGCTATAACAAGCTCGAGCATACTTTATTTACCTCCTAGAAGTACATCAAGAGAGATGCCCAAGGTCAGAGAATTGACTCGAGAGTATATACAAGGAAAATCCCTTTAATCTTTCGGGTACAATCATTTTTCCAAGGTGAATTTCTTTGCGAATCTAATGAAATCTTTAATGGATCCGATATTGAGAGATGTTTCAGTCCGTTCTTCTACCCGCCAACTTAGTTTCAAGATGACCCACCAAACATTGATGACTTCTAGGATTATGACTCAAATATTGTTGGATGGGACTGTCCCTGTGGAGGAGTGGACCTTGATGGACGTGAAGTCTCCATCTTCCTACAAGGAAGAGACCCTTATGATTAAAGTGAAATCTGTGGTGGTCCTTTAAAGACCATTACGGGACCGTGTTGCTCCGCTTTGTACTATGTTTTATTCTATTTTCAGTACCAGTTAAGAGTGGTCAGTCATGATGAAGATTCGGGGTCCCCACATGTCTACAGACTCTAAGGGATGAGATAATGACAGTGGTTGTCCCCACCTGTCACCTTGAATTCCTTCCTTTTGACTTTTTAGTGCTAGCTATGGGTCACCGGGTTACCGAAAAAAATTGTATAGATAAGAACCGAGGGCTCATTGTTGATCATCGCATTTTTAGAAAAGTTGCTCATGTGATGAGCTTAGTAGAGTCAGAATTAATATGCTCTTCAAGTTGCTCCCAGGAGTATAACATCACATCAAAAAACTTCTAGTCTGTAAATATATTTATGTAAGCTAAGTCTTTTTGTAGTGATGAGCTTTTCCCTCCGAAGCAGATCTAGATGACTGTAAAGAGTTTGTAATTGCTGGTGTGATTTTGTAACTGTTGGTGTAAAAGAAGAAGAGTTGTTTGGAGTTTCAATATTGGCGTAGTTTGTATCATTCATTCATGAAAGAGGATCTTCTTTCTTCTGGAGATACTTCTTGATTGTTTTATGACTAACAATCTAGTGTTGTGAGAGAGACTGCATCCATTGATGGGTCCATGAATACTGGGATTTAAGCTCACAAAGGTTTTACCAACACAAGGACTTACAATGCTAACTTTAAGCTATTTCCTTTCTTGAAACCACAATTAAATCCCCACTCCCAACAATAAACTTGACTGTCGTTTCAACAGTCTACATAATACAGCTTTACTATATTTCTAGCCAAGATACAGAATAAGCAATTGATCAGTAGAATAAGAAGATTGTAAAATAACAAACTCACTGAATGAATACGAGCATTATTGGTGGAAACATGAGCATTATTGGTGGAACCATGTGCATTTATGGAACCATGAGCATTAGGAACCATGAACATTATTAGTGATAACACGAATGTTATTAGTGGTACCATGAGCATTATTGGTGTAACCACGAACATTATTGGTGGAACCATGCACATTCATGGAACCATAAGCATTATGGAACCATGCAAATTTATGGAACTATAAGAATTGTTCGTTGAACCATATGCATTTCTGGTTGGGAATGTGTAGGGGGTGAAGTAAACCTAGGGTTAGAATATTTTCACTTTTGTTCCTTTGGCATTTGTCACATTCTTCCATGAAGTGTTGGATATCTTTTTGCATCCCCTTCTAGAAAAATTATCTTCTTCCATTATAGTAAGATTTGAAGAATCCCACGTGTCCTACAGTTGGTGAATCATGGGAGTCCTTCATTACCTTATACTTGAATTTAGATTTTGAGTTTAAATAAATCCTCTCTATATACCAAAGGATATTATTTTTCCATTGAAACTTGGGATCATTGGAATTTTTAACTATAATGCTTTTTCTGGGTCCTTAATTGGAATGACGACAACGACAAAGATGATGATGATGATGCCCACAGTGAGAACAACGATATGGAAATGGTCCCATCGATTTGGATGGATCATCCTAGCTACCACCTATAGCTGCTCTCCCTCGCTCACCACCAGTAGACTGTTCAGAAGTGTGTCTCTCGGGGTGGTCCTGCTCGCTTTGTGAGGACATAGAAAAAATGTGGTATGCCTCAGAAGGTGCCATGTGGCATGTCTAATAGACTCATGTATCTCATCTAGGATTCTACCTAACCTAGGGGGTTCAGGAAGCGGGTTTGGCTCTCGCCTAGGTGCAGGAGGTCCTCTGAGTGTGTTCCGGTGGGTGTGAGGTCGATCTTGGGATGAGCCAAGACCAATTCCCTAGAAATTAGTGATGTCAAAGTAGTTCACATGGAACCCTAACACAAACTTGACCCGTAGTTTCCTGAGAAAATAATGTGGGACCTCGACATTGTTCCATGGAGGCTTGTCAAAAACCATGAACCATCTCTTCCTCCAATTTTCTCTCCATGGCTAGTAATTACACCAGTCCATGCAAACTCGCCTCTTCCTCACATCTGGAGGCTATCCTATTGTCGGACCTATAAATTTGCTCCACATTTGGGATTTTGTGATATTTAGGTATTTTATATCTTCTTTGGATATATCAGTGGCATAATGTTCTCTCATTCGAGCCCTATATTGGCTCAAATTGGTTATCTCACGATGGGCAATGTTGATAGACTCGATTATGTTTTGTATTGATGTGGTGTGGAAAACCCGAGATGGTTCTCTGGTGTTATTCAATTCATCACTTAATATATTTAACTGGTTTAAATCCCCGTGTAATTCATCTTCGGGGTTTTCTGGTGGTTCACTAAATTCATCTTCAGGTTTTTCTGGTAACTCACCGTCGAGTTCTTCTTTTAATTTAGGGCTTATTGGGTCCTCTGATTGGTTTTTTTCACTGCTTTGTATGGATGGTTCATTAGTATTTGTCATTATGGTAGAGGTAATGTATCTGCAATATCAAATTTGTTCGATTTCAATTCATCTGCAAATTTTTTTAATTTTTAATTCTATTTGAAAAACAATGAAAAACATTAAAAAAAACAAAAAAAAACAACAAAATGCAAATAGTAATCCACCTACCTTATTCCAACGGTTGTGGGTGTCGTTCTGGGGTGCTTGGACGCTTGTTTTCAGCTCCTAGATGAGTGCAACTGTAGCTTGCCAATGTCATTGCATGCACGGGAGTTTGTGAGTGGAAATGAGCTATTTGCTGTCGGTTTTTATTATTATTAAAAACATAGGGAAACACACATGTGTTTAACACGTATGCACTAAACACGCGTGCACGTCCTTGTTGAGGTGGGCTTACAGACACGCGTGCACATGCCTAGGGACGCATACGTGCTCCTAATGTCCACATCGGCAAGCCGACATGGAGGTTCAACATAGATGAAGCAGGACCATGTGTGTGTGTGCAAGTGTGTGTGCACGTTCCTTTTTTCCGCTCGCGCACTCCCATGCATCATAATTGGGTAGCACCTTCTTGTGGGAACCTAGTATCCATGTAGCTCAAGCAATCCCCTAAACTTGGATATCTTAGTCGATTTGGGCCATTCTATGATTGATTTTATTTTTTCTGGATCCACCTTGACTCCTTCTTTAGATATTACATGCCCAATATAGTTCACTTCTTCCTTCAAAAACATGCATTTAGGCATCTTGGCGTAGAAATGATTTTCTTTTAAAATAGAGAGTACTTCCATATGTACAAGATGGTCCTTCCATGTCTTATTGTATATGAGGATGTCGTCGAAAAAAAATACTACAAACTTCCTTAGGAATTGCTAAAATTAGTTATTCATGGTTGCTTGAAATGTTGCTAGCGCTTTAGTTAAACCAAAAGGATTTACCTTAAACTCATAATGTCCTTCATGGGTCCACAAGGCCGTTTTTACAACATCTTCTAGCCTTACTCTTATTTGATAATATTCCGATCTTAAATCTAATTTTGGGAAGTACCTTGTGCAATGAAGCTCGTCCAAAATTTCATCGATGAAGGGAATGAAGAATTTGTCTTTAATTAATATTTAAATAAAAATATTTTAATTAATTATTTATTGAACTTAAATTTTATAATTTATAAATTAATTTTAAAAATAAATAATATTAATAACTAACTTAAAATTTTGGAATTTATAAATGAATCTTAACTTAAATTAATAGTTGTCGAGTGGCCTATAGTCGAATGGCCCTTAGTAGCTGGCTTAATTAGTATTATAAGGTATATGAGATGGCTATAAGGACTAGGTTAGGCAGGCTCTCCAAGAGAGGATCTATTCCCTACGATATATTTTTGATTGATCCAAGGTCGTTCCCTAGATATGGTACCGCTCTCTGCCTTAAGACCTACTCTTTATTGGCACCACCAGAACGGGTACCCTATGGTGGGGCGGGTGATTGGCACCCCCTTATTACTTTATTTATTACTTTCCTTTCCTGCCTGACGAATTGCCTTAATACCGAGGAGTTCAATTTAATAACTATATACTACAAATTATTCATTCATATTTTTTCCAAATAAGTCATATCATAAATTTTTTGTAAATTCAATTTTAATTATATTCTAAATAAATCATATCATTAATCTATTTATTTTTATTGAAATTCAATTTTAATTATATTCTAAATAAATCATATCATTAATCTATTTATTTTTATTGAAATTCAATTTCAATTATATTTTAATCAATATTATTTAAATACTTTAGAATTGTGTTATTTTAATCGTTTATCTTTATTTATTTTTATTGAAATTCAATTTTAATTATATTTTAATAAATATTATTTAAACATTTTAGAATTATGTTATTTTAAATTTTTTTGAAACTATGTTATTTATTATTAATTCAAGGTTTCTTTTATTAAAATTTATGATTTAAAAAAAAAATTAAATGAATATTTTAAGATTATGTAATTTTTTTATTTAATAAAATGTAATTTCTTATTAAAATTTATGATTTAAAAAAAACTTTTGATATGATTGAAATCTATG
>LPNX010304254.1:22006-255927 GCA_001517045.1 Pseudotsuga menziesii
CACAATGGACTATAGTTTTCTTGCTCTTCAATTCCTCCTCTTCAATGTATCCAAGGGGTTTCTTATATAGTGCTGCAATGGGGTAATGGAAGGTTAAATCTAAGCGATCTTGAGGCATATGGAAGACTAATAGACAAGTGAATCGGATCCACATCAAGGAAAACTCCAAAAGTATTTGGACTTATGAACACATCCCGTTGTACACGGGTTTAAGGGTAATATCTACGTATATACGCAAGAAAGGGATTAAAAGTCATGTATAGTCAATAATAGGTGTTTTTAGGGATGATCTTGGAAACATCAAAGGTACAATAATGGTCCATGGGGTCCAAAGAGTCTGCAAAGGGATAGGGAAGGCCATAAAAGTGTGATCAATTATGTGTGGTAAAATCAGTTGTAACATATGCCCCCTAATCTGTGAGCTCAGAGGGGTAACATGATGGATGAAATACATTATAAATCCATCCCAGAAGTGGAGTGATGAAGAGCCAGGTGGAAGTACCAACCATCCATCATTATAGTACAATAATCAATCTATGCATATGACTACAAATGCATATAGTAGTCATGGATACATAAGAGTACAATGGCCATGAATAGGAATGATATACAAAATGTGACATGTGTGGTCATCGCCATGTACAATATATAATAGATCAGAATCTCCATGATGAAGATATACAAAGGATCAAGATCTCCATGAAAGATGAAGATATACAATGGATCAAGATCTCCATAATGGTTGAAGATATCTGACATACATTGGAATCAAGTCACGAGAGATGAAATCTCATGAACACTGGCATGATCAAGGTGGTAGCATATGTCAAATGCCACCAATGTGGAAAGTATTCTACTCAAACCACTACGAGTACATGTCCTACTATGTGAATAGAGGTGTCATGGTCGAAGATAGTAGTCCATCATCTAATTACTGGTCATTGATGTGTACCATTAATAGATGCGAGATCACCCACCGATAATGAAAATGGGAATCAAGGTACTAGAGTGCAATCTAACAAGTGCAAATAGACGTGTTGAGGTTGAACACTTGAAATAATCCATCGATCAAGGGGCATTGATGTATTCCCAAGACTATCAATGGTGAGAGAACCTACAACTAATGACTGTAAGTCTCAAGTCACTCAAATTACTCTATAATCGTATCCCAGAATAAATGATCTGAAGTCGACGGGATGGAATCCGTTGGAAGGAGGGCATTAAGGCATCCCCCATCAACCAACATGAGGTACTCAACAACGTTGTATAATGTGGAAGGACTTGAACAAGATGTGCACGAACTAGTAATAGTAATAGGAATGGATGACATGCAAAGTCAAGACAACTAAGGAATGGCTAGCTTAGGTTTGAAATTCCTTTGAACGAGAGCATAAAGGCGAATGGTGACTGAATGTAGGAAGCATAGACTCAATATACAAATATGGGACATCTCTGCGACACAGGAGGTATCAACAGAGGTTCCATAGGGACTAAAAGCTTAACCAATCGGTGGAGATAAACTCAGAGAAATGAGTACAGCTCCTGAATTCAAAATACTAACCCAACCAATGGATGTGATATATAATGCTTTGTTAGAAGGAGACATGACTCGACTACGTCCAAAGATAACATCTTTTCCTCTACATCTTTTTTCTTTTTTGATTTTTTTGGACTTTCTTAGATATTTTAAAAAGCTTGAAAAAGAATAAAAGTGCTTTATAGTTACAAATATAGGAGGAGACAAGTGTCAAGGGGAAAACAATATAGTTCCAAGAAGTAGAACATACCTATGCTTAATGCAAGGAAACATGTGCAGGATAACGACACTTGAGGGAAAGTCCCCTCCTGAGAAAAAATGGGGAATCAAACAACAAAGGATATATAAAGAAGCTCTCCTTCGCTAGATATGAGACAAGATTGGGCTATATGGCTGATAATCAAAGTCATGGAAGCTAACATAAGGCTTAATAAGGAAAGAAAAACTCTTTATAATGCAATTACAATTTGACATATACAAGGGAGTCCTGGGGAAATGGCCAACATAAAGGTCAAGAGGAGTATGAAGATCTTGCTCAAAGACATGGCAGTACTATACAAAGGACTCCCACACCCTAAAGGAAAAATGTTGGCATGGGTACCCTAGTTAGATCCTATTTTGCATTTGGAAACTCCCAATATTTCCTTTGCTTGTGAGCTTGATATTGAGAGATGGAAGATTGAGGTGGTGGAGGCCCAGGTGGAGGGATCAGTTTCTTTGTTTCGCAGACATGCCGACAGAGGTTGTTACTTATGTAATCTCTGATTTTATTAATAAAAATATATTTTTCTTTTCAATGATGTGCATTTAAAGGACTATTGAATCCATGGATGAGTTTAATTGCTTATGCATTATTGATTGTATATGCTAGAGTAGGCCTAACACCATATTATATAGCATGCTTGCCTTGTTTACTGTTGTTGATAGTGAATTTATAATGCAAGTGGGATTGGTAAAACCTCAACGGGGATCTACTTCAACCATTCGAAATAAGGTATGATTCGAGATCCTTTAGTGTTAGATGTTTTATTTCTCTTGCATATTGGGAAGGGATTGATTTCTGCAGTTTCTCTATCTATTTTGGTACACCCCAAGCCATAAGAAGTTTTCTCCGTAACAGAATTGGTGACTCTACTAGGGAAGAACACAAAGTGATCAAAGGGACAAAGGGAAGGATACTCAAGTACAATCAAGCTACAAGAACATTGAAATATATTTTTATTTCTCTTCAATGTATCCAAGGGGTTCCTTATATAGTGCTTTAATGGGGTAATGGAAGGTCAAATATAAGCGATCTCAAGGCATATGGAAGGCCAAGAGACAAGTGACTTGGATCCACATCAAGGAAAACTCCAAAATTATTTGGACTTATGCACACATCCCTATGTTCATGGGTTTAAGGGTAATATCTATGTATATATGTGGGAAAGGGATTAAAAGTCGCGTATAGCCAATAATAGGTGTTTTTAGGAATGATCTTGGAAACATCAAAGGTACAATAATGGTCCATGGGGTCCAAAGAGTTTGCAGAGCGATAGGGAAGGCCATAAATGTGTGATCAGCCATGTGTGCTAAAATAAGTTGTAAAACCATGTTCTTGTTGTTTTTCATTAGTAAATATGATGATATTTCTTGTCCCCTTCCCCATAGATATAATCATAAATATTAAATCATAATGTACTTGAATGTTTGTTTGGGATTATAATCATCTTCCGAGTTGGGTTATTAAGATCAATATTTAGATATTTATTTTCATAATGATAAAATCTTGACAAAGGTTTTGTTTATTTGTGTGTAGGTTACAACAAGATCACTTGAATTAGTGAAGAGTTAGACTGGATTAGATTACAATGAACACTTGCAAGAAATTTAACTAGATACAAGCTTCCTACTCACTCATTATTTTAGGTAGTTATAATTATATAAATTTATGATATAGGGAAATTCACTATTATTATATTCCCTATTCATCAGTGGTTAACCCAAAGCCACTAAGGATTATTCCTTCTTACATGTGTTTATTTTGGTTTGATGTAGGGTCATCGGGTCCCATGAAGTCCCTATTTTTCAAATGGTTCAAATGACACTTGAAGTTGTAATGAATGACATATCATCTATTTTTGTGGGTTTAGCAATCCTTTGACATTCATCATAGTGAGAGATGTATTGTAAAGTATCCTTGTACAATGTAGGCCAATGGTATCATACTTGGAGAAATTTGTATGTTGTTAGTTTAGCGGAATAATGGTATTCATAAGGATCACCATCAAATCCATGTAAAATATTGACTACATCATATTGTCTAGTTCATCTTTTGAGCATCTGATCAGGTACAAGTCAAAATAGGTAGCCCTTGATCCATTATATGTGTAAATGTTTTTAATAATTTTGACACATTATTTATAAGGAAAGTGTTGAGAAAATATTCTTATAGATAATTAGTTTTCTACATTATCAAAACATGGAGTCTCAATGGATCTTTAAAATAGGTTCCTATTTCGGAAATTATCATCAATAGCATTGTGATTTGTAATTTTTGTTAGACTAGATAGGAAATTCACAACAACGTTATGTGTTCTTGGATTGTCAAATCAAATCATTCTAGTTCTAATAGTCGTCTACTTATCCTTCTATTAATATCATTATTGTTGATTAAATGTCTAATTGTTGCATGTAATGTATCAATTAAAACTGGATATCTAGTATTGTAATGGCTAAATTTTTTTATATCTATGAAGACCATTCGGTTTCGAAAAAATTTGGTTTCTCCAGGCTGACTTCTTGGAGAAACTAAAAGAATGGTGGGAGGAAATGGAAACCATAAGACGAACACGAATGTACCAGTTCCAACAAAATCTTAAACTCCTTAAATAAAAAAATCAAGAATTGGAACAAAGAATCCTTTGGTAACATCGTTAAGGCTAAATTGGAGCTGGATGGTAAAATAAAGAGGTGTAAGTAAGATATATGTAAACTGGATTCATGACAAACATTTGGGAGCAAGAAAAATATCTAATCCATGAATTTAGCCAAAGAGAACAACAAGAGGAAATATTCTGGAATTAGAAATGCAGAGTTAAGTGACTCCAAGAAGGGGAATGAAATACCAAATTCTTCCATAAAGTAGCCATCCAACATCGCCAGGGAAACCAGATGGATAGATTAAAATCAAAAGAAGTACATATTGTCGAAACCGAGGAAGACCTAGAACTCACTTTGAACTCCTTTTTCTTCAATCTCTTGAAGGAGCCATATTGGGACAAGGATGCAACCCAGAGGGAGGTTTTGAGGCACATTCAAAAAGTCACCATGAAAGAGCATAACTTATTTCTTCTAAAACCAATTAAGTTGGAAGAAGTTGACATCGCGGTTAAGCAAATGGAGAATGATAAAGCCCCAGGACCTAATTGGTTTACCACCAACTTCTTCAATGCCTACTAGGTTTGGATGAAAGAGGAAGTTTGGGCTCTCATGGAGGATTCAAGGAGTACTGATAATATTTTGAAACCTATTAATGCAATATTCCTGGAGCTTATTCCAAAATAAATGGGAATGGAAGGCCCTGGAAAACTCATACCGATCACCTTATGTAATGCGTGAAATCGTGAATCTGGGTGTGTATTCTGTGTGAATAATTTTTCCAAATCCATATTCCATAACTTTTTGGCCAAACTAATTTATGTTTTAGGCCGAAAAAATAGAACTAACTTTCGACCGAAAAATTTGTTTGGCTGAAAGTTACCTTTTACGGAAACCGTTAACTTTAAAGTTAGAAAGAACTATATTTCTAACTTTCTAAGTTTAAAATTAACGGTTACCGTTAAAAGTAACTTTCGACAGAAATATTTATTCGGCCGAAAACCTGTAAATTTTCAAAAATGGAATTCCATCCCAGTTCTCACTCTTCTTCCAATTTCAGAGAGATTGGATCATATCAAATACTTACAATTTGTCTTCACAAATAATACTATTAGTTGCATAATTCAATCTACTTTCTATAGATGTAAATTTTGTTGAAATTGGTGTGAGACACTAATTTTATTTATTATATTTCTTAGAAGGTGTCTGGATTGCTTCAAAACTTAATAGAATTTATTGAAATGAAAATTCAATAACTTCTTAAAGAAAAAATGAAAATTTTTGGAAAAATCACAGTCCTCCACATTGATCTGTTGGCTTCAAAAGGGTTCTTTTAGTTTTTTTGTTTTGAATTTTAAATTAGGGAAGATGTTGTGTCAACCTAAACATGTCAATTTTATACTAGTTTTTTAGATTGGTGTACTTCAAAAAAATCTAATAATTAGTGCATGCAGCTGTTATATACAAACTTATAAAAAGATGTTAGTACAATCTATCTAGAGCATCATAAAATATTTTTTTTTTTAATGAACAATAGTTGAATAATGAATTAACTTGTGTCTAAAAACATGACTATTTTTCAGAATTTCATTAATTAATAACATACTATCAAACACTTGAAAAAATGACAGTTCAAATGATAATAAAAAAATCTAAAAAATATTCGATAGAAAGTTAACACAATTCTCTACAACTTTTGTTTTTACTTCAAAATGAAATTCTAAATACAAATCTAATTTTTCTTTTCCTGAAGTTGATAGAATTGCAAAAACAACACTCATTTTCTCATTACCCCCCACAAAATAGACACCCAGATTCATGATTTCACCCTAATGTCATATATAAAATCATTTCTAAGGCTAGATCTAATAGACTATGTCCCTTGCTTCCCCTAATCATCCACCCTGAACTGACGAGATTCGTCGAAGGAAGAAATTTTTTGGATGGAATCATTCTGATCCATGAAACCATCAATTTGGTCAAAATTAGGAAAACCCCCACGTATGCTAATGAAATTAAATCTATCTAAAGCTTACAATAAATTGAATTGGTAATTCTTAGCAGGTGTGCTTTAGGATTTTTCGTTCTCCGACCAATGGTCGGGGTGGGTCATGAAACTGGTTTCATTTGCCTTCTTCTCCATTTTAGTTAATGGTACCCCCTCCACACTCTTCTAGGTCTCAAGAGGAATTAGACAAGGTGATGCGTTGTCCCCCTTTTTGTTCATTATAGAAGCTAAGGGCCTAGGTAGAATGATCAATAACTTATGCATGGAGAATAATATCAAAGGGCTATCCCTTAATGCTAAGATGGATCCTCAAACTCATCAACATTTTGTAGATGATACGATGCTTATGGGTCCTTCCACTGTACAGGAGGTACGAGACATAAAAGATGGGCTGGAAACTTTCCTAGAAGCCAACTGTATTGAAATCAATAAGGATAAATCCCAAGTATACTTATTCAATACTCCGAAAATCATGAAAATAAATATTCTAAGGATATTGGGATTCACTGAAGGAGGGCTCCCTTCCAAATATTTAAGAGAACCGCTTGCAGAATCGACCATCCTACAGGTCTCTTGGAAGGATATTCTAGACAAATTCAAGCAAAAACATAGCTAGTGGACATTTAGATCCCTTAAATTCCCTAGTAGATTCATTTTGGTTAAGTCAGTCCTCTAGGCTATGTCACTCTACATGTTCCTGGTTTTGGCAGAACCAAAATCAGTGATAAATTAGATCAAGAATATTCAAAGGAAATTTTTGTCGGGAGGAGACGATAGCCATAGGAAATGGCCATTGGTGGACTGGAAAACTATATGTAGACCCAAATAGGTGGGAGGGTTAGGTCTTCGTGACCCTTTAGATATTAATAAAGAAATGGGAGCTAAGATATGGTGTAAATGGATAACTCACGAGGAAGAACCATGGGTGAAGCTATGGCATGCAAAGTATGCACCCCAATGGACAAAACAATCATTAATAAGATTTGGGGAGGATCTTCGAGGATTTAGCATCTAGAAATTGGCTCAGGAAAAACTAAAATCTCATCCAAAGTCATAGTTTCTGGGAGGTAAGATATGGTAGGTCAGCATTGCTCATCACTGATGCATGGAACTAGGAGCTGAGTATTGATAGTCGGGATGACATTCGAACACTTATATACCATCTCTAGAATAGACAAATGAAAAAGGTGAGGGAATTTTGGGACTCTGGGTCCCCTCACAAAATATTCAGGACATGGAAAAGGAAATACTGGTGGCAAACCCTGCTACCAATAGAGGCCATGGATTATTTCTACATGGAACTCTTCTTTAGGAAGATCCCCTAGCACGATGGCCCAAATAAGATATGTTGGGGATATTCCAACCTTGGAAGGTTCAATATTAAATAGTCCATAAGCTTGTTGATTGAAACTCATAGGTTGGAAAAGGAGGCTAAATGGAGAAAAATCTAGGGAGGAAAATGGTGGCCCAAAGTTGCAGCTTTCATCTCGCTCATTCTCAAATGATGGATTCTCACTTGGGATAATATAAAATTTCAGGGGATTTTAGGTCCTTCAATATGTAGTCTTCACGAAAATAGAAATGAAACTATAAACTACTTGTTGGACGAATGTCCAATAGCGGATGCTATATGGGAAAAAGGTTTCGGGATGTTTAAAAAAAGTCACAGATATAAAGGAATACCTGACATAACAATAGCTGAATGGCCAAAGAACATATTCAAAAACAAAATAGTGAATAGAATCTGGGATTTGTTCCCAGGCTTCGTGGTCTGGGAAACTTGGAAAACTTGAAACTTAAAATTTTTTGAAAAAAAAAAGCGACGGGTAGAGGAAATTTGGGTGATTATAGAAGCTCATATAAAATAAACTATAACAATAACTCCATGGACATAGGAGGATTATGCAGCAGAAGCAATTGAAATTTTTTTTTTCATGGATGGGGAATTAGGACATTACCTTTGAACAACTCATGTCCCAGTAGAATGATTAAGCAGCTGAGCTTCTCTAATTCTTTGCAAAATCCTCCGACGGGCACCTTCAAATTGAACTTCGATGAGGCTGGAAAAGGGAACCTGGGACCTACTAGCTTCAGCGGAGTGGTTAGGGACTCATAGGGAAGAATTCTTAGCATATGTTGGGGAAACATAGACACTAGCACTAACAACCTAGCATATCTTGAAGGCCTCATAAATGGGGTCGCATGGGCTGTACAGAACTAGAGGACCCCTCTGTTTATGGAAGGGGACTCTTTGGTGGTCATTAACATAGCCAGAAGGGTTCAGAATGGAGCGACCATAGGCTAAGTCTCCAAAAACTAACAATGGGAGTGTAGGATTACAATGCTAAGAAGTTGGCTAAGGTACAATCTTGCGCTCGTATTCTCGCATGTTAAATGGATAGGTAACAGAGTGGCAAATGACTTAGTAATCGAAGGGGTTGGAAAGGGTATTTTATTCCATGGAGAGGTACATGATGATAAGATAGATGGTCCATTATAGAGAAAGTGCAAAGCACTATCAGTGGAAGACATTGGGAGGACATATGTAAGTCCTCCTAAAAAATTGTTCATTCTTTTTCCTCCGATGCAGGATAGGTGGAATCATTCTCCATCTTCAACACTGTTTTCCATCGCTTCCCCCCCCACACACGACCACCTAGTCATAACCAGGAAGCCTTCGGATGGCTGGGTGATCCGGCATGGTTGGGCCCCTCTCCACATCCCCGTCTCAGGATTGAATGAAGGCGATGAGACATCCATTCAACATGGCATTAATATCTTATAGGTTGTGCTTAAGGATAGGATAGGTGGGAAGTAGATGAATGATTAGGAGGTGGATGGCGGCATGTCCTTTCAATTCGGTGAGGATGGTCTGGTGTTGGGCCTTCAATTATAAGATCGTCTCATTTCATGCTTGCGAGGTATGGTGAGGTACAAGGGATTAGAAACTTTGGGTTTATTGATGGAGAACTATCATGTCTCAGTACCTGGAATGTCATTAGTTGTAAGGCCCATACTAGACAACCTTTAATGGGGGATAGGAATGCCAATCTTTTGCATGGAGGGAAGGACTTGGCAAAGGTTAAATGGTTATGAAACTGTGAGGCTACAGTTTCATAGGGTGTGAAATGGAAAAATCTACCAACAATGATGAGGGTAGGTTACATCATCAAGGTCTAGGGAGCAGCTTTCTATGCTTCTTTGGATGGTGAAAGGGTCACCATGGTTAGGCTTAGACTTGTTTACCTTCTCGTGCATGCATCTCGAAATTCTGTACTCTGCGAAACAATGGCTCAACAATGGCGTGTGTGGCATCACCAAGGGTATCATGGAAGATTGGAAGTGGAAAATTTATATGAAACCTGCTCATTTGGCAGTGGCCTGCCTGTTGAAGAGAGCCCAGATCCTATGGAATTTAACTGGGGGGTGCAATATATGGATGAAACTTAGACAAGGGTGGAAGTCATGATCACTATCAAGGAAGTCAATCTTATCTAGGAATATGAGAATCATCAAATGTGACCCCTAGAAGCCAGTTTGTTCTGGATGGCTCGTATTCTATTGGCTCGGGACATATAGAAAACTTTGCAACTGACGCATGGGATCTGGGAAGCATTAGCCATGATCAAATAGGGGCAAAAGGAAAGTGCTACAGGGTTTAGAATATTGGATCGAATAGCAGGTGAGCTACTAGAGAGCTCAGGGGAGCATCCCATGGCACCGCCGCCCTCCCCCATTATCACACAAAGAAGTAAGGCCTTGGGAGGATTGTGTTTCTGGACTGCCACCTGTTTCTATTTTAGGCTATTTTGGCTCGACTGTTGAAATCTCATTTTATCATGCTTTTAGTGAATATTGTTTTGCTTATATATGAAGGGGAAATCAATAGGGAAGTCTTCACCAACTATATGTCTCTAAGCACTTATTGGTTTGAGAGGCATCAGGCTTTTTGTTTGTGTAATTAATTTGATATGAATGATGTTAATGTGGGAAGGGGTTTGGATAACAAGAATATTAGAAATATCAGGGGAGGGAGGAAAGGGGGAAATGAAAAAATGATCTCTTTGAAGAAATTTCCAGTCCAACGTGGCTCTTTCAGTTGGATGGGATCGAATGCATACTATTTTTGGTATCATATAGTAATATAAAGTTTCCCTACTTATCAACAACAACAAAAAATGAGCTCAATTTGTTTATGGCATATGCAACAATAAGAAAGTATTTTTAGGTGATAGTATAATTCAATGGTGTGCAAAATAATATAATGTAGTGTTTTTTCATTGTTGATACACACTCATGCATGTACACTTTGATTCTCCTTGCATTTCAATATGGGCATATACATTTTTTAATTACTCACAAGCATCATATTTCCGACGACAAAAAGAATATATCTGATGAGGCTTACATACAATTGATGACAATGATGTTGGAAATTTGTGTATAGCTTTCTTGAACAATCGTCGGATTTTTGATGACTAAATGTCGGTTAATGGTACACCATGGTTGGATTATGTCGACGGTTAATTGAAAAGGGTTTAGTTGCATTTCCGAAGAGATTGCTAGAAATTAATTTTATTTAATCAATGATTTTTGTGTCAGACATTCAACGAAATATCATTCATTTAATCCAAAAGGGTTTTGTTGCATTTTCGATGACATTGTTGGAAATTGATTTCATTTAATTGATGATTTGTGTACATTAGACATTCGATGGAATATCATTTGGTTAATCGATGAACTAGGGATATCTAAACATCGGTTAACTAATAAAATGGTTGTCATAAACTTGATGGCCCATCGTTGGATTTACTTGTCGTTCATGTGACTATTGGTTATCATATTTATGATGTATTGTTGTAATCGTTGGATATTCGATGGAATTCTATCGAACTTTAAATATAAACCACTTTGTCGAATGTTAGATGGAGTCTTGTTAGAATTTAGACAAATATGTTGTCATATTTTTTGTTCAAATTATTTGTGACATGTTTAGAGTTGATAAAGGATGATTATGAAGTTGGAAAAGATTCTTCTGAGGGTTGGAAAGTATCGAAGGAATAATGGAGTGGCAATAAAACCCCATACTTGGAATATTTTTTCCAAGAAGGATACCGGATACCTATTTAAGAGACATTGGTTATGGATCCCGATAGGATAACTGAGGGAGAATATGATCAAGTGATTTCAAATTGGAAGACTCAGAGGGCACTTTCACATTGAAAAGAACAAGGAATTGGTCAAGGAAAATTGTTATTGGCTACGATTGATGATCGATGTGAAGAATTTTATCTAACAATGTAGATATTTTGACATGACCAAGGGAGATTAAAGAATTAGGTATAACATGCACCTTTACTAGTTCCGATCATCCCATGGAAGAAATTGGCATGGAATTTTTGGTGAGATCGGTAACGACACAATAAGTTAATGACTCCATATTTTGTGGTAGTCAAAAGTTTTTCAAGTATGGTTCATGTTATTCCATATAAGAATATAAGTGATGCCATAGGGATTGCTATATTATTTTTCAAGGAAGTCATGATATTGTATGTGTTTTCGAAGAGCATCACTTCAAATAGATATTCCATCTTTATGCGTAATTTTTTTTAGATCCATGTGG
Source organism: Pseudotsuga menziesii (assembly GCA_001517045.1). Taxonomy (NCBI): domain Eukaryota; kingdom Viridiplantae; phylum Streptophyta; class Pinopsida; order Pinales; family Pinaceae; genus Pseudotsuga; species Pseudotsuga menziesii. The sequence continues at coordinate 34,034 of LPNX010304254.1, forward strand.
AACAAGCTTGCCATGAAGTAGTGGTTCATTTCTACATAACATCCATAGATTTATGGGAAGAGTGAATTCATGAATAAGAAATTAGGAAATTTATTGAGGTTCCTAACTTCTAATCGATCAAATTAATGGGAGAATGCGTTGTCATAGGCTTAATTCACATACAATAATTCAATGAAAAAATAGACTGGAATTATTCCATTTTAGATCATGAAAGGGAGAATTCTAAATGAAGTATCTAACTTAGAAGAGCTACTCAAGGGGATACATAGAAGCATAAACACATAATAAATTGTTTACCAAATGATGTAAGTGCACAACAAGGTGAAGCAACAACTTGAGAAGATCAATTATTCATACAAATTGAGGGCTAATCAAAGGAGAGGACTACATTATTTTTTAGATAGACTTAGTGTATGCTAACCATGGGGAGGAAAGGTCCCGAACAGGAGCATATAACAGGTTGAATCCAAAGAAGATTGGTTTTTGCAAGACCTTACAGAAGATTTCAGGCAATAAGATTCCAGACAGGATGTACATATCATTAATATTCAATGTTTTCAAGTTTTACAAGCATAAATAAGGGGTATGAGTGTAAGTCACATGATTGTAGACTAGTGTGAGTATAGTCCTATCTAGCTAACAAAAGAGACCGCAGAGGTACTCTAATGAGTGAGAGACTAAGAAAACAAGGATCTAGTGGAATAAAAAATATTTGGTTCAATGTAGGAATAGATATTCCGAATAAGCGACATGCATTTTATAAAATAATATCAAGAAATTACATAAATGCGAATATGGTTATTTTGAACATGAGCAGGTTGATGCAGGGGAATCTAGACCCAAAGAGACCAGTCGAAGATAAGGTAAAAGAATTCATATGGAGGATGGTCGATGACCTCTAGGCTAGTATAAATGAATACTTAACAAGTGGTAGAAGTGAATATATTGGATAGTCATCATCAATAATAGAAAAATAATGGATAGGTTGATTATGAAGTGAGATAGGAGACTAGGTTCAATCGGGAATGATGACTGATAGAGAAGATATCGTTAAGGATAATTCCCCATGGAGATGGAAGGAGTCAGAAACTAAGCCCATGATGACTGAAAAGGAATCTCATGAGATGACTAGAGAGAAGCCTGCATACTGAGGAGGTAGTTGGAGCAATTATTGCATAGTTATGGCAATTGTTTTTGAATGTCAAATGGGATGATATGGAGAAAGAGGGTACATGAGTATTTAATGAAGAATACATGTATTAAAAATCATCATAAGGCTTATAGAATAATATTTGAGAACTAGTTTGAGCTCATAGGCAATCTATAAACACCAGTGCACGACCACATAAAGAGATGTTGAACCTTTGCTGCTGAAGCTCTGAATAGGGATGTTGAATCTTAGATGATGAGTCTTCAGTAGAGTTGTTGTTCTTCAGCCTATAATTTTCCCTCTAGATTGTAAAAATTGGATAAGTGTTTAGAATGTTCGATTGAAATATGAATGAAGAGAACTCTCCCTCGACAATATAATCACGATTTTCATTTGATTTTGTAATTAATATAAATCCATAATTCTTGGAATTTTTGGGGGTGTTGTATGTGATTGTGGTCCATTTTTTTTCTGTCATGTGCAATGATCTACAATTGACTAACCTCATTTTTGAGTCAATGTGGTATTTCCGCAACCTTTCATCACATGTACCTACCTTTCTGATACTACTTGGCGACCCATCATAGTACATGCTAAACTTAATCATATCATTTACAAACATTCCATCACCATTGAAATCATTTAATAATTTCATATAACGATTCAATCATTTCTCAAATCATTTCATCATTTCACATAAACATTCGATCATGATCGAAATCATTTCATCATTTCACATAAACATTCGATCATGATCGAAATCATTTCATCATTTCACATAATCATTCAATGATCATCAAAATAGTTTGAATATCAAAATCACATAATAAGTTATTGTCATTAACATAATAGGTAGTTTCTAGAAACAAATAAAATTGCTGCAAGAAATGGCACAAGACCTAATGCATCTATGTCTCTAAAGTAAGGAATGCATATAATACAATAGAGACAAACTAATGTAGTTCCCATCAATGGTGAAGCACATAATTTTCGTTTCAAAAATAGATAGTAACCTCACCTCCTGTGCACTAGAAGAAGAAATAAACAATTTTCCTCTAGAAACCTAAAAAAGAGAAGGGTCACTGACCTGGTCATTGCAACAACAAGTGGGACATTAGGGAACCAGGGAGAATCCCCCCCCGCTAGATATCCTAGTCATGAAGTATATGTCCTCCCATGTTGGGTGAAACCATAGATTGGTACCAAACATGAGATCTTGACTCCTATCTACAATGATCCTAATCACATACCAACTGCATGAACAAAAATGAGTTTTCATTTAGGGATGCATCATCTTGACAAAAATATCATGTTTTGTGGTAATAGGATGAGGGTATAAATTTCTTGCCCTCTCTGTGGCTTCCCATTCTCGTACAATGTTGTACAAGCCAACCTATGCTTACCTCTCCACTAGCATCTATAATTAATATATAAATTCAATAAGCCTCATCAACAAAGAGAGACATATGTTTAAAAAATCAAAAAATCAATAAATGATCATTTTATTTCTTAATATCGAACAATTATTTTTTTTCTCAAAATAAAATAATTTAACAAGCAATGTGCTTATATAAAAATCAAGTGTCACTTGTGTTTCTATTCATAATATAATCATATCACTTGTGTTTCTATTCATAATATAATCATATCACGTATGGTGTGTTATAATAATATCAACACATTGAATACATAAATGAAATAAACTTAAATTAAAACGACATCAACAACCGATATTTAACAAACAACATAAGCACTCTTAATAGTGTGTTACATTGATCGTAGTGACCAATGTCAAAATTTTATTTGAAAAATGTAAAAATGGTGCACTTTTAAACTTTATCACATGGGTGCATGTATGACACCTAAATGCACATTGATTTATTATGAAATCTTATAAATTAGTATGCCCCTCATTAGGTAGAAAAACTAGTTAGGCATGAACAAATTTTCATACTGTGAAAAATGCACTCAAGTATTTAGAACACACCGTAATCATCATAGCTATTTCTAAAAATAACAAGGAAATGCATGAAAATATATTTTTTCAACAACCAAGCTAATGCATATGTTAAACTTAACTACAATGACATGGCATTGTGTGTGCATTATAAGGTTGGGACGGTTGATGTGCTGAATATTAAAATAATTATTTTCTGACTTACTATGTTAGTGCATCTTAAATTAATTATTTTCTTGAAGTGAAAACCATTTTTAAATTACAAAAATGTCTAATAAGTATTCCTACTTAGGAGGGAAATGCCCATCTTGCTTAAGTAATTTCAAAATAGGGTAAATATCATTAGAAGAATGAACTGAGTAACATTAATAATCATATAATCAAATAGATTTCCAAAGAATGCTTTACTTCTCTTTCTTTACAACTAATAATGAATATTAACACTTGAAATATAAGGCCATGTAATTCCTTCAGACTAAATGTGTCGGTTGCTGAAATGAAATTGTAAAAAAAATAAAATATTACTTCATCTTCTGATGCAGTGTAATCCAAATGATTTGAGTGCATCACACCTATTTTTTAAATTTTTTGGTAAGAAACAACAAATTAAGTTGAATTTTTAATTTCTATCCACTAAAATATTGAATTAGAAGGAAAAAAAGGCATTACATTGACACCTTGTCATTGTGGAGGCATGGTTGCGACCTAGATGAAAATTCAACTATTTTCCACCATTTGGAAAAATTCAAAAGCTACTAATCAAGCAATGGGAGGGATCAATTCAACTGTGTGGAGTAGAGATGGAGGTGCATTTCAAGGAGGAAATTAAATATTTTTGCACGAAGTAAAAATAAAACATTTTGTAATGAATTATTTTTTATTAATAAAACAGACTGAAGGGGACAGAAGTGGAATAGCTATTGAAGAGTGTTTGCTGACCTAGAAGATGAAAATAAAGGTGGTTGAAGCTATTGAGTGAGAACTCAAGGTGCAGCAGGCATCTTCCCTAAAATCATGTCACAACTCCTAGTAATGCGAGAGATGGCACATTATGTGTATTTTTCTCTTTTGGTTCTGGGAATAAGCTCATGGGTTCTGGAGAAAGTAACTTGGAAGCTTTGAGAGTTGGCTGGGAGGAACGACTATTCCATTTTTGTTTTCCCAACAATGGTACTAGTTTCTTCCTCTATGTTTCATTTACAATAAATTGTTTTATTTTTTGATATGGAAGTATAACTATAGTCACTAAGTAGAAATGTTTTACTTAATTGTATTGCACAATGAACTAACTTGTATTGATCTGATTAAGTTAAGTATAGATCCTAAATTTGTTTATATCTATGAATGTTAAATAATATTTAGGAAAGATGCTTAGACCAGGTATTCATACCCGAGTTAGGAATTGCTCAATGATTTTATGATTGAAGAATTGAATTTTTACTTCAATATGTAATATCATCAAAATTATATTTCTTCATTTCCAATGATGTAGATGCAGTTTTAATTTCAATTACATTAGCAAAATTAAGATATTTTATAGATTACAATAGTAATAGTTAAATGTTTAAATAAAAAACAAGTTACAAACTGAACAAAGTTAAGGAAAGATAAGTAAATAAACCAAGAATTAATGATCATGAACTAGCATGTGGATATACAAACTCTACAGTTTACAACCTATCTAATTATTAATCCTAGAATAGTATTAATCTATAATCGTAGAGTTATATGTATATACAATACAACTCTTATATAAAAAATCCCATATAGGATGATCGTAAATAATATAAAACTATATAAACAATACTTTACGGATATTATGTTAACAATCATAACAAGATTTAAGGGAATCGTATAAATCTACAAAATAAAAAAATAATAGATGCAAGTATTTCATTCCAAAGGATGGAAGTAATCCCATTTATGATGGCCTCCAAGCATTAAAGATTATAGTTATAAAAATATTGTTTAAATACAAACCAAATCACAGTCATACATACTCACTACTAAACTATGGTTTTCATATAAAAACTACTTCACATAAGTCACAAGACTCAACGAGTCGCATAAGCATTAAATAAGTTAATTAACTATGGTTGTAAGCCCATTGTCATGGAGGCCATTTTTATACAAAATATTAACACAAGATACACCACTAGTACAAAATGAGAAATTAATGACTAAAAAAATGACTAAGATCAGGCTATAAACGCCTAATTTTTAGTCAGTGACTAATAGTAGCTAATTTCCACTATCTTATAGGTAGTCTTATTTCACTTAGTCATTAATAGCTTGAATTATTAGTCATTGATAATCAATGATTTAATGACTGATTGCAACAATTAATGACCAAATATACGACTAAATAAACTACTATATGATAACATATTAATGACTAAGCTAAATACAACTAAGATATGGGAATTTAGCTACTAATAGTCATATATATGTGAATTTAGTCATTTTTCTAGTCACAAATTTATGATAAGACACGGAGGAATCAAACCACAAACCTCTTGCCTATAATTAGGGAGGAGCTCTAGCATTGAGCTAGCACCCTTTAAGAAGTTGCTATTGCTTGACATTGATGATATTCAAACAAATTTATGATAGATAGCAATCTACAAACTACATAATTATTACTATTACAACTTACCAGTAACTAGAATTTATGATAAACCAATTCCTGAGAGATATGTACAATTTTCCCTATTTAGCATATCCATTCATGTTACCAAAAAGAACGGAATACCTCTATGATGGATGTCATACCAATTAATTCAACCAATTTACGAAATATCTCTTGGCATGCCTGAATATATGAGAAAAATATCATTATATGAAATCAAACAAAGTAAAAGTCAAATAAGGTAAGAAAACCTTGCCATTCATAAAACAATCTATCAGTGGCAATGTAAAAATACATAAAATCGAAATATTTGAGATTGAGTGTTGCAAAGCGTAAGCTATCATATGAGTGAATTCTAAAAAATGGAACATATTTTTAAATAAGTCTTAAGGATACCAAAATAAGTAGGGAAAAGAAATTCAAGACATATTTCAAAAAGAGTTCAATGAAATAATAAAAGCATACCCAACATTATAGTTGACACAGTTTATATGAAAATCAGTGTGAAACATTCAATCATGTTTGTAAGTTTATCTCTCTCCAGCCTATCTTAGATATAGCCACAACTAGACTGATACAAATAATTATCAGAACCAAGGGCGCTCCATAACTGCACCACAGGAAAAGTAATGAAGACAAGAAAAAATATCATCACGACGAAGGTAGCATTTGAGAACAGACAAATGTTGTATGGTGGTTATACTATATTTGGAAACATAGGTGTTATAAGCAACAACAATTAGAAGATAACCAATTAGATAATTTTCAGTTATTATCCCTTGAATCTTTTACAAGGAAAGTTGAAGAGAATGAGACAAAACTGTTCTCCCATAATTTAGCCTCCCTGCTAACATGAACTTCCTCAATCTTCTTGATGGCCTACAAAGTGTTTTGAACATTTATATCATATCTCTCAAGCCTTTTTCTTCTTTATAGAACCTGAAATAGAACCATTCCCAGCAGAGTGTGTTCGAGTTGTTCCACGTCCAATATTCACGATTAAGTTGTTTACTGATTTTTTTCAACATCTGCATCCACCAATAATAAAAATGTACTATAAAAAACTAACCTCAAATAACATGTTGTATATAGTATTTAAAACATGTACATACGAACTATCTAGCTCTATATAATTGTAATATGTGATATGGAAACAATTGGCGAATTCTACTCACTAAGTTGAATTTGATGCATCAAACAAAGTCAGAGTAGGTCATATCTCAGAGACGGGACAACTAAAAAAACACATGAATTGATAGATCGAATCCCTTGCTTCCCATAGAGAAGACATTTGTGTTCATTTTACATTCATTTGTGGTCCTTTACAAGTGTTATCAGAACTAGCTGGCTTGGAACAAAAGGACCAAGTCTGACCATTCATTCCCATGTAAACTAGTCCAAAGTAGTTTAGGTCCAGTGTCTTCCCAAACCTAGTTTAGATCAGAACCAGTCCAACCAGCCAGTTAAGGACCCCTTTCCCCTGCAACCTATATGCTCTGTCTGATTCTAAGAAAGAAGCATAGAAGAAGAGGATGCTTAATGACACCAACTTATTAAAACACATTTGATGCCCAATTTTTCCAACATACTTAAAACATCTAATCGTAATAGTTTTTCAATCCATTCACCAAGTCAAAGAAAACTTCAGAGGCTTGGACTCAAACCAATTATGTCTAATAAGCGAGATGTCAGATGATTTATGTACTTATTTCAATATAAATTATTTTTGGACACTATAGGCCATTTGAAGCCTCAACGTTTATGCATGTTCGTTCAGATTCTATGTATCTAAGAACTTTTATCTCAATATATTTTTGCAATGTGCACCCTCACATGCAGTACAATCATCATGCTAACAATTGTTTTGTTTAACTAGGTGGTATTTGTTTAAACCATAAACAATTTTCTACACGGTTAACAAACCAAAACAAATGATAATATCATATTGTGAAGACTCCATGCACGAAAAATTACTTGGTACAGCAATAGAAACATATTCATGACTATTCCAGCTAAATTCATGGATTATTGACCAAGAGCATATCCATGTTTCTTTTATAGATTAGTAAAGAAACACAATGCATCCAGTCTTGCAGTTATTGAGCATTTCCAATACAAGAATACCATGTAATGAAGAGATGGAACTAGAGTGGAAAGGGCACATTCTCATATTTTAGATTAACCTGGAAAAACTAAAGTTAAAAAGCATAATACCTGCTCATTAATATCATCTATATGCCAACTCTAAACCAATTTGAAATTCAAGACCAGGATTATAGTGGCATGCACCATATTATATTGAACATCTAACTCCTGAACATGTCGTAACTAACATATAAAATGTAGCTTACAAGAAACATTTTCGATGTTGTCAAGTTAACATTGAGAAGTGATAAAACTATAAATATAGATTTCATGGGATCATCAGGCTTATCTTTAACTAAAAGGATCCATCCAATCAAGCTTTTATTTCCAACTTCCAGCTACAAACTTTTAGGGGATGGACACCTTGTGGCAAAGATCTCGTGCTTGAGATATTTCCTCTAAGTTGGTTGTCTATAATGATTGACAGGGATATGATCAACATATTCATTGATATGTTTGTTGAGGGTTCATCCAGTAGATTGCACGTTTGCATTTGGTGATCATTCTAAACAACCATGGTGCCTTTGGGAAAATATATTGAGAAACATTTCAAGGACTGGGTCTTCCCTCGCAGTTATCCATATCAGTTAAATTATCAAGGAATTAAATTACCATAAATCATGTTTCAAACTTTCTATAGCAATAAGGTTACATGTCATACCATCACATTGTATACATGATTAACATATGGAAATGATTCCCCATCTTTTAACAGTTTTTTTCAAATAAAATGTTCATTTTTCAACACTAGAGAAAAAATAGATATACAAGATATCCAAGATAAAAACAAGAAAATGCATGCTAAATATGTTGTTCGATTATACAATAATGCATGTTGTTCTATGTCTTCATGATCATGGTGTGATAAGTAAATTAATATCTCCCTCATTACATGCATATATAGAATCCAACAAAGAATGAAATCAGTACAAAGTTAACAAAAGAATAGTTAATACGACTGACATAAACTAGCTCCTTCATCTTAGCCTGAAGTTCTTAATTGGAATAGAATAGATATGATTTTATCATCTTTTTGTAGGATTTTCCTTTGCACTCCTCACTATTGTACTTAATAGTCACATTGACCTATTTGTATCCATCTGTTGGAAACTAATGTATCTCATCTTATCTTATCTTATGGTCTATATTGTATTAAGTGAATGCACATGTGATTGGCAGATGTGTTATGACAATAATTTTATTGTTGTGTGGATCATGACAAATGAGTTAATCCATGTATTAGTCATTAAGAAGACATCATTAGGAATTTCTTGTCAGTTGGGTACATGGACCTCATGATTTATGGCACTAGTTCCATGTTTGGAATTTGACAATAAAAGGATCCAAATGCGCTTGACAACACTGCCAAGCAAAAAGGGTAGGAAAACAATCGAATATGTGTTTTTTATAACTGTATACCCCTTGAACCTAGGAAAGTGAATCAAATTGAAATACAATATACTTGGTTACTTCAAAATATTCAGAACACAAGAATCATTAATCTATGTGGGGATGATTTATAAATTAGAAGGTATCCATACCTTGTATTGTACAAGGACATCATTATATTTCATAGTCTCTGTAACAATATTTCCATTCTCGTCTTCTACAATCAGAACCTCTTTTGTCTTATCCATACAACAAATCATCACCAGCTTGAGTTTTGACATTGGTCCAACATATAATTTCCTGTGTTGCATAAGTTAATAACCTAGCCCATCAACCATGCCTAAAAGTAATGGAACCTGCATGGGCAAGAAATTGATAAGTAATTTTAATATTTTTGAAATATCACACCAAATAAATTAATCAAACTTCTATCAATGTTTTCATACAATTTAAGATCATGTAATAAGATAATCATTAGTGAAGTACTTAACCATTAGAAATTATAAACTATCAATATTCAATAGAAGTCAATATTTGGAACCAAGGACCCCAATGTAATCAAAATAAATTATAAATCCATGACAGCTATAATGAAAATACGAAATAAGTCCCTTGGCTGAGGACAGGATAAGGGAGTCCATCCCAAGCATTTGCTATGAGTGGGACAAACAAGAACCATATATTAGTGCATGGACACCTATATTATGATGTATATGTTACGAAATAAAAAAGAGAATTAAGAGGTCAATGAACTAAACATTCCTATGGATGCTTGACAGCATATAACAAATAAAACTAACAATACTACTGAAAAGAACCATACAAACTTTAATGTTATTTACAAATCAGAATTTTCTTGAGATAAAGAAGAAAAGAGGTCATGGATTAAAACATGATAATGACAAGTAACACATATGCTTTACCTGGAGGCCCATAACATTGGCAGGTACAATAGGATTATCAAAAGAATGGTGTGCTTCAAAAAGTTCTGAAACCAAGGCATTCCAATCATCCAAGAAAACCGGTAGCAAAACTAGAATAATCAGAAGAAACCCATCTTTGTTACCATGTAGTCTTGAAGAAGAAAAGACTAATTCACATAAAAAACCTACCTTGAAAATTTCTATATCGTCAACACAAGAAATATTGATTAAGTATTGAAGATCCATAAGTAGTGCGGCCAGATTTTGAGGGGTAGTTTCAAGTATGTGAATGTTTGACTGTAGTGAAACAATCAAAGTTACAAATACTATTTCAAGAAGCAATGGCACCATTAAAAATACTTTGAGTCATGATGTCGACTGTTAGTTTCAGTCTTTCAGAGAACATTACAAAGAGTTCAAGTCAAACATAAATAATTAATATTGTGATTGAACTCATAACCATGCATCACCAAAATAAATGAAGATGTCCAAATAGGTAAGACAATCCTTTACTGTAAAGTGATAAAAACCTTACCTTGTAAAATGAGGTCAAGAAGAGTGCCAAGTTTTGAATAAATTCCTATAAAACATGAAACAAATAAACGCATTACTACAGTGTATTCTTCTTAATAATAATTACAAAACAACCAACTGCACCTTTGCAACACCCTCAATGAAAATCACAGAAGGTGTTTCTTAAAGAGAGTAGTTATATGTTTTGCTGTGAAACACAAATAAATTTCTAATAAGGAACAAATATTTATCAATATCAGAAAAAATACTTATTCTTCAGTTGAACCATTTGCATAGGCCTTTGGGATATTTGTCCCTCGTGGAAGTATGGTCTAACAACCATGCATATTATAATAAACAAACACTTAGGAAAATCAACAAAGTTATAAGATGGTGAAAATAATAATATAATAAAAATGAAAAATATTTATAAAATAGGAAATCTATCAACAACCCATACACCAGTTACCAAAATAAGTTTTACTTGCAACTGTGCTGTGAGCAAAGTATAAAGCTTAACAAATTGTGGATCATAAGAATCTCCAAAAGTAAGTGTTGCAACCTGAGCCAAAAAACAACTAGTAGGTGATGAAAGAAGTATAAATGAAACTAATATACTTCTAGTAAACATGCATCTACAATAAGGGATATGAAATTGAGATTTGAGGGACATGGAAGCAAGTAGAAGAATTTGTTAAAAAAATGTACCTTGGAAGTTGTTCCCCTAGGTGATTTTTTCTAAGTCAATAGGAAAGGGGAAACTAAAGTGACCCGTACATTAAATGACTTGTGATAAACATGTAATTTAACTTTAGTGATTAAAGTGACTTTTGATAAATTTAGGTGAAGTGAGAGAAATTAATTTCATGAGAATTAAAAAATGCATTAATTATTAATCTCTCATCTAATTCATTGTGGGCACTTGGATTAAATGACCCTTCACTTACCACTAGCATTCAAACAAAAGGCAAGGGAAAGGAATTTGTTTCATTCATTCCACTAGAATGAGCTTTTGAGAGAGAAGTGGACTTGTTGTGAGGAGGAGCAGACTAGGATGCAACAAGAGAAGAATAGGTTGGGCCCGCAAATCTAGACAACCAAACTCAACATTTAATGTGAACAAATTCCAAGGAGAGTGTTAGAACATTAATTGCTTGACTCAGAGCAAGAAAATCAAGAATCAGTATAGAAGAATTCAACTGTAGAGGCCATACAATAATGGGCATGATTTTCTAGAATTCTGGGCAAAAATTTTGAGACAGCCTTACACAAAATTCCAAGAAGGAGAAAACTGTTTTGGGCATGAGAATCAAGGGCCATACAAGTTGGTACAATTAGGATATACATAACATTTAATTGGCACAATTTTCTACATATTGTCTGCACAATTTTTAAGGCAGCATTTGCACACAGTTCAAGGCATTCTACTGATAATTTCATCTCAGAAATATCATTATTTTGTTGTACCTTTCATTTCAAGAATTAAAATTTAAAATCAATCTCTCAAATAGGTTTTTGATTCTGGGTTTTTCCTGAGAAATTGGCCGAAAAATACTAGTCTGAAATTTCATGGTGTACAAATCTCTTTCATTTTCTGCCTGTAAAAATGATGTTCTTATTGTGTTTCAAAGTTTGAGATTTTTATGTGAAATTTACATCATTCATTTAACTGGGTTGGGTTTGAACACCAAAAACTTTCAGAATTCTTTAACATTAATCATTTAAATAACAAATATGAAGTAGAGATATTACCTCTGTTTAGCACTACAGAGCCAAATTTAAGTAAGCTCCTACAGGGAAAATATTTAGCAGAGTATAAGGCTGTCACCGTAACAAAAATACAACTTATGGTTAGTGACTTGACACAGCATTAGCAACATTGAGATAGATGAAAAAATAGAAACGAAAAAGTGTGTTCTCAGCTCATTCAAAGTGTCTATCTTCAACCTATAGAGCTAGCTTCCAATATATTTAATACATAAGATCAAATATTCTGGCATATACCTATGTACTAATATAATGACTTAGGTGCAAACCAGATGAGAATCGAAAATATAGCCAAGAGGGATCCATCATAAAAAGGCATGCAGTGTAGCCAAAGTTTCCCTTATAAGTTCAGGTCGCTATGATATTGACAAGACTAAGGACACAACTCATGTTTGAACTTAAACTCACTACAGACTACCAAATACATATAAGTCAGTTCACCTAAGGCTCTATAACTATCTCTTTGTTTAAAGGTTTTCTAAACTATATCAAGCAATGAGAGAAACATTGAGGCTTCTATTGGCACTCCTTTCTCCATTTTCACAAACTACATAAGGAATTTCCAACTTGAAATATCTTAGTGTATCATTATGAGAATCAAAAATTGATTTCAAAAAACATTATGCATCCCTTGAACGATGAATCTCAAGAAAATCACACAATATACACAACATGATATAATACCATGTTCAAAGAAATGCAACAGATAGTCTTATACCTATTCAAGGACTTCTCCAGTTCTTTTATTTTCTATTGTGTCATCTCACCTCGAGAAAATTCAAAAACCTCTTTACTAAGGAGTTGGGAATAAGCAACATAAATTTGTTTAACTTGAGTATTGGCAACAATTCTCTTTTAATGATCAATGAGTATGATAGAAGCAACAAGATTCTTGATGTATTCTTAAGACCTCACCTTCAAAATAGCCATGCAACTTTCACATAGTGTTTCACTAGTCTTAGCAGCTAAAACAAGATCAGGGATAAAGCAAGGCCATCTGCCGAGCCATTCATGCTTCAACATTTACAAAATTGGCGGCCTATTTTAGAAATATCTAGATAAATAAAAAAATGCCTCTAGCATTGCATCTTAAGTATTAAATTTCCTATCACCTAAACCCTGGAAAATGAGATACATGTTACAAACAATGGAACATCTACAAATATTATCTAGGAATTAGTCATAAACTGACAATCTCTGAAGGATAATATTAGAGCAAACAAACAGACTAAATGGATAGGCACAGTGGTTACAAAAGAACAATTAAAATTATTGAATCATTTGAATCTTTTGTCAAATTGAGATGGTTTGGATAAATCAATTGAATAGGTAATTCAATTGGATCTATTCAATTGAATTACCCAAACCATCTCAAGAAGGTAAATTAAAAAACAAATAAATCACCCACAATTACAGGTTTATTATTGTGTTTGTAAAATATGCCTGACTCCCTTAAGATAGACTTGAAAAAAGATATGACATGGGAAATAACATATTGACTGAAGGAAACAAAAGTATCCATATGTGACTAGAATCTATCGTTAATAAATTATAAACAAAAAAGTGGAGAAAAAGAAACATGGAGATGTAATTTGATCACTTTCCTGCACCAATATTACATTAATCTTTTTTACATAAAGCCTCTCACTGTGAAAAGAAGTTTCATTAATAGAAAGCTGAATAACAATACATATATGAGTTAAATATCCACTCGGAACAAATACTGAAATACAAACATAAACCAAATGTATACAACAACATTCAAATTTGAAAAAAATAACAAGACACATTCATTAGATAGACCTGAACAATGAGATCTGATATGTAGTTTTTTATCCCATCCCATTGTTCAACCGGCAAAGCATTCCATCGATATTTCATTACACCTTCAATCACCTAGTCACATGAAACAAGATGAAATTAAGCTAACAATTATAAGTTTTACTAATGTAACTTAGAGGATAATAACTATTGCTTTATATTCTCCCTTAAGGATTATATGCATACAAGATTCAAGATCATTTTTGCTCAGAAAAAAATCACATCTCATAAATTTCAATCACCTATAGTCAAAAGAAACAAGATGAACTTCAACTAGCAACTAGTTTTACTAATGTATCTAAAAATCCAACTAGTATGATTTGTATTCTCCCTAACAAGTTTAATACATAAACAAGGCACGATACATAAAATGAGGTTCTATCCACATTGAGTTGCTAAACACCAACATATTAATAGTAGACGTGTGTAGCAACTTTGCATCTATTTCGTGCACATCTGATTCTACAAAGTTACAAACCATTATCTGAACTCTTGGATTATTATTGTTTGAAATAAATTCAGTCTCAAAGTAGTTATGAATTACCAAAACTGGCACCTTTACAGTGCTGATTTGTAATTTCATCATAGAATTCACATCGGTGATGTTCACATTCATTATGGTATGAACACCACAAGTGTCTATTTATTGCATTGATCTCACCAATTTAAGAAAATAAAGATATTTAGTCTCCAACTTTTTGACACCAAAGTTGTTTATTCAACCACAATATCCCAAATATTACTCCACTTAAACAAAAGAAATTGTAAAACATCATCTTAGATTCACAATTTGACTCTCCATTACAATGTCACCCTTGTCACTTTACCAAACAAAGTCGATTGTTTAAATAGCTCTTTAAAAGTTGTCTATTGGAATGTAAACATATACAATCGGATTTAACAGTTAGGCATAAATGACTATAATACCCAATGAGATGAATCTGACCTCAAAATGCCCTATATAAAACATAATGTTAATGAAATAATGTTTCCTGCCACAAAGTACTTCCAAGTTTTTAAAATGTAAAATACCAGGAATAAAATCTGTGAGATGTTTTTAATTTTAATTTTGCATAAGATATTTTATCTAAAATATATTTGCAAGCAGAGCACTAGTAGTGTGGTTATAAGCTCTACAATTAGTTTAGAAATCAAGTTGTACAAAAACATTGTTCTGCAGGGTCTCTATTAGATATAACTCTATGGACTGTACTTCTAACTTCATAACTTTATTACTCAAGCCTATTCTATTGTTCTGCAATAAATTTACTATTACATACTATTTGGTTCTTCAGATATAACTTTACTACTAAAGTCTATTCTATTGTTTTTCATCTGCACTTGCTCCAGTCAATGATGCAATTGCCTAGTCTTTCTACTAGAAGCACTAGTCACTAGATGCTAATCTTATCCATTGTGTTTACAATGCCGTAGTCTTTATCAGTCTAAGAGGCATCATCTGATGTTGTAGATTTAGTTTCAAATAAGGTCCAAGAAGAGGAGAAGATTCGTTCACTCCAATTTTTGCTCTGATTTTTACCTACAATTTTCACTATTTTTGTTATTTAGTTCAAAATACTAACAACCTAAGATTTGAAATCACAATTCATCAAGAAATCCCTATTCTTCCATCCCTTTTCATAGTCAGAGTACAATAACCATGTCTAAATATTTTACATAGTCTACAAAGCATCAATCCTTACCTCTATGCATTTTCAAATGTTATCCAATATTGTTATCTTGGGCTAGAGTTATGTGTTAATGTTATCCAAGAGGAGAAATTAGTTTTAGCAAGTGTATTGGACTACCAGTTTTCCCAAATAATGGAAGAATGCATGCAAATGATAGTGGATAAGGGTTAAATTCATATCAGTTTTGAAAAAAATTGTATGATAGAAGCATACATACACCTAAACATATTAAGGTCCCCACCCACTAATACCATGAATGGTCCAATAATTATGATGGATAAGATAAAATCACTATATCCATATACCCATTGACTCCTTTTCAATCCCTAAAAGTAATCCTAACCCGGTATATGAAGGTGCTAAATTCATAACAAATTAAATGTCAGAGGAGATAGAAAGGCATGTGGCCAGAAAAGTGAAAGCACAATAGTACCTGAAGTGAAAAGAACTCAGTATTCATATTTTGTGAGTTCTGTAGAATGCTAACAACTTGCAGCCATGTATCTAGATGAGCCTTTAAATCTCACAACATCCACTCTGTTGCTTCTCTTTGCCACAGAAAAACATAGATAATAAATATAGTCACAGGAAACAATAACAGTATAAAGGATATTTAGAATCACTAACCTTTGGTTTTGTATATTTCACCGTTCCAATTGCACAATCACTACTACATAGAGGGGTTTATTAAGACAATGTTTGTGTAAATTGTCTCAAATTAAGACAAAAAAAAGTTTGTTTATTGTCTTAAGTATTGTCTTTAAGTGGGTGTCTTAAACGATTGTCTTAAATTTAACACACTAGTTTAAGACACTGACTTAAAGAAAATACTTTAGACAATAAACAAAAATGATTTTGTCTTAAGTTGAGACAATTTACAAAAATATTGGCATAATACCCCCTCTATGTAATAGTGATAGAATGCAACTATTTACAATAGGGCACAGTGGAATCGAACCACCAATCTTATGCATTATATAATGCAGATGCTCTACCTTTGAAATAACACCCTGGAACTTCTTATAAAAGAAGAATATTTGTATTTTTTATACTTTTCTTTTAAGCAATGAGCTATTACACATGCATATATGTCACAAAAAAAATGAGTTATTATAAGATGAAATACAGGATCAATCTTTCCTCTCTTGTTTTCCATGTGAATACAACTAACATATAGATATGTGGGTTTACGGGATGAATTGTTATGAGGTGCCGCATGATTTTACAAAGAAACATTGAACAAAACATATATTAACTACATTTTTAACTACATTCAGAAAAATGGCATGCATTTTTTGGCTAAAGAATCCAACTTTGAATTTGGGTGGGACAATAAGCATGTAGGAGTAAATGTATTGTTAGCTAGGGTAATTAAATACATTAAGTTTTCTTCCAAATATGTCCCATATCTCTGAGGATTTTCCTGCAAACTCAAACAAGTGTTGCACATATGATTAGAAGGAAAGTTACTCAAAGAGGTATTCATAAAAGAGGTAGCCAAAAACTAGATAAGCATAAAACCATAAACAATAAGTAAATACCATGAGCATTGAAAAATATTAAATACACTTAGCTTTAAACAATAAATACCTTCTTAACCGAATTACAGTTTGGCTAAGCCCCTCGAAATACTGGGTGTCTGAAGTTATAAACACAAAGGATGCATTAGCCAATGCTGCAGTAGTTTTAGTAGCAATTTCTGTACCATGATTCTCTTTCTTAACACTATAAAACATAAGGTCTTATAAGGACAATAACCTAAAGATACCAATCACTTAATGCTTACTTAATCACTTCATGATTACTTCTTGATGTGAAGGTATATCATCAAAGCGAATCCAAGGACCATATCTCGACATGAAGGTACCTCCTACTCTCTCTTTTGCCTATGCATTCAGGACATAGAAAATAGATAAACCCTACATTTATGCCATTTTCTTGAGTGTGATGGGGTTCTTGAGGTTCATCACACGCTGAATATAATTTACTTTGGCATTCGAAAAGAAGTATTAACTGTGATACGAAGAGGCCAATGTCAAAATTCCTAAAGTATACCTCACCTGAGCTCACTTGGAGTTTCATCTAGCATTATTGGAGAATGATTGAGATAGTTCGGTGGAATAAGTACATGAAATGGTAGGATTTGCATCTGTGCATTAAAATCACATAGGAAAATAAAGCAATATTATGAGAAATAAGCATTTAGAAATAGTCTAGGTGATGAATGGAAAGGGAATCCAAAGCAATAACTTAGGTTCAGACTCAGATATCTCCTTGTATCCTCCAGTAGGACCGTTAAATAGTTTCATTTCCACCATTCCTATTAGAAAATAGGACCGCAGAGCAATAACAGATATATAGTTACATCATTAACAAGATGCAAAACATATTAAAACATTACAAAGATACACTATAACGTGGTTCACCCAAACGATTGGCTACGTCCACAAAGAAATTGCTAGTCCTTTTATTACATTCCAGAAATATGAAGAGATACACCCTGTAGCAAAATCCTTGCATTTCCTCTTCACTCTCTCATAGTCTCTCTTCTAATACAATATAATACCATACTTAGTCATTTTACAATGCTTTCTTTTATAGGGGAAATGCAATGGGAAAATTATAGGGTTAACCCAATACCATGGGTCCGCAATACTTTTGGCCAACACACATCCTGAACCCCTGTTTCTCGAGGGCACTGCCCTCGAACCCCCGTGTCTCAGGGGCACTGCCCCCAAACCCCAAGGAAGGGGAAATGAGTGTACAGTACACCTGGGTTACAAACACGACTGAATAATATCTCTGGATCTCAAATATTAGGCTCCAGAACAAATTACAATCTCCTAGTTGGAAACTGATCACAACAACTCAACTGGTACTACACTTGCTTAACTATGATCTGGACCTTGGACTTGCAAATTTCTTATTCTCACCTTCATTCTTAAAGGACAAAAGAAACCGAGCAGGAATTCAGTTTCTCTTTGGTTACTCCCTTTGTCAACATGTCTGCAGGATTCTCACTAGTGTGTATCTTTTCCAGTTTTAACAGTTCTTCATCTCGAACAGATCTTATGAACTGATACTTGAGTTGTATATGTTTAGTACTCGAATGAAAGGCTGAGTTCTTTGCAAGATGAATGGCACTCTGGCTGTCACTGTATAGCCTACTATTCTCCTGCTTCTTACCCAATTCTTCCATGAAACTTTGCAACCAAATCACCTCCTTACTAGCCTCTATAGCATCAACATACTATGCTTCCATTGTGGAAAGTGCAACAACCTATTGCAGTTTTAAAATCCAACTTACTGTTGTTCCACCCATAGTAAACAGATACCCTATGGTGCTCCTCCTGCTGTCTTTATCACGAGCCATATCTACATCAACATATCCCTGTAGAACAGTGTCTGAACGTCCAAAACATAATGCATGATAAGTTGTACCTCTCAAATACCTAAGAATCCATTGTATTGCTTTCAAATTATCTTTACCTATATTATTCATATACCTACTCACAAATCCCAGTGCATGTGCAATATCTAGTCTTGTGCACACCATGGCATACATCAAGCTTCCAACCACTAATGAATACAGAATCTTGGACATGTAATCTATCTCTTCCTATGTCTCTGGACACATATCCTTTCTTAGTTTGAAATGGCTATCCAAAGGTGTATTGACTGGTTTTGCATTTTGCATTCTAAACCTCTGCAACACCTTTTCTATGTACTCACCTTCAGACAATGTCAATTTGTGATTTTTCCTGTCTCTTGTTATTCTCATACCAAGGATTTGCTTAGCAGCACCCAAATCCTTCATCGCAAATGATTTATCTAGTTTTATTTTGAGGACATTTATATCCTGCATGTTAGACCCTGCAACAAGCATATCATCCACATACAATAATAAGATAATATATCTTATATTATCTAGCCTCTTGAAATAAACATAGTGGTCAGAATGACATCTATCATAACCTTGTTCTGTCATAAACTTATCAAATTGCAAATACCACTGCCTTCGATCTTGCTTCAAGCCATACAAGCTCCTCTTCAACCTGCAAACCAAATTCTTTTTCCCTTTGACCTCATACCCTTGTGGTTGATGCATATAAATATCTTCCTCGAATTCCCCATGGAGAAAGGCTATTTTTACATCTAATTGTTCAAGATGCAAATCTTCTACCACCACTAGACTTAAAATAGTTCTAATTGAAGTCATTTTAACAATAGGAGAAAATATTTCATCAAAGTCTATACCTTTCTTTTGTGCAAACCCCTTTACAACAAGTCTACCCTTGTACCGCTTCCTGCCTCCATCTTCTTCCTTCAACTTGTAAACCCATTTATTCTACAATGCCCTTTTTTCTGTAGGCAACTTAACCAGATCCCAAGTTTGGTTTCTTACCAATGAGTCCATATTTTCATCCATGCCTTGCTCCCACTTCTTTCTAGCTTCTAACTGCATTGCTTCTTCATAACATTTTGGGTCACCAGAAACAGTCATCAATAAATAATACAGTGAAGGAGAGAATCATTCAGGTGGTCTACCTAACCTAGTAGAATTTCTTACAATTGCAAGAGTTTCATGTACTAGCTGCTGCTCTTGATTTTCTGGTGCCTTTGGAACTTCATTTTCTTTGATTTCATCAAGCACTATGTACTCTGTATTTTCCCTTTCTTCTTTATTTCCTTGCAACTGATCTTTGTACATGACCTTTTCATTGAATACTACATCTCTACTCCTAATGATTTTGCGATTTTTAAGATCCCATAAGCGATAACTAAAAATCATCAACCCCATATCCAATAAAGGTACATTTCTTGGATTTATCCTCAAGCTTTGTTCTATCATCTTTATCAATATGGACAAATGCTTCACAACCAAAATTTCTCATAAATGAGTATTTTACGTGTTTACCTACCCATGCCTCCTCGGGAATGCCACGATCCAAAGCGCTTGAAGGCCCTCTGTTTATTAAATAAACAGCAGTGTTTACAGCATGAGCCCAAAATTATAAGGGAAACCCTTCATGCAATCTCATACACCTTGCACGCTCCATGATCATTATGTTCACCCTTTCTGACACACGATTTTCTTATGTTGTTCAAGGGACTGTCTTCTCTCTACGAATCTCATTGCGTGAACAGTAATTGTCAAACTCCTTGCTGTAGTACTTGCCTCCATTATCATATCTGAGACATTTCAACCTTTTTCCTATCTCATTCTCAGCCAAATATTTGCACTTGTCAAAAGTATCAAACACATTAGATTTTTGTCTAATGCAATAAACCCATTTTTTTCTAGTTGCATCATCAATAAAAGTAACATAATAATGAGAGCCACCAAGAGATTGTACTTGAGCTAGTCCCCATACATCTGTATGGACAAGCTCTAACTTTTCACTCTTCTTTTGTTTCCCAACCCTTAGAAATATAACTCTCTTCTGTTTTCCATAAACATAGTTCTCACGGAATTCCAAACTCACCTACTTCAGATCTGGAAGCAGTTTCCTTGAGTGGAGAATCTGCATCCCTTTCTCACTCATGTGGCCAAGCCTATGATTCCATAGCGCTGCACCTATTTCTGTGGAAGCTACAGAGATAGAATAATCAGTATTATGAGGACATAAATATAACGTACCTACCCTATCTCCCTTTTCTATTACTAGTGATCCTTTAGTGATCTTCCACCACATTTATCCAAGCATACAAAAACAACCACTATCTCCCAAATTCCCTGTTAAGATCAGAGTTATTTTCATAGTAGGAATGTGCCTTACATCCTTTAGCAGCCATTCACTTCTCTTATTTAACTTAATCCATACCTTACCCTTTCCAACAATTTTACATGGTTCATCATCCCCCAATAAAACATGTCCAAAATCACCTTGAACATAATCATGAAAGAATTTCCTATGGGGTGTAGCATGACATGAAGCCCCTGAATCTACTACCCAGTAATTGCTAGTATTATCTAATGCAAGAATCAAAGCAGCTTGTAACACATCACCTGCTACATTTACTTCCTGAGTAGTCTCTTGTTGCCTCTCACCTTTCTTCTTTGGTGCTCGGCAGTCTTTCTTCAGATGTCCTTTCTTACCATAGTTCTGGCACTCTATTTTTCTAAATCTGAACTTGGATCTTCCCTTTTTATACTTGCTGTGATTTCCTGGGCTCCTTCCTCTCTCGTTTTGTCTCCCTCTACTCTCCATGGTCAACGCACTACCTGATGTCTCACCTATGCTTTTTTCTTCACATTTCCTTGCTAAGAATAACACCAAGAATATCATAAAACTTAAAAGTGTTTGAACTAGGGACAAAGTTACTTACAGCGATAACCAAGCTATTCCATCTTTCTAGCAATAAGCACAAGATTAGAAGAGCCCTAACCTCATCATCAAAGTTCACTTTTACAAAACTTAACTGACTAGTAAGTGTATTAAACTCATTTAAATGGTCAGCAATAGATCCACCTTTTGACATCTCCATATTAAATAAACGCTTCATTAAAAATACCTTGTTAGAAGTCGAGAGTTTTTCGTAGAGCTTACTCAATGTGCTCATCACACCCTCTATTGTTTTTTCCTTCGAAATATTGAAGGCCACTGACGAATCGAGGCACACTCGTATTGTTCCCAGTGCCTTTCTGTTAAGAACCTCCCATTCCCCATCCTTCATAGCCACCAGTTGTTTTGATTTTTCGCCCAATGGTAGGTACAGATAGTCCTCCATTTGCATCTTCCATAACTGATAGTTTTGTCCATAAAACTTCTTGACCATAAAATTTCCTTCTTCAACCATTGCTCCCACTCAAACTAGAACCCTTCTTTCCTCCGAGTTTACCAACTAAATAGATTTGTTAGATTTTTAAAATTAAGCTAGCATTATATTAGGATCTTTAACTGAGAGAATAACAAGAAAAACAATCAAACACAAGACATGATGAACATAGTTTTTTTCCTCGAGGAAACCATAAATGGAGAAAACCCCGCAACTTCCTCAGAGATAGAATCAACACCAAAAGTAAAACACCAAAACAGTAAGATGATCTCCCGATAGCAGTAACCTCTTTATTCCTAGCCCCAGTGTCTTCTTCTTCCTCAACTATGTGCTACAACTGAGTGTGAGTGAGTGCGTGATAAATAGAGAGGCTAGCTCTCTAGTTATACTAATTCTTAACTTGACTAAACCCTACTAGGGTCGACATCTCTAGGAGAGTCTAATAACCCTAGTGCCCTGGAACTGTGGGGACTTTAACCCTAGTTCCCCAAAACTGCGGGGACTTTAACCCTAGTGCCCCAGAATTGCAAGACTATAACCATTGATCAAGAGGAGGGTTACCCACAATGACTTGACATGACTTATTTACATTATAGAACCTCTTGATAGGAACATCAGGGCATGACATGACTCAAGTACATTACAGACACATCCTGAAATAAAAATGGGGGTACAATACATAAGATATACAAGTGAATGCATTCTAAAGTTACAATTACATCAACACTCCCTCTTAACTAGGAAGGTATTCTCTCGACACAGTTTATCAGCACAAGTCTTCTTCTTTGTATCATATGTATCATCATCGAGTCCTCATCATCTTCAAGTCATCTTCATCTTCGAATATGGATCATCATCACTGGATCTGGATCGTCACTCGATTTGGATTGTCATTGGAATATCATCACTAGATCTGGATCATCACTCGATCTGGATCATTACTGGGGAATCATATCTAGACTTGGATCATCACTCGATCTAGATCATCACTACTGGATCATCATCACTAGATCATCATCACGAGTGCTATCTCATCATTCTTCTCATCACAGGAAGTTCTACAGAGATAGCCCTTTTTCATGTTGGTTGTAGGCCTAGCCTCCATGTAGGTCTTCTTCAATGCTTATATCTGACACCAAGTCAGAATGGCCCTCCCAACACTTACATTTGACCATGAGAGGAACACATACAACACCATGTCAGAAAGGGATGCCCAGAACTCACATCTGATCATGTAGGAACCAATCCTATAATCATATCAGAAAGGCCCAGCACTCACATCCGATCATGCAGGAACAAATCCCACAACCCTATCGGAAAGGCTTAGCACTTATATCTATCCATGCAGGAACACATCCTGCAACCATGCTAGAAAGGATATGGACTTACATATAGCCATGTGGTAACACATCCTGCAACCTTGCTGGAAGGGCTCTGCACTTACATCCAACCATGCATGAACACATTTTGCAACCTTGCTGGAAGGGCTCTGCATTTATATACAACCATGCGGGAACACATCCTGCAACCTTGTTGGAAGGGATCTACAGTTGCATCCAACCATGTGGGAACAAATCCGGCAACATTGTTGGAAGGGATCTGCACTTACATTTAACCATGCAAGAACACATCCTTCAACCTTGCTGGAAAGACTCTCAACCCCAGGTTGAGGGTTCCTAGTAACTGACCAGGTTCCTCCATTCTCCAAGAGAATGGAATCAGACGTTATATCTGATCAAGTGGGAACACATCCCTCAATCACATAAGAATGGCCAAGCACTCATATCTGATCATGTGGGAACACATCCCATAGTCATATCACAATGGCTTTCAGTCCTAGACCAAGTATTCCTGGTAATTGACGAGGCACCTCCATTCAAAGAATGGCAATAGCCCTTATATATTGTCATGTAGGAACCAATCCTATAGTCATATCAGAATGGCTTAGCACTCATATCTGACATGGAAGGAACCAATCCTCTCACCATGACAGAATGGATCAGCCCTTACATCTGACCATGGAAGGAACCAATCCTTTCACCATGTTAGAATGGCTCATGGACTCATCACTTCCCCTGGGAAGGAACCTCAATCTGGAGAACACCAAGTTTATCCCTGAAGTACTCAAACTTCACTCTGGCTAATGGATTCATCAACACATCAGCTATTTGTTAGTCCATTGCAACATACTGGAGCTTCACTGTTTCTCTCTGCACCATATCCCTGATATAGTGATACTTGATCTCGATATGGTTCAACTTGTCATGGAACACTGGGTTCTCTGACAACTTCTCACAACTTTGATTGTCACAATATATACAAGTAGCATCTAGCTGGAGATTAAATAAATCAGACAGTAGCTTCCTCAACCATACTACCTCACAACTAGCTGAACAAGATACGACAAACTCTGCTTCAGTTGTACTCAGTGCCACACAAGATTGCTTCTTGCTAAACCAAGAGATCACACCTAATCCCATACTGAAGCAACACCCCAATGTGCTCTTCCTATCGATGGCACTGCCTACCCAATATGAATCAACATAACCCTCCAGGTTAATCTTCTGATTCACCTAATACTTGAGCCCATAATCAACTGTACCCATTAGGTACCTCAAAATATGCTTTGCATCAATCAAGTGAACATGTCTCATATATGTCAAGAATTGGCTCAAGGTGTTCACATCAAATCAAATATCTAGTCTCGTGTTCGTTAGGTACATCAAGTACCCAATCATCTAATGATATATCATAGCATCGGCCACTTCTGATGAAGCATCATTCAATAGCTTCAGGTTCATTTCCATAGGTGTGGCCATGGCCTTGTAGTCCATCATCCTGAATCTCTTCAAGATCTCTACTATATATTTCCCTTGTCCCAGGGAAATTCCATTTGCATTCTATCACACCTCCATGCCTAGAAAATAATGCATCATACCCAAGTCCTTCATCTCAAACTCGATAGCAAGCTTCCTCTTCATATCAGCAATCAACCCATCCATACCTATTACAAACAGATCATCTACAGATAGTAGGAGCATCACAAGATTGCCATCTTCAACCTTGTAGTAAAGGTTGAAATATGCTTTACTCTTCGTAAAGCCCAAACTAGATAGAAAGTTGTCAATTCTTCCATACCATGTCCTGGGTGCCTGTCTCAAACCGTACAGGGATTTATTCAATCTACATACATGAGACTCCCTGTCATGTGTCTCAAAAACTGAGTGGATGTTCCACGTATACTTCTTCTTCTACTACACCATTCAAGAAAGCAGTCTTGACATTCATCTAGTGTATCTTCCATTTCATCACTACAGCCATAGAAAGTACTGATCTGATAGAAGTGTATTTGGCGACAGGTGCAAAATTTTCTTCATAGTCTATTCCTTCTTTCTTGGAGAAACCATGAGCAACAAATCTTGATTTATATTTTTCAATGTTACCATGTGTAGCATGCTTGATCTTGTAGATCCATTTGGAAGTTACAACTGATGTCCATTCTGGTCTTGGGACAACATCCCAAACATCATTATTCATGATCAATTGATACTCCTCAATCATAGAATCCTTCCATTCTTTCCATTCTGCCTCTTCTTTCTGCACCTTGGATAGCTTCTCGTACCCAAGCAGGTTTCCTCTTATGAGGATTCTTCTCCTGAGGTGGATCTAAAGGTTCTTGTGGTTCTTCAAATTCTCGATCTTCTTCTTAAGTTTCTTCATTCATGGTTGTATCATGAATTCTGGGTGCTTTTGCTTCTTTAGGTTCTTCAGTAGGTCTCCTTCTGGATTTTTTGTAAGCTGAGTCTTCATCAAATGTCACATCCGTGCTGATGTCGATCTTCTTGAATCCTAGGAAGTATATTCTATAATCCTTTGAGCTTTCAGAGTATCCCACAAATATACTCTTCTTTCCTGAAGGATCTAATTTAGTTATCTTCTCTTTTGGAATTTGTATGTACACTGGACAGCCGAATATTCTAATATGGGTGACTTCTAGTTTCTTGCCGAAAAATACTTCTTTAGGTGTCTTCTCCTTGAGTACTCTGTGTGGAGTATGGTTATGTACATACACTACTATTCTGGAAGCTTCTACCCATAGATACATGGGAGGATCTTGATCATGAAGTATTTCTCTTGCAGCTTCCATGATAGTTCTATTCTTCCTTTCTACAATCCCATTATTTTGTGGATTATATGGAGTGGAAAAATCCCTCTTAATCCCTGAGTCTTTGCATAACTCTTTGAATTCATTTGATGTGAATTCTCTGCCATTATTTGATTGAAAAGTCTTGATCTTCTTTTCAGTGTGGCTCTCGATCAAGGCTTTGAATTCCTTGAATTTGTTGAATACTTCGTCTTTGTTCTTCATGAAGTAAATCCATGTCTTCCTAGAAAAGTCATCAATAAAAGAAACATAGTATACATACCCTCTTAGTGAACTTGATGACATTGGACCACATACATTGGAGTGGATGATTTCCAAGATTCTTTTTGCTTTTCTCTCACTACTTGGAAATGTTTTCTTTGTTTTTTTTTTCACACATCCTTTGCAGACTCCGTCATCTTTTGCTTGAATTTATGGAAGACCTTCAACATCTTTGCTTGCAAGTGGTATTGCTTTGTAATGCACATGTGCAAGCCTTCTATTCCAAATTTCATTTGGCTCTACTGTGTCATGTACCAAGACTGTTTTGGATGGCCCTTCAATTTGTATAGACCTCCTTCTTGTTCCCCAATTAATTCTGCATCATTAATATTATTTCCCTTTGGCCACATGATGAGTTGGCCATCTATAAATGTAACCCTCCCTTTTGCATCTAATCCAGATATGGAGAGGAGGTTCTTATTTAGTCCTGGTACAAACAATACTTCCTTCATTGTCATAGACTTTCTAGAGTCTAGCTTATAGGACGATTCCCCACTACCTTTTATTGGATATTGGTAGTCATCTCCGAGCTTCACCTTGTGAGGTGATTCATGCTCTGATAGTTTCAAAAAGGATTCCTTGAATCCTGTCATATGCTTGGAAGCCCCATTGTATATAAGCCAATCATTGCTTCCATGAGTAATGTTTCCCATGAGAGTGGAAATCAAAACATATTCTTTATCACTTGAAGAATATTCACTTTCATATCTGGTTCTCTTTGTGGAAGGTTCATCATCCTCTGTAGCATGAGAATCATGTCTTATCTTGTTTCCCTTCTTCTTATGGGAGTTAATCTTGTTTCTAGGACAGTATTTGGCAAATTTTCATCTTTCATCATATGTATAGCATCTTAATTTAGATAAGTCTTTTCTAATGTTATCTTTCTGGTGAAAGGTCTTACCTCTGGTGTGATGAGATTTTCTTCTGCTTTTCTTGTTTTGAACTATGAGAGCTTGATCTTCACTTCCCATATTCTCTTCTCGAGCTGCTATCCGAGCTTCTTCTTGAGAGCATTCTTCCCATAGTCTGCTGAACTTGACTAACTTCTTTATAGCACGGATTCCTTAAATAAAGGAGTCTCATGATCTAGGGAGACCATTCAAGGTGGAAATTACAATCTCTGCATTTTCCACTTCTTCATCTACTACTTCTAGCTATTCCCTGATTTGAGATACCCTTGTAAAGTAAGAATGGATGGTTTCTACATTCTAGATCTTTACGTTCTTCAGTTCATTTGTCAGAGTCATCTTTCGGTTTATGTTCTTCCCTTCAAACAATTTAGTTAGGGCATCAAACATAGCTTTAGGTATTTCTAGGGAGGACACCTGTGGTATGAGGTGATCCTTGATTGAATCAGCAATAATACTCTTTACCATAACAAACTTCTTCTTATGTAAGGCCTTAGCCTCATATCCCTCTGGAACTAGAAGCTCCTCACTGATATAGGAGTCGAACTCATTTTCTTCCAGGACCAAGGAGATCCTACACTTCCAGGATCAGAATTTATCAACTCCCTCAAGCTTTTCCTCAAGCTTGGTGTGATGAGACATCTTAACTGAGAACCTCAAATGGAAATACAAAATATTTAGATCTTACCAGGTGAAGATGTCAGATCTAGATTTGGAGCTGAACTTCTGTAAAGCTGGTTCAGGAGAAGATTAGGGTTTTTCTTTTTTGGAGTTATTTCCAACCAAATTATTTGATCTTGATCTCTAGCCTTCGATTTTGAGGAGGATATCAATCCATGCCTGGGCTCACTGAAAAATTCCACTTCTATGGAAATCCCTAATTTTCGGCAGCAGTGTCAGGTCCAAAACTGAAAAAACTCATAATTGGATTCTGCTTCCACAGAAAGATGCGCTCTAGAGAGGAGAGTTAATCCAACCTTATTTTGCTGAAAATATATGGAGAGATATCCACAATGTACGAATCCCTAGTTTCCACAGCTACACAGTGTCCTCTTCTGAGGTTAGCTCTAATACCATGTTAGATTTTTAACATTAAGCTAGCATTCTATTAGGATCTTTAACTGAGAGAATAACAAACACAACAATCAAACACAAGAGACAATGAACACAGTGTTTTTCCTCAAGGAAACCATAAATGGAGAAAACCCCGCATCTTCGTCAGAGATAGAATCAACACCAAAAGTAAAACCCCAAAACAATAAGATTATCTCCCGACAAGAGTAACCTCTTTCTTCCTAGACCCAGTGTCTTCTTCTTCCTCAGCTATGCGCTACAACTGAGTGTGAGTGTGTGTGTGATAAATAGAGAGGATAGCTATCTATTTATACTAATTCCTAACTTGATTAAACCCTACTAGGGCCGAATTCTCTAAGAGAGTCTAATAACCCTAGTGCACCGGAACTGCAAGGACTTTAACCCTTGATCAATAGGAGGGTTACCCATAATAACTTGACATGACTTGTTTACATTATATAACCTCCCACTAGGAACATCGAGGAATGACATGACTCAAGTACAATACATAAGATATACAAGTGGATACATTCCAAAGTTACAATTACATCAACAAGTCTTTTCTCCAGTTCATATGTTCATTTGCAGGGAGTTTTCCAGATCTCTCACCTTCAAAAAACATAATACTTTTGGACAGATTAGCATCACTATAGTCATGAAGGGACCGTGCTGCTTTTGCTCCTTGTAAGAGCAAGGATGAAACCAACATTTCTAACAAGCATTCTGATAGGTTGGTAGTACCCATAGCTACCTTTATTCGCTCTAAATATATGCTGCAGTCATGGACAACGAAAAACAGAAAGAGTGAGAAATATGATATATTTATATTCTTAGAGTTCATGTATATATACTAATCATATTTTTTTATTGGATTTCATAGAAGGCCCCTTCATCAAACTTGAAAATCTTCAAATCTGCCATATATAAATTATACATTAAAAGAGCTAAAAATAGCAACCAAAATTATAACTACATATCTAAATTCGGGCATTAAAAGTTTCCCTTTCAAAATGAACAAAATCCATACATTGTAAATAAAAACTAGCATTTCAATTTTACCACCTACCTAACTGCAATCATTAAAATTTTCATATAAAATGCACAAAATACCATTTATGTTCTGAGTTGTAATTTAAGTATACTTCATCATCTAGATTCAAGATTGTATTTCAGCAAACATCAGATGTACTAACTATTATGGATGGATGGGTACAAACTGAAGCTATTCTTTTTTGGAACGATATATGAACCTATTACAAATACAAACACATGGATCTGTGGACCTATTCTCATTGGAACTCTTTCATACTTCATTGTTCAATGAGTAAAATTTGAAATTCCAGCATTGCATGCAAATAAAATCCCCACCTTAAAATCTATGACCCCTTGTGGAAAAATAAATAACCAATAGATGTAGAAAAGTTTTGGAATTCCGCGAGGTAGAAGACCTTTGGGTCAAGAAAATGTATAGAAACAAAAATTAATCTTTTCCAAAGGTCAATCTAGTTCTCAGAATTTACAGAAATCTATTCGTGGAACACAAAAGAGTAATATTATAATTAAATTAATAGTCCATCTACATCCTATCCTTAAAATTGAGAAGATATTGGATGCACATGACTTTTTAAGTCCAAAAATGTTTGACAATGATCGTTCTTCCCTTTCTCATTAAAATCCCTAAGTTTTCATGTTCAAAGACCGGAAAAAAAAGTAAAAACCATCATTCTCTATTTGGGTTGGGTAATTATTTAAATACAAACAGAATGTCCAACAAAGAGAACCAAATTGTCCCCTTAGATTTTAACACCAAGGCATAGACCCTGTAGCCATTGATTAGTAAGAGGAACAAAAAATATAGTAAGGCGGCTGCATTGTAGAGGAGCATACCTGGACAACTTTTCAAAGGAGTTAACCATCCAAGTCGACCCAACATCATAATTCCATGCCATGCCATGAAAATAAAATGTAACTAAGTTCGTACCCATGTATATATAGCCCAACAGTGCAATAAATATGTGAAAGAACTCTTGAAAAAAGGGTTAAGAGATTACCATTGTCCGAATGAGGGTAAGAAATTTCACCATTTCAAGGATGTATGGTGGAATAAAACAAGTAGACCCGCTACATCAGTAAAGAGCTAAAATGAACCAGGAATGTGTTGATAACAAGCCAAGGAAATAACCCCCTTTATGTTGAGACTCTAACTAAAGAAAATGTGTTATGTTGTCAACATAAGAGTCTAGTGGTGAGTAAGCTACTAGGGCACAAATGTAATCACCTTATATTCTGTAGAGAGAGTGGTAGAAGGAGAATCTTCCCTGCAACCAAGTAAGACGCAATTTAATGTTCGTATCAAATATAACAATGAGTAAATCAAGACAATAACAAAATCCTAGGCTAACATAAATAAATATTTAAGAAAAAGAATACAAAATCGATGTATATTATAGGCTAGAACAACATATGTAAATGGTTGCAGGTATCTGTGAAATGCATCAATTCGATATATTGTAGGTATCTGACCAAAATGGGTTATGTCAGAAGACCGAATTTATTGAAATTGTATATATTTACAATTCTATAATAAATACCACATCTAAAACTCCATTGGTATCAGCTAAGAATCCCATTGGATGACCTTTACCCTAGTATAGAACTATAGAATCCATCATTTTGCATACAAGCCATGATTAAAATTTATAGTTTTATATAATTAATTATTAACCTTCAATCTTCAAACAAGTAATTAGATTGAACATAAATATGGACCTGTTGTCTTCCATCCATTGAGGGAATGGATCAGAGTAAAGGCTCTCAATCACTCAGACACAAACTATGACCACCTGTAAATCTCCCTGAAAATGGTAAATTAGCATTTCTCCCATTTCCTTGCTGACTACATAGGTATATTACAATCCATATTTCCTTGTTCGAGTAAGATTATCTTTTAAGGGAGTTAGATATGATACAATTTGTTAAAGTAAGGTGCTCAAATCCGTGATCAACTAAAAATATTAAAACCCAAGATGGGAAAAATCCTTTCTACATCTAGAGGGTTTTATACTTTTAACACACTATAAAATCCTTCAGCCCTCCTATGTGTTCTCAGATGGCTATTTTTTCACATTATTTTACTAAAAATAAGGTTGTTTAGCATTGGTTATTTTCATCTACATTGATAAAATGTAGGATAAAGTAAGCCCTATTGGATGAGTGCTATACATAAATACCCTACACTGATGCTAGTACAAAAAATGACGAATATATTTGTTATTGCTTGCATCATCACATGTAAAATATTTGTATAAGTTAAATATCTAGTTGTACATTTCCATGCCTAATTTCTTCATGGTTTGAGTGACATGCTTTTGGCCATCAAGTGATTTCTGACTGTTTGATTTGCGAAGTTTCAAAGTCTCATTCTCAAGAGCATCCAGGGTTTTCTTTGGCTAATAAAAAATCAGTTTCAAAGTCAGAATTGGAGGAGATTCATGTAAAGCTAGTTGGGATTTCTCCCTGGAAATGGTTCCCCCTATGTGGAAAGGCTTCTGTGGCACTCAGCCTTGCCTCTGTCCATTAACATATGCTGTAAATAAACAAAGAAAATGAATATTTCAAAACCTAATGAAGTTTTCAAATTCACATAGATACATTCATAGTAACTCTTGATTTATGTTCAAATATTCATAAATACATTGAGCATTGGCATGCCTGTTTTGATATCATAATACCCTAAAATCCCATAAAAATATAATAATAAAATGAAAAAAGGCCAAATCCATACCTGGAGTGAGGCTGTGGGACCTCTAGTTTACATCATTGGATGGAAGCTCTTCGAAATCACAAATCCATAGCTGTAGTGAGGTTGTCGAGCCTCCAGTTTACATCAATGGCTAGAAGCCCTTCCAAAGCACAACATGGGTCTACAACAATCAATATAAGATATGATGAACTTATCTAACAATACATGGCATCAATGTAGAATATAAAAACAACCCACATATTTAATAACTCCCCAAACCCCTGTTACGCAATGTAGAATATAAAAAAAACCCACATATTTAATAACTCCGAAACCCCCTCTTACCCATAATGAAATAAATAAAAACCTCACACATTGGACAAACTATTGGAATTCTCGGGGTCTTCTTCAATGAGCTCTGTGAATACTCTCTTAGAATTCTCTAGATTGCCTGCCACAGTAGCCTCGAGGGCCTCTTGGATCTTGGGATTCTCCACACCTTTAAGCTTCACACTAGTATAAATCACCACCCTGGCCACAACCATGTGACCATAATTCACTTGTGCATAAAATATGATAGCCCGCAATGAGTCCAATCTCGAGGTGCCTCTTAACAGGATGAGGGTTTTCCTGGAGGTAGTGGGGGGCTCAAACAAACTTCATCTTGTCTTTGGTTTATGTGTAGGAAATTTGAACTACAACCAAGAACTTCTTTATCTCAGGGAAAAATAATACAAATGCAACCATAATCCCTATACCCTTCATCACTTTCCATTTTTTCCACTGTACTCAATTCTTTAGCTATCTCCATGGCAGTGTGACTCAACTGTTTCAATTTGGAAGTGGCCATTGCAAGCTTGCTTGCTCTAGACACCATCACCCTCAAAAGCCACAAGTTTACTCCAAACTATGAACACAAAACCCACAAGTTTACTCCAAAATGTGAACATAGGAAAGAAAAATTCCTAGCGAGACAACCTGCATATTTTCCTTTTTCTTTTCCATAAATAAAAGACCCTCTTTGGTAGCCGTCAAGATGAAAAGTAAAATAGTTGTTCCCAAAAAAACAAAAAGGGTTTGGTATGTAATGACGAAACATTGTTTTGTCTTAAAATTATGTCTTAAAACACCTCTATATGTACTAGTGAATTTACAATTACCCATAATATAACACATTATTCATAAATCACTATCCCAATAAGAGAAGTCATCTAGTTCATGTTAGTGTGTTATATCCATTAAGTTCAAAAAATTCATAAAAAAAACAATGTGATAAAAAAAACATAAAGTTTGAGCTTTAGGGATAATTTTAACAAAGGCATTGCCTTAGTAGATATAACACACTACAGGGGACATTGATGTGATCAAATGTATAGCATAGAAAGAACTAGACTTCGTTGTCTACAGAAAATAACTCATGATTTTATCGTAGTCTCAGTTCTTCTCACCATTATATGTCATGGATATTCACACATTTGATAACCTTGAAATAACAACAATAACAACATCCAATAACCAATCTTAACAACACTTTATATCTGCAATTTATTTGAAATAACAAGTTGCATGCGTGGAAATTGATGGACATCAGCATTAATGTTCTGAAAGCACATGTGGTAAGAGATATTTGGAGAGACTCTTTTATTGACAACCACGACACTTTCTTGCAAGATGTGCTATCATACAAGAATTATTTACTTATGAATTGAACATGCCTTTACACATCCATAAACATCTACAAGACTCTCCTACCAAGCACTGTAATATATTCAATATTTACTCCGCTGGAAGAATGGACCCCAAGTAGAAACAATGTACCTTTGTCCTCAGTTATTGAAACATATATTTAAAAACTCTCCTGTGATATAAAATGCAGGTTGGGTTTTAAGTTTAGGCTGGTAAACTCTTTATCTTAAAGGTGGAGAAAAGCAATTGGCTCAGTAGAGGAAGGGTTAGTTTCTGTTTGGTTATGAGTAGAGGATGATGGTTGCATTGATGCATTTGAGTAGGTTAAATTTATATCCTATCCTATTGGATGAACCGCAAGAGTAGAGGAAGTAGGTGAAGGTAATTCCTATCCTAAAGCTAAATATAAGGGTCAAATTCTCTCTGGTAATTCCTTTTAGGGTGAACGTCGTGAACCTATATCTAGTCACTAAATAGAAAAGGTGAAGAGCTGGCCGCCTGATAATATAGAAGATAGAGGATCTTTCTGAAAGGTAATAATATATATAAAATAATGCGTACGATAAGGGAAAATCCCAAAGTACACCAAATTCAAGCCTACCATAATCTATTTTCATGAGCAAATTTGACCCTATAGTCTACACCTACGTATACTCACACAAACCAGTGGGCTAGAATGGGTTAGCCCTTACTAAACCAAGATTGTACACACCCACTGAAGGAAGATAGCCTTTACTAATCTAGTTTATGTTTGGTTATGAGGAGAGGATGATGGTTGTGTTGGTTCTACCTCCCCTGGCTCACTAACAACAAGTGGTATTGGATCTGCTAAAAAATCAATCCCATAGTGTATTAAAGACTCAACTGGGGTGATATCTATTGTTGATAGTCCGATTGATTATTTTTTTCATACCGACCCAAAAAAATCACCTCCTTCCTACCGGTCTGGCTAGTAATTCGTTACCCTAGCAATACACCCTGCATCATAGTGGTTTTGATGAAGAAGGATAAAAAATATATATGACAACATCGTGCCCAAATTTGGATGGCAACAAGTCCACACAGTCAACTTGAATAAAATAAATAGGAGATATAGCTAAAAAAATATAAAAATTCACATTGAAAAGTAAACTTTCCAGTGATTTTAACTTAGCTACCTGCGCTTCAGTATTATAACCAATAAACAAGAAAAATTTATCAATTCACATTAAACAAAGAAACTTAAGAAGGGTTTTGTAAGGGAAGAATGTAATGTTGAATTTAGAGTTGTAGAATTTGTGGTCGACCTCTTCAAGAGCCTTTAGGTTCTCTCCATTGTTGTTTTATCCATGGCAGTGATGGCAATTAAATATCAAAATTATAAACCCTCAACAGTTGTGAATATCCACACCAATCTCCTCAACCACTGGACAAAAATGCCACCCAATTCACACTACTTTCCCTCATAACCCACCAAACCCAAACCCCTCCAACCAACCAAAACTTTTTGGCACCAAGGCTATCTAGCCCCAATGAGGTGGTTGAGTAGTCATTGACAGAATCACAGGATGAAATCTATCCATAGGTTTCAGGAAAAAAGGCCATCGGCCATGCATGCAGTAACAAAGGTGGGTGGAGAGTTGTTAGGTCATAGTTGGGTCAGCAACTACATTTGCATAATAGATTTTTTTTGTTTTTTGTTATATATTTTTTGCTTTATTTTTATTATTTTATTATATAAATTATATAGATTTTTTGTTGTCATATATTTTTTATTTTTATTATTTTATTATATTAATTATGTTAATTAGTTATATATTATATTTTTTTAATAATTATCATATAAGTTGTTTAATTTTATAAATTAGGATTAATATGAAATTTAATTAATTTGTGTTTTTTATAAATATAATATTTGTTTTAATGGTATTTTTTCTTATAGTATAAGTATATATAATAAACTTTCCTCAACGACATTGGCCAAGAATAGTTGTGTACATCGTGAATGAGGTGGGTGGTCATAACGTCAAATGCAAAATTTATCTGGCCACTAATGCATACATGAGGTTTAACTTGATAGTGATAAGGAGAGGTCATCACTACATTATATGTATCATATTTTGCAAGGTCATGAGGCCTGCATTAAGAGGTCGAGGAATCAAAATATACCTGAAACTTTGAGATCGAGTCGGGCCTCTGCCTTTATAGTGCATATGTATCTGAGACTGGTTCTCAGTCAGCACCCCAGTTTAATTATAATTTAGTCTTTGATTGGTTAAAATATCTCTCTTGGTGCTTCCACTGGTTCAATTATTATATATTGGATCAACTGCTATGACGTTTAAAGGAACTCATGAGCCTGGTGAAGCTATGTCGAGGAGTGCAGCTAAATGTTCGACGGTCATAGATCATGAATATAGTTATATTGAAGTTATAAAAGCACCTCAGACGTATGGGACTTGAAGGGACTCTTACATTGTCGAAGGATCAAGAACTAACTATGATGCTTATATCTAGGTATCCATATGGTATTGGTTATAGTACCTAATTTGTAATTGATGTAGGAACCTAATTTTCCTTTGGAACGCACTTAACCAAGTTTGCTTCAATGGTGCAGGAGGGATAAAGATGGTCAAGATAAAAATTGTGCAATTGCTTTGTTGGATCTCTGAAGGTCAAGGTGCATGGCACCAATATTACTAATATAAGGTAGACAATTTACAAAATTTACACTTGATTGTCAAATTTGCAATTTTCTATGACACAATTACAAATGACTAACATAAATGACTAATTCATATTCTTCTAGCTAGTCATTGTTTATGACATGACTAAATTAGTTGTTTATGTTAGTCATTTTTAATTGTTTCACTTATTATCTATTCATATTTGTTAACTGGTGACTAAATTAATCGTTAATTTTATTCGTTTATAGTTGGGTCAATCAAACTTGCTCATATTTAGTAGTAAATCACTTGAAAATCGTGTGGTGGCTAGAATTTTTAGTCCCTGGTAGCTTATTCATCATTTTGTACTAGTGCATATAGTAGTTGAACTATTGTGGTATAAACCAAACAAAACCGTCATATGGGTTAGTATTAACATAAATACTACTATCTCTACATACTTGCATTATGAAGAGAGATTATGGTTTAATGATAAAATGATATGATTAAAACATATGCATGACCATAAGACTGTGGAAGGATGGGATCCTGTATATAAAAGAATACCATTGATTATGTCCAAAATAGAGACCCTAAGGGTCGTTTCCATTTATTTATATAGAAATCACGTTGTACATAGTGTGGATATAAGTCCATCTATGATGGCTTCCACTTTGGTTTAAAATCTAGTTTTAAATGTCAAATAACAAAGTGAACCATGTGGAGGTAAGACCATCAGCAACGACACCCATAGTAACATGCAAAGACCAAAGATTTGTAAATAATACACTTAAACCCTTTACAAAGAAAAAATTATGTAAAATCCCTCTCTAAAGAGAGTGTAAAAATATTTGGGGTGAAACCCAAAACACACAACACTTATATCTTATGTAGAGTCAGATTTCCTCTCCTCTCGATTCCTTAAGCTCAAGGTTAAGTACCTGCAACAAACTATTTTACGATTTAATCCATGGTGGGTGCGTTGATTTAATTCAAAACACATGGAAAGAAAAATAGATATAGGGTTCGTTTTATTACCTTAAGAATTCAAAGATGCAAGCCTAGGAGGAGGTGACCCTATATCCTTCCTCACCATCATTTGAATGTGCAACAAAGAGTTTTGTGTCAGTTAAAACATGTAATCAAACCTTGTAAAACAAGTCTAATTTAAATATACATTTTACCCTTACCTAGTGAGATTTATAGAGAGGAAAGGGGTCAGATCCTTCGAGAAGACCCTTATCCCTCCTCTTCCTGCCCAAAATGAAAATACAGTTTTTAGCTATAGATAATCCATTAAAAATAAAGAAACTTCAAATGAAAACCCGCAGAAGTAAAACCCTTTCTTTTACCTGGTGAATTAAGCAATGAAATTGAGCAGATGGCTAAGCGAAGCAATGAGATGCATATGGCCATGGATGCCATGAGTAGGCACCAAAACACCTCAGAAAAGAAACCAAGTACCTGACATCACACACTAGCCATGGTTACTCTATGAAACCAACACTTTCACCATTAACAAGAGTATAGCTCATGCCACTCTCTCTTACCAACCAATGATAATGTAGGGTTCATACAAGTAAGGATACATTAAACTTCCACAAAAAACCCTAAATAACATATCCTTACAAATGGACGTTCAGGATGAGAACGCACTGCCAATGTGGAGGCCTGGCTGCGCTGTACACTCACAGTCGGGAGTTATTGCAAGTCACACGGTTTATTGCAAGTCAAATCAAAGTACATTGATTTTAAACCTCGACGAGAATAATAATAACATATCAAAATATTGTTTCTATCCCTTTCAACTAGGTCGAGAACCATACACATAACATATAAACCATTGTCATTATAACCATTGAAATATCACATTATAAGCTTTCACACCATCAATGTATTGAAAACCAACGAAGGAGTTATATTATATACTATGGTCAAGACCATACCCTTTTAAACTTGGAAACCTTATACACCTATGCATTAGGAATGAGTCCTTTACATTGTATACTGTGAGCATAGGATCTGGTAAGGCCCATGGCCTTCTAGATATTTAATTGAAACCTTTATTACAATAAGGGTGGGATCAATACTATGGTATAGTCTCTCAACCCTTGGGGCTATTAAATCCCTAGTAAACAAATTAAAAACAAAAGAAAGGAAACTGTAAAACATTACCTGGAAGCATAGCTAAACACGGTGGTTGGACCTTGCCATTACCGCAGTTGGATAATCTTGACATAGTAAGCGATTTGAGATCAGTAACTCATAGGCATAATTAGCTTGCCACATGACTAAGTCTGCATGTTAAAAATTGTATGATTAAATACATGTGTATAAGAGCATGGTTACAACACTAGGCATGAACCGAATCAACACTAAATTTTTTAAGGAAACCAAATAAATAACTTTACTTTATATATTTTTTTTGGTTTAATTCCCTTACAAAACCAAAAGAGAAGGATAATTTTATTTTTGTAGGAAAAACATGGAAGAAGTAGGGATGTATGCAGAAGAAGAGTTTCACCCCGAAAATCCTTTAAATAATGACGAGGATAATTTAAGGGATTGGGAGATCTGGGTAAACTAGAATGAAAGTTAAGATAATAAATATGAACTACAGAGAATAGTTAAGGAAGTACGATTAGATCAAAAAATAGTTATGGATTATAATGAATGAATCATAAAATCTCAAGGAGGAACTAAATAATATTTTACGATCTAAAATACATAATGATAAAAAAGACAAAAACAAGGAATCTGAACATATCATGGAAAAAAATAAAGCTTTCAAACGTAAGGAAGGAAACTGGAATTTTCTAGTCATAAACCTAAAACTTTGAGTGAAGCATCAATCAAACATCACTTAGAAAAACAACAAGATTCGAGCGAATTAAGTAGTGATGATAATAAAAGGAAAAAGAGGTACAAACCATATGAAGAAATATCTGGGGAGTTTAAAAATATTAAACCACCAATGTTTAATAGTGAAATTGAAAAAGGAGAAAAACCGAGATTCTGGTTGTGAGGGATGAAGAAATACTTCCAAATCTACAATTACTCTGACGAAATCAAAGCCAAAATTATGGTATATAATCTGATTGAAAAAGAAGATATATGGTGGTAGGATATACATTATGTAATTGGAATAAATGAAAGATATGTAACTTGGAAAACCTTTAAAATCATTTTAAAAGAAATTACTTGTGAGAAATATAGTATAAGGAGAAGGATAAAGAGTTTTATGAGTTAAGACTAGGAGTTATGACTATGAAAGAGCTATGCAGTAAATTTGTAAGTCTGCTTCATTGCATAGCTTATATAATTGATGAAAAAACTAAGATACAACCTTTTCTCAGTTGTTTGCCTATCATGTTTAAAGAACGAATTAAGTATGACAATCCGAAGACGCTAGAAGAACAAATGAGAAAGGAAAATTTCTATTACGACCAAAATAAAAATAAAAGAGAAAGTGTACCAATTTGGAAGAATAAAAGACAAGATAATTTTCATCCAAGAAAGAAAAATTATAAATTACACAAAAATATAGGGAATAATTATAAAGCGTATCAAG
The DNA here is from genome assembly GCA_001517045.1 of Pseudotsuga menziesii. Taxonomy (NCBI): domain Eukaryota; kingdom Viridiplantae; phylum Streptophyta; class Pinopsida; order Pinales; family Pinaceae; genus Pseudotsuga; species Pseudotsuga menziesii. The sequence goes on from LPNX010304254.1 coordinate 74,851, forward strand.
GAAATAACTACAAGAATTATAAACCACATAATTTTGTAGTAAAGGAATGAGAACCTCCCACTACCTTTAATAAGAACACCGCATAGAGGAAACCCTTAAAAAGTTGGGAGTGTGATGGGCCACATTAATTTAAAGAATTACCAATAAGAAAGAAAATTTTTAATGTTCATTTTATTCATGAAGTAGAACTACAGTTGGAGACATGACAAGGAGAATACCCAGAATCAGTCCTCCATTGGAAAGACGGCAAGCATACCATCAAAATTCCATGACCGAGATTGAAGTTATGATAAAAAGTCAAGTTATTTCCATATTGATTGATCAAGGTGAAAGTATTACTTATATATAACCTAGAATAGTTGAGTTATTTAAATTAGTATGAGAAAAGTTTCATAAGTCACAGCTAGTACAGTTAGCCACATGTACTAAATGTAAAGTTACTAGTTATATTAAAGATTGTGAATTATTAATGAATTATTTCGTTACACATGTTGATCTAAATATTTTACCTTTAGGTTCCTATGATCTGTTAATAGGAATGGCTTGGCTAGAAAAACACAGATTAATGATAAATTGTTTTGAGAAAACCTTTACATGCATATATGATACTAGAAACCCTATAAAAATTAAAGGAATTCCCAGGAAAGTTACAATAAGAGAGATATCCGCTTTACAAATGAAAATATCAGTGCGTAAAAGATGTAAAGTTTTTGTTGTTTATGTAATGGATGATAAATATAATGAAAACAAACTTAAAATTATAGACATACCTATCTTAAAGGATTTTGAAGACATATTTCTAGAAGAAGTCCCTGGGATTCCTCCGAAAAGAGGCATTTATTTCACAATCGATCTGATACCAAGAGTGGTACCAGCATTGAAAGCTCCTCATCGAATGAACATAATAGATTTTACTGAACTCAAATAACAATTATAGGAATTGATTGATAAAAATTATATTTGACCTAGTGTCACCCGTTAGGAAGCACCGGTCATATTTGTAAAGAAGAAAGAAGGAACCTTAATACTGTGCATAGACTACCGAAAACTAGATAAAATAACTATTAAAAATTGATACCTACTACCCGGATAGACAATATATTCGATCAATTCCACGGGGAAACAATCTTCTCTTAAATAGAATTAAGGTCTCGATACCACTGAGGTGTGGATCAGGATGATGACATCTTTAAAAGCGAGTTTAGGACCCGCTATGGACAATATGACTTTGTCGTAATGCCTTTTGTGTTGAAAAACGCACGTCATGCATTCATGTGATTCATGAATAGTATTTTAAGTAACTATTTCGATGAGTTTGTAGTTGTCTTCATAGATGACATACATATTTACTCAAAGAATGAATAAGAACATCAAGAACATTTAATGATAATTCTACAAGTACTAAGAGAACAATCGTTGTATTCTAAGTTCAGTAAATATGATTTCTTTAAAGATAGGATTGAATACCTAGAACACATAGTGTCCAAGGATGAAATAACTATCGACCCTGATAAAATTAAGGCTATCACTAAATGGTCAGTTCCTAACAATGTAACCGACATAAGATCATTCATGGGGATTACCGGTTATTATCAGAAGTTTGTTGAAGGATTTTCTAAGATAGCCTACACTATAAATTCATTCGAGAAGAAAGGTAAAACATTTGAGTGGACTGAAAAGTGTATGGAAAGCTTTAATAAATTAAAAAATCTAATAATTATCGCCCCTATCCTAAACATTGTTGATCCTTTCAAGGATATTTTCATATGTACGGATGCTTGTAATGAAGGATTAGGCTGGGTATTAATACAATAAATTACGTTGTAGCTTATGAATATACAAAATTAAAGGACCATGAAAAAAATTATGCTACGCACAACTTGGAACTTGCTACAACAATTGATGCATTAAAGATGTGGATACATTACCTCATTGGAAGGAAATTTCTTCTCATGTCATATAACATAAGTCTAAAATATCTATTTGACCAGCAAAATTTAAATGCTAGAATTGCAAGATGACTGTCTTTCTTAAGTGAATATTATTTCTAAATCAAACACATAAAAGGAAAGGAAAACCAAGTTTCATATGCCTTGATTCATCACACAAATTTACTATTTGCAAGCAGCAATTATGAATCTGATCTAGAAAATGAGATCTTAAGTGCAGAAAATTTTGATAAGGAATACCAAATTCTAAAAGAAAAGGCTATTGAAATTGAAGATAATAAAATAATTAAACATATTTCAGCCTAAATAGAAGGGGATTGTTGATTCATGAATATAAGATGTACATACCAAATACTGAATAAATCAAATTAACTATATTGAATGAGTTACATAAACGACCATATTTAGGACATCCTGGATATCGAAAGATGATCACCATGATGAAAAAATATTTATTTTTTCCTGACATGAAGAAAGAGGTAGAAGATTACTTGGCTCATTGCATAAAATTTCAGCAAGTCAAGGCAAAGCACCCACATCCAGCGGGGTTGTTGCAATCACTACCCATTCCGGAATGGAAGTGGGAAACAATTAGCATGGATTTTATAACAGGCCTACCAAAGAATTTCAGACCACGTGATTCCATCATGCTCATAGTTGATAAGTTAATTAAAGCAGCCCATTTATTCTTGTAAAATCTACCTATAAGGATGTTAACATTGCATATATTTTTATGAAAGATATTTTCAATCTAAATGGTCTACCAGAGGTAATAGTGTAAGATAGAGATGCAAAATTCAGAAGAAACTTATGGAAATATTTGTTTAAAGGGTTAGGTACACAGTTGAACTTCACTACTGTGAATCATCCACAAATGAATGGGAAGACTGAAATGGTAAACCAAGTCCTAGAATACATGTTAAGAATGTATTAATGGACAAACCAGGTAAGTGGGAAGACTACCTACACTTAGTAGAATTTTCTTATAATAATAATTTTCAAGTATCAACATGTACGAATCCTTTTGAAATTCTAGATGGACATAAATGTAATACTCCAATTTCTTGGAGCAGTCCAGTTGATAGGTTAATGTTAGGACCTAACATTATAAAAGATACAAAACTAACTATGAAAGAGGTGACAAAAATTTAAGGTTTCCCAAGACAGGTAGAAAAGTTATGCTGACCTAAAAAGAACTGCTAAATAGTTCCAAGTGGGTGAACATGTGTACACAAAGGTAAAGTCCAAGAAAATGTCCTTGAGATTAGGAAAGTATTCAAAGTTGGAACCTAGGTATTCCAGGCCATTTGAAATTTTTGCTAAAGTAGGGCCCGTTGAATACCAGTTAGTCCTACCATCCATTATTAAAGTACATAATTTTTTTCACATTTCGATTTTAAAGAAACATATTCATGATGCTACTCATGTGATCGATTGGAATGTTATCTAGGTGGAACTCGAAGGAGATTTCCAGGTGGGGCCAGAGGGCATTCTTGACAGGAGAGAACTTTTACTCCAGAATTGTACCATTGGACAAGTCAAGGTGCAATGGAAGCACCTTAGTCTGGAAGAATCTACTTGCAAAATGGAAAGTGTTATGCAGGATGCATATCCAGTCCTATTCTAAGGTGAGGAAATGAAGGAATAAAGCAGAAACTTAGTAACAATGCAGACGGTGTTATCCTCTAAGGAGAGGTGTATGTAATGAACCTAAAATTAATAAGTTATTATTAATTTTTGTTGAAAATACTTTATTTATTATTTTAAATATTTTTGACAGGAAGTCAAAAATAAAAACATTTTTTAATGAATTATTATTTATTAATAAAAGATACAGAAGGGGAAATAAGTGGAATAGATTTTGAATAGTTTTTGTTGACCCACAAGAGGAAAATAAAAGTGGATGAAGCTATTGAGTGAAAGCTCAAGGCACGGGAGGAATCCTCTCCAAAACCAGGCCACAACTCCTAGTTGAGCACGAAAGAGCAGGAGGCTCATAAATGACCAAGTCGTAGGAAAAATACTTTATAATAGTATGTCCATTAGCAAGAAGAAGGATAGCATTGGATGAAGACTAAATCTAATAATGGAATATATGGCACATTAAGTGGATTTTTCTCTTGTGGTTTAGCGAACATGCTCAAGGGTTCTAGAGAAAGTATCTTGGCATTTATGGGAGTTGGTTGGGAAGAACGATTATTCCATTTTTCTTTTCCAAATAGTGGTTCTAGGTTATTTCTCTATGTTTCATATATAGTAGGTTTTTTTATGTTTTCATATAGAATTATAAATATAGTCATTAAGTAGAAATGGTTTACTCAATCTTATTGAACAGTGAACTAACTTGTATCGATTTTATTAAGTTAGGTATAAATCCTAAATAATTTTATATTTTCGAATGTTAAATGGTATTTAGGAAAGACGTTTAAATTGGGCATTCATACCCGAGTTAGGAATTTATCAATGATTATATGATTGAAGAATTAAATTATTACTTAAATATGCAATACCATCAAAATTATATATGTTCTTTTCCTATGTTGTAGATCTAGTTTTAATTTCATTTCATTAGCAGAATCAATATGTTTTCTAAACTAGAATAGCAATAGTTAAACGTTTAAATAATAAACAGGTTACAATATGAACGAAGACAAGGAAATCTAAGTAAATAAACCAAGATTTAACAATTATGAACTAGCATGTGGATATACAAACTCTACAGTTTACAATCTAGCTAATTACTAATCCTAGAATTGTATTCATCTACAGTCGTAGAGTTATATCAATATACAATACAGATATTATACGAGCAATCCCCTTCAAGAAGATCATAACTAATATATAAATTATTGAACCAATCCTTCATGGATATGATGTTAGCAACCATAACAAGATTTTTGGGAATTGTATAAATCTACACAATAAACAAATTATAGATGCAAGTGCTTCATTCCAAATACCAGTAGTAATCCCATCTATGATGTCCGCCAAGCATTAAAGATTACATTCAGCAAAATCTTGTTTAAATCTAAACCAAATCACAGTCATACATACTCACTGCTAAACTACAATTTTCATATCAAAACTATTCCACATAAGTCACAAGAATCAACAAGCCACATAGGCATTAAATACGTTAAATAACTATGGTCGTAATGCCATTGTCATGGATTCCATTGGTATATAAAAGATTAACACAAGATACACATACAATAGTTAAACTGGTGTGGTATAAACCAAACAAAAACCTCATATGGGTTAGTATTAACATAAATACTACTATGTTTGTGTACTTCCATTATGAACAAAGATTAAGGTTTTAATCATAAAATGATATAGTTAAAACATATCTATGATTGTAATACCATTGAAGGATGGAAGCCTATAAATAAAACAATAACGATTGATTATTTTTGCAACAGAGATCCTAAGGGTCATTTCCATTTATTTATACAAAAATCACATTGTATAGAGTGTGGCTGCAAGTCCATCTATGATGGCTTCCACTTTGGTTTAAAACCCAGTTTTAAACTTCAAATAATAGAGTGAATGATGTCCAGGTAAGACCATCTGTGATGGAACCCACAGTAACATGCAAACACCAAAGATTTAAACATAATACACTTAAACTATTTATGAAGGAAAAAGGCTATAAAATCCCTTTGTAAATAGAGCATAAACCCCTTGGGGATGGAAACCAAAGCATAGAACACTTATATTTTGCAAAGTTGGAATTCCTGTCGTCTCGAATCCTTAAGCTTAGGCCTAAGTACCTGTAACAGACCATTTTATGATTTACGCCACAATGGGTGCATTGATTTAATTCAAAACGTATGGAAAGAAATAAAAGGATAGGGTTTATTTTCTTACCTAAGGAATTCTAAGATGCATTCTGGGGAGGTGATGACCATGTCACCTTCTTTCCAGCATTTCAACCTACAACAAAGAGTTTCATGGTATTAAAACATGTAATCAAACCTTGTAAAAAAATTGAATGTACAAATTTATACAATTTACCCTAACCTGGTGTGAGTTGTAGAAGACCCTTATCCCTCCTCTTCCTACCCAAAAAAACAATACAATTTTTAGTTGCAGATAATCCATTAAAAAGAAAGAAAATTCAATTTACAACCTGCAGAAGTGAAACCCTTTCTTTTACCTGGTGAAGGACGGAAGGAAATGGAGTAGGTGCCTCAGTGAATGAATGAGTTGTAGATGACCATGAACACCATGAGAAGGCACCAAAACACCTTTGTAATGTCCCCAAAAATTTAAATAAAAAAAAAATTATAAGCTAGTAAAAACTAGCTAGATGGAACATTATTTACTTATGGAACTTTATCATACACTTTATGTATCCTTGTTTAGTCGCAAGTTGTCCTTATGTTTTGTCGTTTAAATTTCAGTCATTACTTAAAATGTATTTTACTTATGATGTTGTACTGTTGTTTACTACTTAGTATCATGTTTACAATTTTGTCGCTTATGTGTCATCATTGGATTTATGTGCTTCGTCCTTTCTGCTTTGTTGCACTTGTTAATTATAGAGTCCTAACTTAACTTTGTTTGTGGAAACAAAGTGGGGGGGGGTGGCGGGACTTTTTCTCCCATGACAATTTGAGAGGTAAAGTATTACTTTTTTATGCAGGCTTACTTAGTTCAATCGAACTAAGTCACCTCTTTTATTTACTTATCCAGTTCATTACTTTGTGACGGGATTTGGCGTAATGTGTGTTCACAGTCTTCATCCTAGAGGACCTGCTGCTAGTTGTTATGTTGCTGATAGACTTGGTTTTATAACTTGGTAAGTGTTGTTATCATTAACTTATCTCTTATGGCTAAAGTTCTTGTACGCTATGGTGTAAATTCATTATTCTATATGTCATTATTACATTTTATGTTCTATGTATATTTTCACTATACCTATTAACATCTCTTATGTCCTTTTATTGGCAGCTTATTATATTGGCTTAAGAGAAGACCTTTGGTTTTTATGAGGGTTAATAATTTCACATGGCATATTGCAGATGCCATGTTCCCTAAGAATCATGCTTAACACAATTCTTATTGGATTTAAGATAAGGCTGTAAGCCCAAGTGTGTTTTATTTAACTTATAAGATGTATTCCTTATGGAATTACACCTTCGACAAACGCCACCTATGGACTATGTATTAATGAACTCTTACCATAATACAAACCATGTAATATAATAACGTTGTGAGAGAGTTGGGGTGGTGACATAGAATATGATGGAAACCATATGATAGAAGGGTTTATGCTATGTGTTTGTGTCACGAATGCAATGACGTTTAAACTATGGAGAGTGGGTTTAGTGTTAGGTTTAATGGTTTCCAGTGGAGCATTCAATGCTCTTGGGAGAGCGTGGTAGCCTTCCCTTAGGATTGGCTCATGATGGTTGTGTAATGTGTTGTCATTTGGGGTTTTTGTGTTTTGGCTCTGCGAAGGGGGAAAGCCATGGAGGGGACCTTGAGACTAAGAGGTATGCCTTCGGTGGGTTTATACGCCTGCACATTGGTTTGGTTAAATGAATTATAATGTGGCCCTACCTCTCATCCCTCATTTTTCTTGTGTTTTGCAGGTGTCAAAAGGGAATGAGGATCAGCATTGATTTACTTCAGTGGGATCCAAATGTTTGCAATCGTGGCCATGGTAAGCATGTGTGCAAGTTTCTACTTGCTACCTTTAGTCCCTCTTGCGAAGCCTACACATAGATTGTTGCTTGGTTGGGGTTTTATGCTATCGAGTTTTTGAGATTTGCCTTCAGGCATAATGATTAGAGACTTGTATTTTAACAACGTCTTAATGGCTTCAGCTGTGGAGCGAAGTTGCACTCCCTATGGTTCTGGTTTTGTGTATAAATTTGGGTTTGTAAATTTTACTTGGGTTGTTTAGCAGTGAAGAGAGGAACATTTGGGATTATAGAACAATTGGTTTTTGTTTATGCAAATCATGTTCTTAGTTGGGGGCCTTTTAGCCATGGACTACACCATTTCTTGCAATGGTGTGTTAGCCCATTGGCATGCCTTTGTAAACTTGTTTATAAATTTTAATATGACGATTGTGTAGTTTACTTGGCAAGCACTCTGTAAATGGATGCATACTGTTTTTATTATTCTATTTACCATGGTTTTAACTTACGATGTGCATAGCACGATTTTGCTGTGTTATTCTGTTTTTATGGTGGATTTATGTGGGTATTCGTTGACTTGAAGGTTCTGTGTGTGACGGTGTTACTTAGCTTGTAATGTAACATATGGACAATGTGGGTATAGGCCATGTTGTGAATGGCATGAGCCTTTCCCACATTGTTGCAATAGTATACCATAGGGTTAAAATTGTAGGACTGTGTATTAAATTAAAACTTGGCCGAGTTCGTGACTTATGTGAGTGTTTTGCATTTGTTGGTTTCATAGAGGCCAGGGTTTTAAATACCCCCAATTGCATTTGTTTTTCTTAAACTATAAATGGACTATGTGTATTTATATTAAAACTTCACCGAGAGCATGAATTGTTTAGGGTCTTCAGACCTCAACGCTAACGTTTATATTTGTTATTTATATTGCATTGTATGTATTTTAATAACCACATCCCACATACAATTTGATGTATAGTGTGGCCTTGTGTAAAAAATGATTATGGGATTTGTTTGTTTTTTTTGTACGTATGATTCTCATGGTTTGTTAATATGGATTTGCCTTGGGTATGGACATCCATGGGAATCGATTTCGTGACCTCTGTTGGAAAGAAATGTTTTAATGTAATGTAATGAATGTATTTTAATAAATAAAAACAAATTCGGCCTGTATCCCCACATGATGCGATTCCTGTTCCTCTTTGCAATATATGGATTTATAATATGATTTTGATGATATTTTAATAGGATATGATTACTGCATAAGATGTATTATTTTACTTTGGTTATAGTAAAGTTTGATGAGTTATGCAATTTTTTTATGGTTATGTATAGATGGAAAATGGATAGAACTATGTATTCTTTTGTATGAATTATGAACAAATATTTTTAAAGGACCACATGGATGGTCACGATGCTTCCTTCGTTTATTTATTTTTGTCACTGATAATTTAAAAGCAAAGTTTCGATACTAGTATATTCTTGTTATGGTAGACCTTGAAAGGTCTTAGATGAGTTATTTAATTTTGGAATGAAATGTATAGATAGTTTCCATAAATGTTTATACCTAATGGCCTTATCTGTATATATATATATAAAGTAGTCATGCTTGAAAATAATACTCTAAGGTATCTATTTAGTATATTTATTTCTTTAAGATTGCTCCTATGATTAAATATACTATAATATGAACCTGTCTCTACTGAAAAATGTAATATGTCAGTAGAGTTATAAAAAAAATAGATGAGCAATAAATCGTAGGTCTCGATTTACCTAGTTTACAGTAATAATTTCTGAATATTGAATGAATACATAAAACAAAATTTAGAGATGCAATCCTAGATATATATAGCCTATGATAACATTTACAAACCAAGGGAGTATTGAAAAGAATAAAAATCCTAGTAGTGTATAGCTATAAAATCAAATACATAGGTTTAGTAGATATTTTCAAAACATTCATCTAACATATCCATCATTTAATCTATAAGATAACATACATAGTCTAGGGTTAGAATTTAAGAAATGTAACTCTAGGAGATATGGACAAAACCATCATTTCCAGGGTTAATAATATATAAAGAGCATTTATATAAAGCAGCCAACATTTAGCCTAGAAATGAACTTGGCATACTAAGAACTCATACCTGTAATTTTTCATCCTCAAGATCCTTTAATGGATGAAACTGCACACTTTTTGAATAACCATCATTATCAATTTAAGATAGATCTGACCTATGATTTTGATGACCAAATCACTTGGGAACTACCATGTTCCTCCCAACCATGACCCAGAACCATTCCTGGTTCTAATATGGATCCCCTCGAGATGGAATCCAACATGCAGGTAGATTAGAGCTCCTAATGTAGGGTTTCCTAACTGGTATTCAGTTCTGAATCAATCTTGTTTTCCTTGCAGGAGAAAATTCTCCAGGAAAATAGTTGAGAGTAAAAACAAGCAGAATAAAAATTCTCCAAGATTAAAATCATAACCCCCAAGCCTTTGCTTGGCTTCAATATTTATATACAAATGTTTTAGTCAAAGGGATAGTTAAATAAACAAACCATGGTTTCGTTATTTAACCCATTTTAATTAGTCGGGTAATTTTCAATACTTAACCTACGAACTTTTAACTAGTTCCTAGTTAAAATTTCATAAGTATTATACTATTTATTAATCCTTTAATAATAAACAATAATTGATGGAGATTCTCTTCTTTCTTTTATTTAATTATATATTTAATCATAATTAATTCTTTATACATACTATGTATAAAATACATAGTATTATAACACTTGTTAACACTTGTCTCTAGGCATCATATACCATGATCCCTCGACTAAATGACACTTCTTCATTAAGGTCAAGTAGGTAGATGGTTTAGGTCTAATAGGATAGGTAACTCTAAACATACTTGCATGTTGGATTTCCCTCGTATAACGTGGTAACTCTTCAGTACTTTGATGAGAATATTGAAATTTGAAATTTCATTTAATCATTTATAAATAAGTATGATGAGATCAATATTTTTCTCGAGTCATTTTCACTAAAAAATTATTAAATTCGTTTTAGTAACCCCTAGCACTTACCAGAGCCCATACTCAACGTCTATAGTAGGGAGTTATAGACATAGTGCAATTACAGAGCTTTTTCTCAACACTAAATGCTAGGATATACCTGTATGATACACCTAGGGATACAATGGCCAAGGATCCGATGCTCCAGATCTTATGCTCAACATCAACATGGAAGGCTCCAGGGCTTATGCCCAACACATCCAAGTATCTTTTCATGTGTTCCAGAGCTTCTCGCTCAACACAAAGGTAAGTACTCATGTGTTCCAGAGCTTATTTCTCAACACAATTCATCAATCGCTTAAGTGTTCCAGAGATCTTTGCTCAACACAAAAAATCTCGTCAATCATGTGGTTCAGGGTCCATTCCCAACACAAACAATGATATACATATATCATCGATAATTGGCTTATGCCCAATATATAAAACAAATCATAATGTTCATATCCAGTGGGGTCCTTGACCCAATATAAAATAAAACATTAAGATAATCATCATAATCAATAGACACATGCCTATAAGTGTTAGGTCCAAAATTTTGGATACTCCATCCCTCCCCGCTTAGAACGACATTGTCCCTGGTGTTCTAGGGACTTGGAATGATATCATAAAGCAAGGAGGGGTAATCCTTTCTCATGGTGGCCTTGTTCTCCTGAGTAGCTTCGTCAGCCTCAAAGTGATTCCATGACACTTTCAATTGGACCATGGTGCACTTTTGAAGCTACACTTTTCTTTTTTGCCAATCTATGAGTAGGATCAAGGGAAAAATCCCATCAGGTTCCACCTGTAATAGGGACAAATCAATAACATGTTTAGTATCATAAACACATTTATTTAACAAATATGCATGGAAAACATTGTGGACTCTTACATGCCCGGGCAATGCTAGTTCATAATCCACTAGCCCTTTCTTGGCCAGTATTTCAAAAGGTACACAAAATCTAGGTGCTAACTTACTGCACCTACCCAAGCTCAACAAGCTTCGTTTGGATTTTACTTTCAAGTAAACATGATCTCCTATTTGAACATCCTTATCCTTTCTTTTTCGATCCATGCATCTTTTTTGGTGGTCTTGTGCTTCCTTTAGGTTCACTTGGACCTTGGTAACCAAATGTTCCAAGTCCATCAACAAATTAGGCCCCAACATGAGTCAATCCACTGGGCTATCCCAAGTAACCGGTGTCCTACACTTTCATCCATAGAGTACCTCAAAGGGACTCATCTTGGTGGAAGACTGATAACCATTGTTATATGCAAACTATGCAAGATGCAAGTAATCCTCCCACTTTGTGGTATTTTTCATGACATACATTCGGAGCATGTCCTCGACAATTTGGGTTACTTTTTCAGTCTGCCCATCTTCCAGCGAGTGATATCGAGTAGTGAAGTTCAAACGTGTCTCCAATCCGGAGAATAAAGATCTCCAAAATTTTCCTGTGAACTTAACATGTCAATCCAATATCATTACCTTGGGTATCCCATGTAATCTAGATATCTCTTTCAAAAAGATATCAGCCGTTGTTCACGGCCTTGTAGGTCGATTTTACAGGAATGAAGTGTGCTTCCTTTGACAACTTGTCGATGACCACAAAAGTAGAATCATTTTTCTTCTTGATTTTCAGTAAATCAGTGATAAAGTCCATAATAATAACCTCCGACTTCCATTTTGGAATGGGAAATGGTTGCAACAATCCAGCAGGCTGTTGATGCTCAGCCTTGACTAGATGGCACTCCTGGAATTTCACAATAAACATTGCAATGTCGGCCTTTAAATTAGGCCAAAAAAAGTGTCTCTTGACAGTGGATATCATCTTTTGATATCCCAAGTGACCCCAGTAGGGTTCCCTATGAAATTCTGTAAGGATGCTGAACCGAAGGTCCCCTCCTTCTGGAACATATAAATGATCCTTAGACCATAGCAGTATTGATTTGTCAACCTTGTATTCTATTTTTTTGTTGAAACAACCTGTCCTCCTAGAATTTCTTGAGGATCTCTACATAAAAGTGGTAAAATATGTTGACCACTCTAATATTCTCATGCAAATATGCATCGATTTTACTCAAATTTACCTCATAAATCATGTGAGTTCGTTAGCTTAAAGCATCAACAACCTTATTCTCCTTTCCCTTAATTTGCTTAAGCTCGAAATGGTAGTCGGTTAGGAAATCCAACCATCTAACTTGCCTCGCATTCAAATCTAGTTGATCAAATAAATACTCCAGACTCATATTGTCTATCTTCTGAAGGAACTTCCTTCCCATGAGGTAGTGCCTCCACATCCTCAAATCATGGATGATGGCTTCTAACTCAAGATCATGCGTAGGGTAATTTTCCTCATGTCCTTTCAACTTACATGATTTGTAATAGATCATGTGATCATTCTGCAAGAGGACTCCTCCAACTCTTTCCTTTCTTGCATCCCTGCAAACAACGAAATCCCCATCATGATCCGTAATCCGTAACACCAGTGTGGTCATCAAAATCTATTTAAGCCTTTGAAAAATTTCTTCGCACTTTCCAGTCCATATGAATTTATTTTCTTTCTTCTGCAAAGGAGTCATCGGGCAAGCGATTCTCAAGAATTTCTCAATGAACTTTCGATAATATCTAGCTAATCCCAAGAATGACCTATTGTCAGTGACACTAGTAGGGTTAGGCCATTTCTTTATGGATTTAATCTTTTTTGAGTCCACAACTATCCCTATCTTGGAGATAATGTGACCTAGATACTATATCCGTAGTTTGTAAAAATCACATTTACTAAACTTAGCGTAAAGCTGGTGTTCTCTTAACATTTGTAGTACTACACGAAGGTGTTCTTCATGTTCCTCTTTATTCTTGGAATAAACCAGGATGTTGTCAATAAATACTAGGACAAGCTTATCCAAATGCCTACTAAATATGTTGTTCATCATACACATAAAGTTAGCAGGTGTAGTGGTCAACCCGAATGGAATCACTACAAACTTGTAGTGTTTGTACCTTGTAGGAAAGGAGGTTTTTTGAATATCTTCATCATGAATCCGTACCTAATGGTATCTGGATCGCAGGTCAATATTTGAAAATATTATATCTCCTCCTACCTGATCGAACAAGTTGTCGATCCGAGGGAGCGGGTAATAGTTCTTTATAGTCATTTTGTTCAATTGATAGTAATCAATGCACATCCGCATTGTACCATCTTTATTCTTTACGAACAAAATTGGTGCTCCCCATGGGGACACACTGGGTCGGATATACCCTTTCTTTATCAATTCCTACAACCGCCATTTGAGTTGCACCAACTCAAATGCACTCATATGGTAAGGGGATTTGGAGGCCGTAACTGATCCTAGGGTAAGTTTGATGGAGAAGTCTAGGTCTCGTTTCGAAGGTAATCCAAGTATTTCCTCAGGAAACGCATCCTTGAATTCTTCAAGAACGGGGAAGTATTCTATGTGTTGTTCCCTATCGGACTCTATGTCTTGGATGTTTACCGCAAACAACTTATAGCCTTTCCTCATGCATTTGTTTTCTTGTAAGGAAGATATTTGTCTTACATAAACTTTCTTTGGAATGACCTAATCCTTCAGTTGGTTCCCTAGGCTATCAGTACACAAGGTATACTTGTGCAAACAATTGAGCATGACATGGTGTTGTAAAAAATTCTTGTTAACACAAAAAAAAATTAAATGACAATTTTTTTTTATGTTAGTAACATATTTAATAGTCATACTTTATTTGCTCTGTGTGAGTGCTTGGTATGCCCATAGGTCTCTTAGTATTTAAAATGGGCTCTAATATCACTTGTAATGTCCCCAAAAATTGAAATAAAAAAAAAATTACAGGATAGTTAAAACTACCCAGATGGAACATTATTTACTTACGGAACTCTATCGTACACTTTATGTATCTCCGTTTAGTCGCAAGTTGTCCTTACATTCTATCGTTTATATTTCAGTCATTACTTTAAATGTATTTTACTTATGATGTTGTACTACTATTTACTACTTAGTGTCATGTTTACACTTTTGTTGCTTATGTGTCGTCATTGGATTTATGTGCTTCTTACTTTTTGCATTGTCACACTTGTTAATTGTGGAGTCCTAACTTAACTTTGTTTGTGGAAACAAACTGGGTGGAGTGGCAAGAATTTTTCTCCCATGATGGTTTGGGAGGTAAAGTGTTACCTTGTTACGCAGGCTTAGTTCAATCGAACTAACGAACATATTTTATTTACATACGCACTTCACTACTTTGTGACGGGATCTGGCGTAAGGTGTGTTGACAGTCTTGATCCTAGAGTACCTATTGCTAGTTGTTACATTGCTTATCGACTTAGTTTTATAACTTGGTAAGCGTTGTATCGTCAATTTAGCTCTTACAACTAAATTTCCTGTATGCTAACTGTTCGTTATTATGGTGTAAATTCGTTATTCTATATGCCATTGTTACATTTTACGTTCAATGTATATTTTCACTATACCTATTAACATCTCTTATGTCCTTTTATTGTCAAGTTACTATATTGGCTTAGGAGTAGACCTTTGGTTTTTATGAGTGTTAATAAGTTAAAATGTCATATTGCATATGCCATTGTTTTCTAAGCATCATGCTTAATAGAATTCATATTGGATTTAAGATAAGGATGTAAGCCTAAGTGTGTTTTATTTAACTTATAAGATGTATGCCTTATGGAATTACACCTTGGACTAACACCACCTATGGACTATGTATTAATGAACTCTTACCATAATGCAAACCTGGTAACATAATAACGTTGTGAGAGAGTTGGGGTGGCGACATAACATATGATGGAAACCATATGATAGAATATTTTATGATATGTGTTTGTGTTGCGAATGAAACGACGTTTAAACTATGGAGAGTGGGTTTAGAGTTAGGTTTAATGGTTTCCATCTGGTGCATTCAATGCTCTTGGGAGATCATGGCACCCTTCCCTTCGGCTTGGATCATGATGGTTGTGTAATGTGTTTTCATTTGGGTTTTTGTATTTTGGCTCTGTGAAGCGGGAAAGCCATGGACGTGACCTCTAGACTATGAGGTATGCCTTCATTGGGTTTATACGCCTGCACATTGGTTTGGTTAAATGTTTGATAACGTGGCCATACTTCTCATCCGTCATTTTGCTTGTGTTTTGTAGGTGCCGAAAGGGAATGAGGAGAAATGTGGATTTACTTCGGTTGGCTCCAAACGTTTGCAATCGTGGCCATGGTAAGCCCATGTGCAAGTTTCTACTTACTACCTTTTGACCCTCTTGGGCAGATTCCAAATATATTGTTGCTTGGTTGGGGTTTTATGTTGTGGGTTTTGATGTGGGGTTTTTGAGATTCTCCTTTGGGAATAATTATTACAGACTTGGATTTTAACAACGTCTTAATGACTTCGGCCGTGGAGTGAAGTCACAGTCCCTCTGGTTCTAGTTCTGTGTATAAATTTGGGTTTGTAAATTTTACTTGGGCTATTTAGAAGTGAAGAGAGGAATGTTTGGGCTTATAGCAAACTTGGTTTTTGTTTATGAAAATTGTGGTTTTAGCTGGGGGCCTTTTAGCCATGGGATGCACCATTTATTGCAATGGTGCGTTAGCCCATTGCCATGCCTGTGTAAACTTTTTTATAAATTTTAATATGATGATTGTGTAGTTTGCTTGGCAAGATCTGTGTAAAAGGATGCATACTGTTTTTATTATTTGATTCATCGTGGTTTTAACTTATGATGTGCATAGCACGATTTCATTGTGTTATTCTGTTGTTATGGTGGATTTATGTGGGCATTCACCGACGTGAAGGTTTTGTGTGTGATGGAGTTACTTAACTTGTATTGTAACATACAGACAATGTGGGTATAGGCCATGCCATGAATGGCATGATCCTTCCCCACATTGCTACAATAGTATAGCGTAGGGTTAAAATGGTAGGACTGTGATTAAATTAAAACTTGTTCAAGGTCGTTACTTATGTGAGTGTTTTGCATTCGTTGGTTTTGTAGAGGCTAGGTTTTTAAACACCCTCGATGGAATTTATTGTTCTTAGCCTGTAAATGGACTCTGTGTATTTATATTAAAACTTGGTCGAGGTCGTGATTGGTTTAGAGTATTCAGACCTCGATGTTAACATTTGCATTTGTTATTTATATTGCATTGTATGTATTTTAATAACCATATCCTGCATACGATTCAATGTATAACATGGCGTGTGTAAGAAATGATTATGGGATTTGGTTGTTTGTTTTGTACATACGATTCTTATGGTCTGTTATTATGGATTTGCCTTAGGTCTAGACATCCATGAGAATTGATTTCGCGATCTCTGTTGGAAAGCAGGGTTTTAATGTAATGTAATTTATTTATTTTAATAAATAAAAACAAACTTGGCTTGCATTCCCATAGGATTCGATTCTTGTTCATGTTTGCAATATATGGATTTATAATATGATTTTGATGTTATTTTAATAGGATGTGATTACTATATAAGATGTATTATTTTACTTTGGTTATAGTAAAGTTTGATGAGTTATGTAAATTTTGTTTATGGTTATATATAGATGGAAAATGAATAGAACTGTGCATTCTTTTGTATGAATTATGAACAAGGCTTTGTAAAGGACCACATGGATGGTCACGATGCTTCCTTAGTTTATTTAGTTATGTCACTTAATTTAAAAAAAAAGTTTCGATACTAGTATATTCTTATTATGGAAGACCTTGAAAGGTCTTAGATGAGTTATTTAATTTTGGAATTAAATGTATAGATAGTTTTCATAAATGTTTATACCTCATGGCCTTATTTNGTCTCTACTGACAAATTTAATATGTTAGTAGAAATATAGAAAAAATAGATGAGCAATAAATAGTAGGTTTGTATTTACCTAGTTTACAGTAATAATTTGGGAATATTGAATGAATACAGAAAACAAAATTTCAAAGATGCAATCCTAGCTATATACAACCTATGATAACATTTATAAACCAAGGGAGTATTGAAGAGAATACAAATCCTAGCAGTGTCTAGCTAGAAAATCAAATACATAGGGTTAGTAGATATTTTGAAAACATTCATCTAACATATCCATCATTTAATCTAGAAGATAACATAGACAGTATATGGTTATATTTTTAAAAATGTATCCCTAGGAGATATGGACAAAACCATCACTTCTAGGTTTAAGAATATATAAAGAGAATTTATATAAAGTAGACAAAATTTACCCTAGAAATGAACTTGAAATACTAAGAACTCATACCTGTAATTTTTCTTCCTCACGCTCCTTTAATGGATGAACCTACACACTTTTTAAATAACCAACATTATCAATTTAAGAAATATATGACCTCTGATTATGATGACCAAATCACTTGGGAACTACAACATTCCTCCCAACCATGACCCGAAAATGTTCCTGGTTCTAATCCAAATCCCCCCAAGCTGGAATCCAACATGGACATAGTGTAGAGCTCCTATGGTAGGGTTTTTTAACTGGTATTCAGTTCTGAATCAATCCTATTTTCCTTGTAGGAGAAAATTATCTAGGAAAACACTTGAGAGCAAAAATAGGTAGAATAAAAATTCTCCAAGATAAAAATTAGAACCCCCAAGCCTTTGCTTGGCTTCAGTATCTATAGAGAGACTGTTTATTCAAAGGGATAGTTAAATCAGGAAACCTTGGTTTCTTGATTTAACCCTTTTTAATTACTGGGGTAATTTTCAATCCTTAACCGAGGAACTTTTAACTATTTCCTAGTTAAACTTTCATAGGTATTATACTATTTATTAATCCTTTAATAATAAATAATAATTTGATGGAGCTTCTCTTCTTTATTTTTATTTAGTTATATATTTAATCATAATTAATTCTTTATACATAGTATTATAACACTTGTTAACACTTGTCTTCGGGCATCATATACCATGATCTCTCGACTAAATGACACTTCTTCATTAAGGTTAAGTAGGTAGATAGTTTAGGTCTACTAGGCTTGGTAACTCTTAACATCCGTGCATGTTGGATTTCCCTCGTATAACATGGTAGCTCTTCAGTACTTTGATGAGAATATAGAAATTAAAATTTTCATTTAATCACTTATAAATAAGTATGATGAGATCAATAATTTTCTCGAGTCATTTTCACTCAGAAGTTATTAAATTCTTTTCAGCAAACCCTAGCGCTTACCAGAGCCCATACTCAACGCCTATAGTAGGGAGTTACAAACATAGTGCAATTCCATAACTTTTTCTCAACAGTAAATGCTAGGATGTACGTGTATGATACACCTAGGGATACAAGGGCCAATGATCCAATGCTCCAACGCTTATGCTCAACATCAACATGGAAGTCTCCAGGGCTTATGCCCAACACATCCAATTATATTTTCATGTGTTCTAGAGCTTCTTGCTCAACACAATTGATCAATCCCTGAAGTGTTCTAGAGCTCCTCACTCAACACAAAACATCTCGTCAATCATGTGCTTCAGGGTCCACACCCAACACAAACAAGCATATGCATATATCATCAATAATTGGCTTACGCCCAATATATAAAAAAAATCATAATGTTCATATGCAGTGGGGTCCTTGACCCAATATAAAATAAAACATCAAGATAATCATCATAATCAATAGAGACATGCCTATAAGTGTTAGGTCCAAAATTTGGGATAGTACAACCTGGACAAAGAAACCAAGTACCTGACATCAAACACTAGTCACAGTTACACCATGAAACCTACATTTTCACCATTAACAAGAGCATATCTCGACTCTATTTGTCCTACTAACAAAACAAGAATAATGCAGGGTTCATACAATGAAGAATACATTAAACTTCCACCAAAACACCTAAACAAAAAATCCTTACAAATGGACGGCCAAGATGAGAACACAAGGCTAGCGTGCACGCCTGGCTGCATTGTTGACTCACAAACAGGACACACCATTAGAGGAAATTTCAACTCAAAATGGGCCACCTAAGAAAAATAATAAAATAATATTTAAAATCATAAAATAATATTTATTAATTTTGGAGTAAGAAAAGAAAACAACTACTTTTTTGTTCGTAATTTCGACATATCTCCCTGTCTTTCTACTCAAATTTTGATTGGGAGAGATACCTGGATGTGAAATTAAATTCCAAATCCAACGAGTACCCAATCAACATACTTTTGATGGACCCCGCTACCCAAAAACAAGAAATACCTGAAAAAACATGATGATGACATCATCATCACATTTTTTCAGGTATTTCTTGTTTTTGGGTAGAGGGGTCCATCAAAAGTATGATGAGTGAGTACTTGTTGGATTCGGAATTTAGTTTCACATCTAGGGATCTCTCCTGATCGAAATTTGAGTAAAAACACATGGAGATATGTCGAAAATACGAACAAAAAAGTAGGTTTTTTTATGATACCTATCCCCAAATTTATATTAAATTTTTTTTTAAGACCTATACGGTATAGTAAATTTAAATTAATTTCATTGGTTAACACATGATGACATGGAATTTGAATTATGGTTAAAAGGCCCATTTTGAGTTGAAATTTCCTCTAATGTTTAAGGCAAGTCAGCTCAAAGTACAATGCTTTTAAACCTCAGCGAGAACAATAATAGGTTCATATCAAATCATTTCTTCTATCGCTCTCAACTATGTCAAGAATGATACAAATAACATATAAACCATTGCATTATAACCATTGAAATATCATATTATAAACTGTCACACCATTGTAATGAAAACCAACTAAGTAGTTATATTATATACTATGGTCAAGACCATACCCTTTTACACTATGGAAACCTTATACCTTCACGCATTAGGACTAAGTAATTTACATTGTATACCATGAGCTTAGGATATGGGAAGGCCCATGGCCTTCTAAATATTTAATTGAAACCTTTATTACATTAATGGTGGGATCAACACTATGGTACAATTTCGTAACCCTTGTGGCTATTAAAGTCCTAGTAAACAAATTAAAAACAAAATCAAGGAAACTGTCAAAAATTATGTTATCTCCCAAAATAAATTTGTTTAGTTAGTGGGAAGAATCAAACATGTGTAATGAAATATATGAGTATGACTAACAATTTGAAAGCCTTTGTGTTTTATTTGGATGAAAATTTTACAAGTTATAGCTTTTGGTGGCTTAGGCGAGGACTATTATAGCTCATTAGCCACCGAAAAGCTATGTTTTGGAGGCTAAATAGTTGAACGTGGAGCAAAGGTGAACCATCGAAACCAATCCGAGCAAGCAAAGTCAAAGTAACACTTTTGGTGGCTTGGGTGAGACTACAAAAAACTCATTAGCCACTGAAAAGGGTCACTTTCGACAGATTAGAGAGAGGAACAAGAAGGGTTTTTGGTCATTTGTTGGACAGTAATATATTTATCTTGTTTTTTTCTCTTCCCATTATTTACTGGAATGTATTATTCTATGGTGTGCACCAGATAGTTGAATTTACTGCAATTTTCCTATATTATTTATGAATTATACGTTCCAAGTGTCTAAGATTGAGTTTCCTTTTCATCCTTCTAGCCTTACACATTATAGACAGGACTCCACTAAAAACATATTTCATTAAATTTGTAATTATTTAGTGGATCTAGAATTTAGAACTTCTGCTAGATTGAGTTCTTTCAAGATGAGGAAAGTCATAGACTTTGAATCCTTACATATTGTCTAGTAATATTATTTATAGTTTGTATTTAATGTTAAGTTGATTAAATTATTTTATGACATAATACCAACATTGTATTTCTTACTACAACAATTAGAAATATTGTCATAGTAATTATTTGTGTCTTTGTTGAGTATGTTGTTTTGTTTTTGGAAGTTCGCACCACTTATAATCAATACAGGAAAATATTTTATGACTTTAAAGTCTAAGTTTTAACCTTGTAATGATTAAATTAAATTATGAATTCAAATAGAAACATAATTTATTATTATTGTTGTTGGTAGTGGTAGTGGTAGTGTATTAAAAACTAAGTTGTTGAATGTTTACTTTATGAATTATAGATTAACGCGAGAAATTTCTTACCTATAAATTTATTTAACGATATTGATGTAAGTAAAGCCTCCCTTATTTATTAATATTATTTATTTTAACAATCAAAATTAATTATGAACTAGAATAGCATTAGTGCCGTAGAGTTTGATTTTTTTAATATACAAGAGGAAAGGGGGGAAACCAACTTAACTAATTATTGCAAGTGTTCATTATTTATTTATGAAGTATTTGAACAATGTGTTTAATTGAAAAGAGCATATTTTTATTGAAAATATAGATATATTATAATATTTATATTATCAATAATATTTAAATCATGTCTTAATTTATGTTAGGGCACGGAGGAATCGAACCACCATCATCCTGCTTGGAATGTAGGTGCTCTTCCATTGAGCTAGCACCCTTTACAACATGAGGGGAGAGGGACTGTGTTAACACCTGGATTACACATTTCTAATCCTCTGTGACAAAGCAAAAGGATGTTTTATTCAGAGAGGAAGTCTAGAAGATGTTTTAAAGTTCATTATTGAATATGATTATGCACATTTGATATAGTGACACGTTGAGTTTATGTAAAAAACAAATTGAAAAGTTAAAAATTGAATAGTGTTATCTAATTCACATAAAGTACCATCACATGAATTAACATAGAAGTTGAACCAAAATTTTCATATTAGTAAATAATATAAAATTCCTCAAAAAAAGGCTTGAAGAGAATATTTGATATACAACAAACATTTAAAAGTGTTTCTTCTTGTATTTTAATAACTAGTTCAAAGAGAAAATTACATTCATGAATCATCTCCACATAATCTCCTTACATTCAGTCAAGCAAATCAATTACAACTTGTACACCACATTTCTTTATTGTGGTCTTCCTGCAATCTTCTTTCTTTTTCATCCATGCAAAAACCATGGTATTCATTGGAATAGATCCAAGTCATGTGTCATCAAGGTTTGGTACCCAATATTGTTCTAAAATTTTCCTTTGTATTTCCCTGAACTAGGCTTCCATCAATCAACCTTTACATGAATAGTCTCACTTTCATCATTCTGGAAGATATATGAGGTGGTTTTTGCCATCCAAATCGTCTCTCCCTCATGCTTAGTTCATGATCTAACTACCAACACCTTTACTTTCTCAAATTCAATCATAGGATTGAATCTTGGCTTTAGCTTGTTGCACCTAGGTCCAACATATACCAGTTCATCCGTCACATTACAAATTCTCCATCCATAATACTTATATTACATGCAGTGCATTATGATCAGCATTAAATCTCACATGGATTAAATTGTCTTTCTGATGCAATGTAAGTGATGATAATGTCTAACATGAATTAAAGCCAACATGATGTTATCACTTAATGATTGATTTTCTGGATTAAGTTATGTGAAATATTTTCAGTCCACAATGAATTTTTCATGGTTCCCGTAACAAACATCGGTGGAGTGTCCACTCAAAACGTTCCCGCAGTTTAATCCAGAAAATCAATCACAATGATGACAAACTGATAAAACCTGCACGCTCAAAATGTTAGTACTGTATTTATTGAGTATAAGTTAATATACTAATACAAAGTTGGCACCACTTTAAAGTCTACACAAGAAAATATAATTATGAATTTGAATGCAACATAGTAGTACAATTAAATTTATATCAGCTATAATAACGAATAATAGGAAAAACTCACTTCAAACCTTATTGCAAGTGCCTTACATTTATTCACAAGGCAATTCTATAAGATATTTTAAGGGCCATTCGCATAAAGTATCATCACATGAATTAACATTGAAGTTGAACCAAAATTTTCATATATGTAGCAAATAATATAAAATTCCTCAAAAGATAGCTTGAAGAGAATATTTGATATACTGCAAACATTGACAACTTTTGCTTCATGTATATTAATTTGTCATTCAAAAAGAAAAATTACATTCATGAATCATCTCCACCTAATCTCCTTATATTTTATCAAGCATATCAAGTACAGCTTTAGGATGAAGATTTCTATAGTTAATCATAATGACAAAGAGAGTTTATGGAATTAAATTGTGTGTATTAAAACGTCCCTACATTTCAAGTCGACACTCCACCAATCATCAGGGGAACAAAATGAAAAGCTCAAAGTAGTATCGGAGAGAGTGAGCAAAAGCTAATAATAAATAAGGAAAGGATTTTGTACATGCATTAATGAATATAATTATGCACATTTGATATAGTGAGATGGTGTGTTTATCTAAAAGACAAATTGAAAATTTAAAATTTGAATGGTATTATCTAATTCGCATAAAGTATCATCACATAAATTAACATTGAACTTGAAGTGAAATTTCATATATGCAGTAAATAATATAAAATTCCTCAAAAAGTAGCTTGAAGAATATTTATTATAGTACAAATATTGAAAAAAATTTCTTCATGTATACTAAAAGTCATTCAAAAAGCAAAGTTACATTGATGTATCATCTCCACCTAATCTCCTTATATCCGCTCAAGCAGATCAAGTACAGCTTGTACACCACATTTATTTATCTTTGTCTTCTTGCAATCTTCTTTCTTTGGAATCCATGCCCAAACTATGGTATTAATTGGAATAGATCCAAGTTCTATGTCATCAGGATTTGGTACCCAATATTGTTCTAAAACTTTTCCCTTGTATTTCCTTGAGCTAGGCTGCCACCAATCAATCTTTACATGAAGGGTATCGTTGTCATCATCCTGGAAGATATATGAGGTGGCTTTTTCCATATAAATCATCTCTCCTTCATCCTCATTTCCTGATCTAACAAGCAACATATTTCCTTTCTCAACATCAATTCTAGGATCGAATGTTGGCTTTGGCTTGTTGCACTTGGGTCCAACATATACAGGTTCATCTGTCACATTATCAAAATCCCCATCCATAATATTGCTATTGCATGGAGTGCATTACCATCAACGTTAACATTTTGCCTCATCTTTGGCCAAAAATCATCAGAAGAAGAATCACTTTCATCCAAGGGTGTATGGTCATTTTAGATTCCGTCTAATGCATCAAGAACTCTTTTCCAATAATCTAGTTTTTCATTCCATTCCTCTGTAACAATTGGTGAATTCTCATTGCCAATAGTCTCTTTGATGTTATTCCTTCCTTTATCTCTTTTAAATATGCATCATTGTCTTTGGGACGTAAGAAATATGGCTTCCCTGTGGGCAATATAGGTCAGCCTTCATCATCTATATTCCACAACTCCACTGCTTCTGACCACTCAATGTCTCTGATGGATTATTTATACCTCATAACTGGAACATCATTGAGTACAAGGAATTGGAAGTACTTGACATTAATATGTCCAACTAGTGCATTTTTCCCCTCCTTGATGTACCCATTAAGAAAAATTTTGAAGTCATACACTTTGTCAATAAGTTTAGGTGGAAACACCCTTTTTTCTTCTATTGTGCGATATGTATCCATAATCTAGGTAAAGAATATATATCTTTACTTTTCAAGTTGGAAGACATTCTTCCATAGGTTCCATCTATGTCTTCATGGGTGTGCCCCACAAGAAAGAACCCAACCTCAATAGTGATGAAGACACCAAGTGCAGTTAATAATGATAGAAACATGAAAACATAACGATTCTTATTATCACTAGCTGCATTGTCCAAATGTAACAAAAAATGTGGAGGAAGAGGTTTAAAATCAAGATTTTGATTTGTTGAGATTCCATTTAAAGATAGGAAAGCATCCTTGTACACTCTACATTTTGAGTAAATAGAGTTTTGAAGTAATGCATTTGAAAGTGTGTTTCTTGAACTTCCACTCTCATAAAGCAAATCACCATACATATCAAGGTGTGGGTCTTCAAGGTCCCTCAAGCACTTTGCAAGAGATGTAATGGTAAATTGTGATCCCATGTGTACAAATGGTAGGGAAAAATGACCAAAACTCCTGTGCTATGCCCATGTGTTAGCATACCTGTCAATGACAAACCCAAGTTTGTTCATGCAATAGATTTTGATTTGACACGTAATATTGGGATTGAATTCTTTGTTTTGTCCATTTTATCATGGATAATGCTCAAGTATTCCTTTGGATACCGCTCTGACATAATTATGTGGGAATAGTAGCAATATCTTCGACACATAACAATCTTGTTATGTTTCTTCAGTCTAGCTCGTGCCTTTTCTTCTAGCTCTTTTGTAGTCGCTGTCTTTATCTGTGCTTTCAACACGATACATTCACTACATTTACTGAAGTTAGTGTTCTTTGAGAATGCCACATCTGGAAAATTAGTATTCCAAATCTTGCTCATTGTTGGTTGTGATATTGATGGAAAATTTAGCTCTTCAAGAGCCTCGTTGATCTCTTTTAACAAAGAACTTTGGGTGTACGTTGATGGCAGCAATCTTAAAGAACCAGATGTTCCATCTTCTTCAACTTGTCATGTTTGGTTCGATGAAAATTCTGAATTATCCATTACAATTTTGTGCAATATTTCTATGGCTGCCACAGTATGTGCACGTGGTTTGCATTTGTTGGTGTTACCATGAATTCCTTTCACATGTCTTTGTTGGAAATTATGTTGGTAATTATAAAAGGTGCTTTGAGGAATATTATGTATCTTGTACCATGCTTTCTTACAAATAATATCTCCATTAAACCTCATGTCCTTTACTTTCCTAATAGTAGGAGGTAGGCCATGGCCATGGCTCTTTGACATGATTGTGTTGGAAAGGAGTGAATTCAAGACAAATTCCCTAATGTCATTTTTTGAAAGAGTTTCATACCCCTTCTAGCAGTTGCAATGGCTTTCCTATCCACATGTTGAAGACAATATTGTTTGCAACATTCATCCGCTGCCAAAAGTCAGATTTCTTTCTCTTCATATCTTTGTATTTGAAAGTTTCCAACTTTTTTTGTAGCCACAACTCGTTTAATCCTTTTATATGGCCTCGTTGCATGCATAGAAATTGAGTCTGGATCTTTTTCATTATAATTATCATCATCCCATGTGTTTAAGGGACTTGTGTCCTCTATAAGATCCCATACTGCCATTCCCTTGGGTTCCTCCTTGAAATTTTCATTCACCCTTAAAATCTCACCTTCATTGTCCACCAACTTATTTATTGGCCATCTAACCAAACAATGTATAGACTTGTGCCCAATCCTACATCTTTCACAATTTCTATCTATGTCTTCCACAAAAACACTGAATTCCTTTTCACCTAACATTTCACCCTTAACCATCTCATCCTCATGAACATTAACTATGATCCCTTTGGCAATGTGCATGCTTGTTCCTGTGCATTCATGTGTAAGAGAAACCTTTTTACATGTGAATGTAATCCTATCTTGGGGAGTATTTACTGGATGATCATGACAATGAGGTTCCAAATCTGATTCTGGCCAAATCTCATAAGATCCCAATGCATCCCCTAGTGTATTCTCAAATCATGTTGGATGTGGCAAAAGAGCATCATGTTTTAACACTTTCTCAATGTTAACCACTATGGATCCATTTTTCACCATCCTACCATGCACCTTATGACCAATCACTGTATTGAATATGGAGCCTTCACCCACCTTCAATCCACATTGCAAAAGATCTACCTTGTCTCCAATAGAAAATGCGGAAGAGACATTTGCACCTACACAGCATTTTAAACAAACTTAGTATTTGCTAAAAAAAAACAAGCAATGTACTATCAAAAACACTTAACATGTGCTTCAATATTTTAATTTACCTTTGTTATGCCTCAAATATATGATCTTCCATGGATGTAAGTCCCCTTCATCAACATCTTCCACAATCAAATGTGGTTCAATGACATCAATTATCAAAACCTTAACATATCCTACATTAATCCTTTGTCCACCATAATGAGTTGTAGTCTCTGTAGATTCAACCTTTCCTAGTCCAACAACTTGACCATTAATTAGGAGGTCAACATAGTCTCCTCTTGTCAAAATTATATTTTCCATTGTAACTCCTCCCAATTTCTGTAACACATTTGAATTGTAGTTTGTAATTAAGGTTAAGCCATATGAAGTGTATGTTCAAAAAAGTAATATAGTTGCAATAATTCAAAACAATAGGGTAGCCCTTTTGTATGCCACAAAACATTGTTCCCCTACATCTTGTGCATGCTTGCAAAAAGGAATTTACATATAAATTACACAAAATATATATGAAGAGATAACAATAAGAGATCCAAGAATTATTAGAGAATGATAGATATCAACTCCAATAAAACCACCAAATTCCTATTTGAATTTGTACATGGGACTTATATTATTGATGTATGTATATGAATGTGCTGGAAATCTACCTAGAGTTAGCTTTTGTTCTTAAAATGTTGCACGTTGAATGAAAATTAATGTGTGTTAGTTTTAATAATGCAGTTTTTCATCTAACAAAATCACATTGTCATCAATCACAATGCACCATGATAGAAATCTAGTTGTTGTTATCTTTCATAAGTTCGTTTTCCATCTAACACAACCACATTGTCATAAAATACATTACACCATGATGGAAATCTAGTTGAAGTTAGCTTTGCTCCTAACAACATAGCCGGATTAGTTTTCTATCTAACACAATCACATTGTCACATTGCACCATGATGGAAATCTAGCTGGAGTTAGATTTCGACTTTAAATCATTGCATGGTGAGTGAAATATAATGTGTGTTCACTTTTATAATGTAGTTTTCCATTTAACACAACCAAATTGTCATCAATCAAAATGCACTATGTTGAAAATCTTGCTAGAGTTAGCTTTTGTTCTTAAAATGTTGCACGGTGAGTAATAGCTAATGTGCGTTAACTTTCATAAGGTAATTTTTCATCTAACACAACCACATTGTCATCAAATACATTACATCATGATGCAAATCTACCTAGAATTAGCTTTCCTTCTAACAACATGGCACGATGAGTGAAAGCTAATGTGTGTTAGCTTCCATAAGGTAGTTTTTCATCTAACACAACCACATCATCATCAATGTCATTGCTCCGTGATGGAATTATAGCTGGAGCTACCTTCCATCCTTAAATAATTGCACGATGAGTGAAACACAATCTGTGTTAGCTTTCATAATGTAGTTTTTCATCTAGCACAATCACATTGTCATCAATCATAATGCACCATGATTAAAATGTAGCTAGAGTTAGCTTTCGTTTTTAAAACATTGCACGGTGAGTAAAGCAAATGTATGTTAACTTGCATTAAGTAGTTTTTCATCTAACACAACCACATTGTCATCAAATACATTACACCATGATGGAAATCTAGCTGGAGTTAGCTTTTCTTTTAACAACATGGCACGATGAGTGAAAGCTAATATGTGTTATCTTTCATAAGGTAGTTTTCCATGTAACACAACCACATTGTCATCAAACACATTGCACCATGTTGGAAATCTGGCTCGAGTTAACTTTCATCCTTAAATCATTGCACAGTGAGAGAAATCTAATGTGTGTTAGCATTCATAATGTAGTTTTCCATTTAGCACAATCACATCGTCATCAATCACAATGCATCAAGATGAAAATCTAGCTAGAGTTAGTTTTCCTTCTTAAAACATTGCACGGTGAGTAAACTAATGTATGTTAGCTTTCATAAAGTAGTTTTCCATCTAGCATAGCCACATTGTTATCGCATACAATACATCATGATGAAAATCTAGCTAGAGCTATTTTTCCTTCTAACAACATGGCACTATAAGGGAAAGCTTATGTTTGTTAGCTCATTACACCATGATAGAAATCTAGCTGGAATTAGATTTTTCTTTAACATGGCACGATGAGTTATAGATAATGTGTATTAGATTTCATAAGGTATTTTTCCATGTAATACAACCCCATTGTCATCAATCACATTGCGTTGTGTTGGAAATCTAGTTGAGTTAGCTTTCATCCTTAAATCGTTGCACGGTGAGTGAAATCTAATGTGTGTAAGAATTCATAGTGTTGTTTTTTATCTAACAAAGTCACATTGTCATAAATCACAATGCACCATGATAAAAATCTAGCTGGGGTTAGCTTTCGTTCTTAAAACATTGCATAGTGAGTAAAGGCTAATGTTTGTTAGCTTCCTTAAAGTAGTTTTTAATCTAACACTACCACATTGTCTCATTACACCGTGATGGAAATATTGCTGGAGTTATCTTTCAACCTTAAATCATTGCACAATAAGTGAAATCTAATATATGTTACCTTTCATAATTTATTTTTTCATTTAGCACAACCACATTGTCATCAATCAAAATGCACCATTTTGGAAATCTAGCTAGAGTTAGTTTTCATTCTTAAAACATTGCACGATGAGTAGTAGCTAATGTGTGTTAGCTTTTGTAAAGTAGTTTTTTTATCTAACACAACACATTGTCATCAAATACATTACACCATGATGCAAATCTAGCTGGATTTAGCTTTCCTTCTAACATGGCATGGTGAGTGAAAGATAATGTGTGTTAGCTTTCATAAGGTAGTTTTCCATCTAACACAACACATCGTCATTGATCACATTGCACTGTGATGGAAATCTAGCTGGAGTTAGCTTTCATCCTTAAATCATTGCACAGTGAGTGAAATCTAATGTGTTAGCTTTCATAATGTAGTTTTCCATCCAGCACAACCACATTATCATCAATCACAATGCACTATGATGGAAATCTAGCTAGAGTTAGCTTTCGTTCTTCAAACATTGCATGGTCAATAAAACTAATGTATGTTAGCTTTCATAAGGTAGTTTTTCATGTAACACAGCCACATTGTTATCAAATACATTACACCATAATGAAAATCTAGTTGGAGTTAACTTTCCTTCTAACAACATGGCACTATAAGGAAAAGTTTATGTGTGTTAGCTCATTACACCATGATGGAAATCTAGCTGGAGTTAGCTTTCCTTTAAACAACATGGCACAATGAGTGAAAGCTAATGTGTGTTAGCTTTCATAAGGTAGTTTTCCATATAACACAACCACATTGTCATCAAGCACATTGCATCGTGTTGGAATTCTAGATGGAGTTAGATTTCATCCTTAAATCGTTGCACAGTGAGTGAAATATAATGTGTGTAAGCTTTCATAGTGTATTTTGTCATCTAGCACAACCACATTATCATCAATCACAATGCACCATTATGGAAATCTAGTTGGAGTTAGCTTTCGTTCTTAAAACATTGAACGGTGACTAAAGCTAATGTCTATTAGCCTTCATAATGTAGTTTTTCATCTAACACAACAACATTGTCATCAAATACATTACACCATGACGAAAATCTAGTTGGAGTTATCTTTCATTCTAACAACATGGCACTATAAATGAAAGCTTATGTGTGTTAGCTTATTACACCATGATGAAAATCTAGTTGGAGTTAGCTTTATTTTAACAAAATGGCATGATAAGTGAAAACTAATGTGTATTAGCTTTCATAAGGTAGTTTTCCATCTAACACAACCACATTGTCACATTGCACCATGATGGAAATCTAGCTGGAGTTAGCTTTCAAGATTAAATCTCTACACAGTGAGTGAAATCTAATGTGTGTTAACTTTCATAATGTAGTTTTCTATATAACACAACTACATTGTCATTAATCAAAATGCACCATTTTGGAAATCTAGCTAGAGTTAGCTTTTGTTCTTAAAACGTTGCATGGTGAGTAATAACTAATGTGCGTTATATTTTGTAAGGTAGTTTTCTATCTAACACAGCCACAATGTCATCAAATACATTACACCATGATGCAAATCTAGTTGGAGTTAGATTTCCTTCTAACAGCATGGCACAATGAGTGACAGATAATGTGTGTTAGCTTTCATAACGTAGTTTTCGATCTAACACAACACATCGTCATTGATCACATTGCACCGTGATGGAAATCAAGATGGAGTTAGATTTCGTCCTTAAGTCATTGCATGATGAGTGAAATCTAATGTGTGTTAGATTTTATAATGTAGCTTTTCATCTAGCACAACCACATTGTCATCAATCACAATGCACAATGATGGAAATGTAACTAGAGTTAGTTTTTGTTCTTAAAACATTGCAGGGTCAGTAAAGCTAATGTATTTTAGCTTTAATAAGGTAGTTTTCCATCTAACACAGCCACATTGTTATAAAATACATTACACCATGATAAAAATCTATCTGGATTTAGATTTCATTCCTTTATAGGAGAGTACATTGCGTCATCTACTATTACAGCCTAGTTGGATATGATTGCCTTCCTCATTGTGGTGGTAAGAGGAAATTCAATGATGTAAATGCTTACTCTTTGTACATTATATTGTCTTATAAAGCTAAGCCTTTTGAAACAGCAACAAAAAAGTATTTACTAGTTTCATCCAACCTCCCCTCCAAGCATATAGGACATTTCCAAATTGAAATATTCATCTCTATGAGAAGAACTAGAAAACCTGCTGGTTATCTTTATAATTTTATTTCCTCAAGTCACATATACTGAACAAAAGGAGACCCAAGCTCCAAAAATTCTCATAAACTTCCATAGTGTGCACCTTTATTAAGTTAAATTCCATAGATATATGGAGCAAATGCTTTGTTGGATTCCACTTGTGTAATGATTCAACGATTCAACTTGACTGAAGGATCCAAATGCTACTACAACAATTGCTTCACAATATACCATGCAAACCTATCCAAACTTGCTATGAGTGCCTCACGCAAGTTGAAGAATACTCCAAACAAGGAATGAATGGTCACACAGGTAAATCACCCCCTATAGGGCTTTTGTTTCATACACATGAATCCCTAACACACGTCAAACCTGGATGTTTTAAGGATTTTATGACTATTGCTTATACTTTTGTCACCTTTTCTAATGCAAAAGGCTATATCAAATTTTTATATTGTTATTATAGGGCACACAATGCACTCAAAACCCCTCCAAATAGTTTGTAAATGAGAACTGATTTCTCTTACCATCCCTGCTCATGCCCAAAATTGGAGCTTTAACGATCAAAATTCGACTAGAACTTACCAAAGCTAGTCTAATGTTGTTATTCATCACCTTTTAAGACTGAAACATGCCCAAAAATGTATTTCAACCCTTAGATTCAGCCCATATTCAAAAGTTATGTCTTGTTACTGCTAATTTATAGTCGAAAATGATCCCCACAAGACAATTGTGAAATCTTTCCTAAAGGATTCCTAGCCAACTCAGCAGTAACCCCCAAGTAAGTATCTTCAACTTTGTCCATATGCCGCCTTCTCAGCACTGCAAGTTATGGTTTCTTGTGGAGCTAAACTTGAACTCAGACTATATATGTGTGTAACTTTTCATTTCAATGGGTTATCCTAAGCGCTAATTACCCACGTAAAAACTTATATAAAACCCAAAGAATCCATGTTTTTTTTGGGGGGGAGGACATACATATTTTGAAACCTTCTCATTTTAGGGTTACAGGCTAGGAGGGAGAGGTTGCAGAACAAAAAAAAAGTTTCCCTCTAATGGGTAGGAATGCCCTTGCATGAAATTAGACTGTTTTAACACTTCCAAGTTAAGACTGTTCATGCATGCTTTGACTAGTGTATTCTGAATTTCCTTTGTCAGAACTACAAACAAAACACCCAATTTGTTTTTTTAAGACTCTTGCTGCACTGGTCACCACCGAGATCACCTCATTCTGTTGCTGCAAACAAAATTTGGGACTGTTGCAAAAAATGTGGTCATGCTGCAAAACATTCAGGATTTCATCATGTGTAGAAAAGCCTCCAACACGAACCAAAAATATGTTATCCTTCTCCAAACATTTGGGTCTGTGTATATGCTTGGACTTCTCCTTCGAATTTCCTCAGTCCACTGCTCTCGAAATTCCACACTTCAAAATGAGGTGTATTGTCTCTATTTATACACATTTTTTATGAATTTTTATGGATTCGACTTGTCAAAATTTTTATTTTATTTTTATTTGGAATTTTTGAATTGGGCCGACCTCGTGTGTTGGGTTATTTATTTTCACATTTTTAGGAGCATACCTTATGTGCAGGAAAGAACAAGAGGTTATATACCATGTCAAAGGCTCCACTATACATGTGAGCCATGCTTGTCACCTATGGGATTGTTCACATACTCATGGGCATTTCTAAAGGTTCCTCCATACATCATGTACCCTATTATGTTACATAACACTCAAGCCAGAGATTTAAAAGCTTTAGCAGCACCAGCTTTGTCATATATATTGGAAAGAAATTTTGTATTATTTGCATCAATGACATTTTGAATACCATGACTAACTGAAATATGCAAAGGTGCATTGCCACTCATGGCCTGTCCTACCCATATAGCTACCAACATTATCCATTCGTTGGGCAAGGCACAAATTCCCTGTGAGACTAACAGAAGGCCCCTCTTTTCACCTTATTTTTTCCATTTTGTTTTTCATTTCTCCATCCTTGAATGACCATTTAGGGGCCTTCATTTGTGATTTGTATCATGAGGAAGTCTTTAATTTGTCCATAACTAGAATTAATTGACCATTATGTCTAGATGGTCTTTGAAATTTGGAACTTGAAGCCTATTGATGACCCACACTGACTTTGTTACCAATTTTACTAAAACTGGAGTTTATTTTGACCCACAACATTCATTCATTTACTATCCATCTGATTTATTAATCCTACTTATGACCAGAAATTATTGAAATAATGAATGGGCAGGTTTTCCTTTTTATCTAAGTCACATGACACGATGACATGGGACACAGAGGACACAGAGGACATGATTTCTACCTCTAGAATTAAATGAAACACAATTGAACCCCTTGAAAGGAACCTAACTGACTCATATACTTCATTTTAACTATTTACAGCTAAGATCCCTATGCCTTTACAAGTAAAAGTTGACTCACCAAATGCTCTTTGTGTAATACTTTGATCTCCTGCTGTAGCATCAATAAAAATAGATGCATTGCATCTTTGTGAATTCGATGAACATTAAGGAACCCTATTTATTCCTCTAATGTCTGGACTACAAACAGGTCATTCTTTTAAAGTCCTATCTAGAGTGCATGAATATTTGTGTAGTAATTGTTGATATTAACATTTGTTATTATCTGTGCAAAATTTTAACATATAAGTGCATGCAGTAACCACTTTTTTGGCTCATTATCATTGCAGTCATACCCTTTTATTGATTTGTGGTAAGTGATTGTCTTCTACAACAATTTCCCAGGTCACCAGGTCCACTCATGATAAAGGATTGTAGGAAGGAAGAAAAAAGACCAGTGGGTGAGAAATGAATCCAGATATTGCATTTCTTTGACCGGCTATCTCACAAAAATAGATGAAAAAGCTTGCCAAAGATATGCATTACCTATCTGGGTAAAACATGTTACAACTGTGACCCTACTCTTTGTCACTGATGCTACATGCTATGTCATTAGATAACTTACTAGGTATAATCCCTGCTTCTGCCAGACCTGACTTAATCAAGCTTTCATAAAAGTCAATGTAGTTTCTAAATACCTATTAGAAATGTATCACCAATCCCTACAATCAAAATCATAAATAGAGAAACTCAAACCTTGAATATAAGGGAAATATGGACTTTGTGGTGTTATATCATCAAAGGAAAGTTGTGTAACACCTTCAATGTATACTGAAGGAAACACCTTGTTGCTTGGCCTTCTGCACACTTGATATTTAGAAGATTATAGTTTATACAGACTCTTCAAAATATGTTGGGAAAATGGGTTTAAGCTTTGCACATTCAGTTCTTTGATGAAAACCATATTTTTCTTAACTTTTACCTTGACAACAGTGAATTTGAAGAAAGAAACCATCGGGCATATTCCTTCCTAGTACATAATTCTCCAGGCTGAATCTGTGATTCTACAATCTGTACATTCAATGAAAAAAAAATGAATATTTGGCATCACACTTCAATTTCCTTAAGATATGACAAAAACATATCAAAATTGAAGCTCCTATGATACATAGCCAGGACACAAGATTAAAAGCATTCAATAAATGTTGACATATGGTTTAGAGAAAGAATGATAAATCTAGAATTATACAGATAACTGAAAATTTTAACAACAAGCTAAGGATTGCAGCAACCAATCACACTCTGTCTATTGACTTCATAACATAGGTATGTTGCAGACTTGAAGAAATTTAAAGCCGACAGTGAAAGGCTTACATATTGTCTTTGTTTTTATGGTGTTTCCTATTTGTCTCTTAGCTACGTGACATGTAAGAGAAGCTATTGTCATAGCTATGGGATCCATGTAAAATTTAGTAATGACTGGAATCACCACCTTTGGCCCATTTGCATGGGTATAAGAGTTTTCATGTGAAGAAACATCTAAATGAGTTCTAGATTCCACATCAAACTAAACAGGATTTTAAGTCATCGACTTGGTACCAACAACATGAAAATAAGAGTCTTTGTGTGAGGAACATTCTCCACTTTATGTAAACGAATTTATTTCAAATAAATAAAAACTGCTAAAGGATGCCTTGAAACACCTACCAATACATATTACTGTAATGAAAATGCCCAGAAACAAGGCACAACTTGCTTTAGATGTGTCCTGATTTATGCTTGCAAAAGCAACAATAGAGTAGGGGATTTAGAAAGAATGAAAGTAGACTAGCAACAAGATTAAATATTCATTATACAACAGAGAAAACATCCAAGGAAGAAAAATTATTCCATGAGAGAATGACTGTACAAAGCAGAATTACATATCATTACACTTTGCCTTGTGCATTGCCATTAGTGACTATTTCTAGTCTCAGTCCAGGTCTGCATCCTATTGTGATTGAATCCTTGCTTCTTTCTTTTCTGTTTTTTCCTCACTTTCTCTTTCTTTTTGTCCCGAGTGAACTAAGAGCACAAAAACAAGAAAATCTAAAGCTTAGAAAAAACTTCCTAAAACTGCCTTGTGTAACTCTTGCCTATATGGTATCAATGCGAACATGGCTCTAATATGTACACGGATAAGACCTCATTCCTTTGGAAGGTTGATGGTCGCCATCAAATTACCTTTATGACAGGATTTGAACTTCCTAGTTATTGTTGGACTGTTTTACAACTCAACTTACAAATTTGGAATCAGTTCTACAATAGGTATAAGAGGCTCTTCCTCATAATGTCAAACCATTAAAAATCTCTGACATTGACATTTCCTCTAATTGGGATATTTATGGCCTAGAAGATTGGAAATGGATCACATGTAAGGATAGGGGTAGGTGCTACAATGGCCAGTAATAATGTTGTTTTTGTTCCAAAAGAGTTAATTTAGTGCTTTCAAGGTATTGGTAAATTCACGTTGAATCAATTTGGGAATCCTATTAACACTTCAGTATGTAAATAAGGATGGCTATCAACTAAAGAATTAGGTTTGTTGGTGGATTATGATCACTCTTGGGAAAATTTTGTATCAAAAATGCAGAGAGTGTACATCAGACTTAAGAGAACTTTAGTATTTTCTATGTAAGCCTTTCGTGATCATTTAGAAATATAATCCATTATGCAAGCCAGACATCTATCCAAGCATTATTTACCTTTCCAGAGGGTGCACATATCCCAAACCATTGTGAAAATGTGAATTTCTAATAAACATAGAGTTACGTTTGATCCAGGACCTTTTCCAGCTCAAAATAAAAGAGAAATCAAACCCTTGGACGATTGATTTCTAAAGCTATGATTTAACAGATTTCTTCCATTTTTAAGAGGCCTTCCAATTACTTCTTCCTAAATATCTATACAATAAAATGGATCACGATGATTATTTTTTCTTCTTATAGAGAATGCTCCATCCAACACAGCAATGCAAGGATTAAATATTTAGGAAATCTGGCCTTCTCTAGGCAATGCTTGAAAAACATATTTCATAAGACACTTAAGAGGATGAAAAAAATTGCACATGTACAAGTGCATAATAGTTGAAAGTCTCATACACTCTTATACTACACACAATGTACCCAGCAGCAAAATGAATATCAAATTTTTTGCAGACCTGTATAAAACCTAGTGATAGAGGGCCCTGTTCTCAAATACTACATCTGATACCATTGCATCAATATGGACAAGCGAGTTACACTAAAAAGGACTTTCAAAGGAAATTTAAAGAGATGATAAATATGGCATATTGTAAAAACAAAATAACTTGTAGTTGTAGTTTTAAATTGTGATGAATTTGAATATGTGATAAGATATTTTCTTTATATAAGCACAGAAAAATAGAATTGAAACCTTAGGATGATTTATTTCCACGATTTAGCAGATTTCTTTCATTTCTAACAGGCTATGGATCATGATGATTTTTTTTTCCGTTTCTATACAATGCTCTATCCCACATGGTAGTGCAAGGCTTATTCTTAAATATTTAGGAAATGTGGCTTCCTGTAGGCAATGCTTGAAAATCATTTTTCACAAGACCCTTAGCAACGGTAAAAAAATGGGCACATGTACAAGTGCATAATAGTTGAAAGTCTCGTACACTTATGCTATATGCAATGTACCCAGTAGCAAAAGGAATATGAAATTTTTTGCAGACCTGTATAAAGCTTAGTCATAGAGGCCTGTTTCTCAAATGAGACATCTGGTAGCATTGTACCACTCTGGATAACTGACTTATAAAAAGGGGGTTCCAAGGAGCTCTAAAGAGAGGCTATAGGTAGCATAATTGAGAAACAAAATAGCCTTAGATCATAAGGAATTTTCATATGTGATAAGATATACTCTTTATATAATCACAGAGTTACATTTGAGCCCTGAGCTTTGCCAGCTCAAAATCAAAAGTAGAAATTAAATCTTTGGACTCTTTATTTCTAAAGCTACGATTATGAGATTTCCTCCATTTCTTACAGGATTTCCAATTAATATTGTTCCATCCTAAATATCTGGAGAATAGAATGGACTGTGATGATTAATTTTCCTCTTCTAGACAATGATTCAGCCAACACAGTATTGCAAGGCTAAAATATTTAAGAAATGTGTCCTCCTTTAGACAATACTTGTAAACATCTTTCATAAGACACTTGGCAACAGTTAGAAAATAGGCCACTCTTGATGCTACACATCGAACCTGCTAGTTTGAAGTTTGAACAGTAACATAATGGAAGGGTATTTACAATGCCCATCCTAACCGCTTCCTGAAGCTTATTAGAGAAGTAATAAAATCAGAGTATACAATAGGATCCAACTTTTTGGAATCCTTGCTTAATCGGGCACCCTTGGCTACCTCATCTTTCCAAAGCGCAATAAAAGCTTAAACAGAACTACTTTCTTGATCAAAAACATACTTAACCTCATCTATTGGAAAGCAGCTCTAATTGGACCTAGAAGTAGACTTAGATGCAAATACCCAAGTTGATGCATTAGTATCATCGCTGCCTCTATACCTCCATCTTAAATCAACTCATTTTCTTGAATATGTTTTCTGGCATAAGGATATAGTATTTTCTTTCATGGGATGGTGTGTATGCCTTTTGAGTAATGCATACATTGTCTAACTGTAAGTTTATGTTTCATAAAATTCCACACAGTGTGTTCTTAGTCTCCTGTCAAAGTCTAAAATACCTACTGTATTGGTGAGAATTTGTAAATCAACATTGAAAACTAGAAGGTTAGCATCTAAGTATATACATACTTGATCTCATGACAACCCCAAATCTTGTAGGAATCTTCTTAAAAGTTGGTCTGAAATTGGATCAGAATGGATAGAGGAGGCTTATGAGGCAAGGATGAATGGTTAAGTTCCAGGGAAAAATGTTTGGTTCAAAAGAATCAAGCAAAAGGTATTGAGAGAATAATAGACAAGGAATGTTTGACAAGATATGCTTGAAAATGCACAATCAATGGAGGGCTGATTGACAAACAAAAATTTGACAATCAAAACATTGATGTTGATAGAGGTTCTGTTGACGAAGAAATTTGTTGACAAGCAAGAGTTGACGAGCAGGTTGTCAATGTTGGTGAAGGTGAAGTTGATGTATGAGTTGTTTATGGTTACCAAGAAACCCAATTGTTTCATAATAGAATTTCATTTCATGCCCAAGTTTGCAAACAACTATGCTCTATTAAAGTTAAAATACGGCTGCAATAATGGAAATTGGAAAAACATGGAAATTAAATATAAACAAAAGAAACAAACACACCATTGACATAAGAGATACCCAAGAGAAATTCAACTAGAGGAAACCTCCACTGCTTCAATGCAATTTCTTTGTTATTCTCTTGACTAAAGATACACAGTAACCTCAATGCTAAATGCACTCTCAACTTGAGATTATTATGTGCTCTGTTCATGCTACTGGATATACTCTTGAACAAGGACTTTTAGAGTGTTAACATTAAAAATGATTTAGCATTCATTTCCCTATCCTATTTTCATAGCCTCTTCTTTATGCATTTTCAGATGGTTGGGCTTCGAACCCTTCTTTCCTGAAAGCCAGAAGGCCTCAACTGTATTTTTCTATTTTGGAAGACCAAAGAATAAATTTTTCATATTATATTTGGTGGGCAGATGAGGCCATGCTATATCTCATTCCTTTCAAAATTTTACTGCAAATGGACACCTTATGGTCGATTTATCACCAAAATACGTTTTTTAGTGTTCTATTTTTAGGGGGTGGATAAAGGAATCTTCCATGGATTTTTGTTAGGCAATTGTAAATGTGTCAGTGCACCACAATCCAAAATTCATCCAAGTGTGTCTTCACATGACCACAATATGGTCAAATACCATTGACTATTCTTCTAGTTATTTTGTGATTATAGCTTAGACTTTTAAGCTGAAAATGGTTGTGCACATTGAAATACCTGTTAGGAACAAACATCTCTAATTTCAGATCTAGACCTTATTAAAGTTTTATTTCACTGATTCCCTTTCAGATCACATGTCTCCAGCTGGGAGTTTTGTTCCCCAAAAGCTTATTGGTGGTAGGATATGGAAGCATGTGGCCTCCATTTTCTCCCCAAATCTACTTCTACATCTTACTTGAAGAATACTACCCTCTTGGAATGTCTTCAAGCCTATGTTTGTGGCCCATTCCAATAATCAACCCAGGGGGCTAAGAAGGACTTCTTATCATTATTATATTGAAATGGCAAGGTAGGTACCTCTATGCAATGCTCTTTCTCCTTTGTTTCCTTCTTGGAGTGTTTTGTGTCCTCATGTACTGCTGTCTTTTCATTGGTTGGTGCATTTGTTGCTTTGTTTCCCTTGATATTGGATATCCATGTTTTTGTTGGCTTGCCATTTAGATTCCTAGGTTGAAGCTTAAGAATGAGCTTCCAACACTTGTCCCAAATTCCAATTTCCACCAATTGTACAATGATTGTAGTAATTCTTTCCATTGTCCTCCTTAAGGTTACTCTTTTCTTTTTACTGCTTTGAGAAAGAGTTCCAGATTCTTCCTTTTTTTTGTCAAGTACCTAGTGCTTCCAACAACAAACATCTGAACAATGTTTACTCTTGCCACACATTAAATAAGGATGAGAGAACCAACATTGGTTTTCCTTATGACCTTTTTGTTGGTAACAAAGATAAGTAATAGGAAGTTTATGCTTTGCATACCTTTTTAGGCTAATATTTTTTAACTCGTGCAAGTCTAGTCAGTTTTTTTCATACCCTTCCATGGGGTTGCTTCCTTGGTCACATGGAGGGGTGATAAGAGGCCTTATCCTTATTTAGATTGCTCTTCCCTCTTTTGTGACGTTGGGTATTCTTCCTAGGCCCTCATAATAGCAATCTTGGTGGCATTTAGTCTGTTTCTACCATGCTTTGCTATAGCAATGGCTTACCCTACTTCCCATTAGGATGAATAGTTCCTTGAACTATAGTGGATCCTTCTCCTATAGTCAAACACACCACCTATATACCCTAGACCTCCATACTAATGTTTGTGTTCTACCTCCATGGGTTTGTTCATACCTTGGCCTGCTTGCTAAGGCACTAGCTGTTGAAGCCCATCTTTTGCAACAATTTAAGGCCTATTTCTTGGACATGCAATTCAAATTGACCCTAAGGCTCTTTTGTTGAAGCAACATAATTAGGGATGGTGGAAGGTCAAGAGATTTCCATGCTTTCCTCGATCATGGTATATGCATATTGCATTATAATAGTCCTGTTCCAATGAACATACTCCTCTTCATTTCTTCAAGTTCTTCCTATGGCCTTGTTACTGGTTGAAATGACAGTCCAAGCCACTGGTAAGCATGTGAGGAGGAAGTGACCATTGTCACCTTAGTCAACTTCTCCCAACTGCTTTGGAAGCCTAAGCCTCCTAGGGAAGAGCCCTATTTTGACTCTGCAAAGACACTAAACACCAAAATATTCTCTTTGGAGGTTGTCAATGACCAGTGCCTAATGGATTCTAGAAAGTGGGTAAAGGAAATGTATGGTTTGTATAGATATCAAACAACAAGATAACTGTGATAGCATTGCCCAATAATTATCTAACAAAAGTTGGTCGCTTTAGTAAATGGCAGTAGCAATCATAGTCACCAGTTGTCAAGTATTAAAGCATGTATAACAATATGTATCAATTGTTATGACAGTGGTTGCATGACAAATATAGGTCAATGTATTAGTACCACGTAAGCAAGTCACTTATATCAGCAATATGCATTACCATATTACAAGAAATAAACACCATTAGTTATGTGTCAAAGCCTGTGTGTATGTAGCATGTTTCAGTCATCATCCATAGCATATTATAGCAGCATCAGTCAATATTTTGACAGCAGTAGTAGTTAGGAAATTCACTATAGTACAAAAACCATCATGTACATCATATCAACTTTGGATATTGTTATAGATTGTACAGGAAGCTAAAAGCAACGATACACATAGCCCAATTTAACAGCTCATAATAGTAATCATATCAGCCCCCATTAGTCCAATCTTTGCATGAAATATAATAAGTATGAATATAATCATTGGTAGCAATACACAGACCAATCAGTGCTCCACTTAGTGACAAGCATTAACCAAATGTGTAAAGTTATAAGTTCTAACAAAGACAACAAAAGGACTTTACCCTTTTGGTTGTGTTCCTCCAGGGAAAACAACTTTGTCAATCTCAAAGCAGATTGCTACAAGTCCCAAGGTCGACATGCTCTGTCCTCCCCCTATCTTGTACAAATATTGGTCAAGTGTCTTAAATGTACTTTTTGACTAATTGTTGATCATGCATATGTAACACATGTCCCAGATGACTGCAATCTGAAGTTACATTAATGTATTCTTGGTCTCTAAAAACATCAACCAGTGATGTTTGACTCGTGGTAGACTCCCAAATCCCTCCTGTTCTACATGAGTCTCCACTGAGAAGAGTACTCGGCTCAGACTTGCCAAGAGAGTTGGGACTTGGAAGCTTGGCCAAACACACAAATCTCTCCCTAATAATAACAATCCCAATCCCGAACACAAAAGTGGAACCCAGCGTGGAAATGTGGTGGTTAAAACAGATTTTGAAAGGCAAAAATGGAAGCAAAAACCTTAAATTCAATGTTTAATATAAACACTCTCCCATTTCACTATCTTATTCATTGTATATGTGACTGTGGGGAGCATTTTTTATTCACAAGTGTGTTTGTCAGTCTGTTAAAGAGGTTGAGTGCACATAATCTGTTAACTCTTGTGCGGAGAGATACACATGTGAGATAAGGTTCTTTAAACTCTTGTGTATGGTATGAGAGATGAGTGCACATAATCTGTGGGGTTTGAGTGTACACACCATCCAATATAAAATAATTCAATAGAAAAAGGGCCATAATTTAGTTTCACTTAGGAGATAACATCAATTCAGGGAATCCCCACATCCATTTGCAGAGGTGAAGGATGAAACAAAGCCCACCAAGTTTCCATTGCAATATACACACAAGTGTAAAGCATGTTTAATAGTCATGGAGATAGGAATAATTGATCCCTCACATAGGTAAATGTAGTCCTCATGCAAACCAAAAGAACTGTAACCAAAGTTGTACGATTCTAAGATAGAATACTCAACTAGTATAACAAGAGTTGCAGGAGTATGAAATGGAAATCATTTCTAGTGTAACAGGAGTCACAAGAATATGCCAGATTGAAGTCATGGCCAATATAAGAGGAGTCATAGGAGTCTGAGATTGCATTTGAAGTAGAAATAGAAACATATGTGATCATTTTTCAATCCATGAGACTGAAGCAATGCCTAAAAGGATACAAATTAGAAGGAAAGCACGGTTAGAAGAAATCCTAGGATCTAAATGTAGAAATTCAAGGCAATGTAGAGACAAATTGTGTATATAGGAAGTTTGCACTTATTTTTTATAAATATTTATTTCAAATAGAAATTTGTGTTTTCATAACAAGGATTATTTCCTTGCATGGGCACAGAACAATTTTTCAAAACAGAAATTGTTTTATGGAATTTGGTGTATGAGATTGGCAACTCATTATGCGTCAATAGAACTCAATTTTTTTTGGAGTTCTGGAATAGTGAGAGATTTCAAATTTGTTGGCATGATTACAATAGTAGAGTTGTAAATTACTTTATTGATGTGATGGGAAACAATAAAGTTGTGAATGAATAAAATGGTTCATAGCAGAGTTGGTGATTTCAATATACTTTGCCATCAACAATACGAAAATTGTGTTTTCCACATCTTTTGCTTCGAGGTAGATTTTTGACATGGTCGATTGCTTACCTGATATTGAAAAGAAAAAAATGGAGAAGTACAACATGCTTAGTATAAATGCAACAATAATTAGTTATGACATGGAATCAACAACGTATTAGAGCTTGTACATTAAAAAATGGGTGATCCTACAATAACATTCATATGAAGTTCAAGGTATTTTTTTCAGTCTTGTTCACGATTTTAAAAAAACATTACGGGTTTTATTTCTTTAGAACAAGACATATGCTTTGATTGATTTTAATACCTGAAATACCTTAAACGTTTGTCCTGACCAGAATGCAACACAACCTAATCTGTGAAAGTCCCTTTATGAAAAATCAGTGAAATCGACCCTATGTGAAGTTTACAGGGATGGAGTATACAGGGAAAATAATCCGAACAAAATATTGAGAAAATACCTAAAACGTTCGTCCTGACCAGAATGCAACACTGTGAAAGTCCTTT
This sequence comes from Pseudotsuga menziesii, assembly GCA_001517045.1. Classification (NCBI taxonomy): domain Eukaryota; kingdom Viridiplantae; phylum Streptophyta; class Pinopsida; order Pinales; family Pinaceae; genus Pseudotsuga; species Pseudotsuga menziesii. The sequence goes on from LPNX010304254.1 coordinate 119,635, forward strand.
TTATGAAAAATCAGTAAAATCAAGCCTGAGGAGATGCAGGTCCATACCCACGCGCCGCTATGAGGTGAATTTTCCCAATCCATGACTGAAATTCCCGACCTGATCGAGCAATATGAAGTGAAGTTTTCCAACCCCCATGATTGAAATTCCCTACCTGATTGAGCAATTTCTCTTCCCAACAAATGAGCAAAAACAATGATTTCAATGTCATTGGCTATATAGACACTAAACTTTCAAGTTTTCAAAAGATATTTGTCAAATTGGGGGAAATTAAGTTTAAGGATTTTTTTTAATTTATAGGTGTCCTTAGAATGAGTTATGAGTGATTTAATTTACCATTTTTATAGAAAATTGTTGTGTTGTTTTGAATTTTTTTTTATAAAACTAATTGATTATTATTTTTTGAAACTATGGTAGTTATTTTAATGGTCATGTTATTTTTGTGACCATTCATTGAACTTATGCAAATATTTACATAGGGGATAACCGAAATTTTTTAGTCGCTTTGCTAGGGTTTCAGCTTGTACATTAGGGTTCTTGGGTTCACCTCTTCTGTAGACGTCATGGCCGCCATTGATGGAGGTTCCCAACCGCCCTCCTCCTCTGTGCTCCCTCCTAAAATCAAATCTTTCATGCACCTGGTTCCCAACCGCCCTCCTCCTCGCCTTTCAAAAGAGAGTCTCCATATACATGAAGTTGTCAAACATCATTTTCAGAATTATGTATTTAAACTAAATTCTCCATTTGATAAATGTGTAGCATTTATTTGCTGCTGCAAACAACCCATTATTTTATGCTGCATGCTTTCAGTCACAACATTCCTTCCTATTTTTTAAGCAACAGTTAAGCCAGATTTCTCTTTTTTGTGAACATAGGTAACTTGTTCCATTAAAATAGTCCTTTTAGTGGAATATAAGCAAATTATATCACCTATCTTGTGACAGATCATTGTAGCATCCTTGTCCATATTCCTTGCTCAATTTCCTTTATTAAATGGCCCAAATTAACATCTCCCTTCAGATACACCAGGAAGACTGGCATTGTATTGCGGAGTAAATTTGCAATTTCCTTGTCATAAAATGTTTGACCAGATATCTTTCTCTGCACTAAAATCTAGTTGTCCCTGTTATGCTTTGAGAAGTAATGGAGACACAAGTTGAGGATTCACAAGCTGCATAGGTGAAACAAATTAGAAAAGCCTTTCAAATCCTTACTACTCATTGTTGGTTGGGGAATATGGTTGGTAAGTAACTCCAGATTATTTTAAATCATAGTTTTCGTCCACAGGTCCGTGCCACTCAAAGTATGCCAATACTTAAAAGTTTCAAGTGGGTTCAATATATCAAACCTCCAAGGGTAATAAGAAAATAAGTCATATAGATAGAACTAGAGCTTGGGCTTACTTTGGAGTTGCTGAGGGGGATCCTTCCTTGGGGGAGATGGATGGGGTAAGGTGAGTAGAGATAGAACGAGGGATCATTGGGAAGGGGAAAGATGATGACCAATAAGTAGAACCATTGGAAACTAGACTAAAAACCAAGGTAAACTAATGTGGGGTCAGCTAGGACAATTCAGATTGACAACAGTTGAAGTTAAAATCTATTTAATGTTACCTAACGACAAAAATCAATGAATGGAATCAAATTTATAGGTTTTAGTGTCTTGATTCAGCATGTCTTTGAGAGAATCTAATCAGTATGTGTGAGAATTTTGAGACCTGAATCAGTGTGAACTACTAAAGATGACTCCCTTGAACAAGGTTGATTTTTGGAGAAAAAGGGCAAAATTTGTGGGTTTTTATTCTATCAGAGGATTAAATAGTTTAAGTCACTTTTGGATATGTATACTCTTTATAAAGGGGACCTTCTAAACCTATTCTAAAATTAATTGAACCTTACATCTGTGTTTGAGGAGATTTAATGTTGCTCATAATCTAGAATTCAAAGATTCTCTTGTAAATTGTGTTGCGGCTTGATATCCTGACCTTTACAATATACATAAACTCAACAATGGTTCAAATCATAGGAACTGTAAAATTTCTCAGGAATAAATTAGTTAGAATAAGGTTGCTAATGTTGTATTTTTTTCAATAAACTCATCGACAATTTGGAGAAGGTAAAACTCCCCCATGCTAATTTAGGAGAGGCGGTAGGGTGTAGGAAATTGGTAGAAGAGTGTGACGTAAGTTGTTTACCTTATTTTATAAGTAATAGTATAAAAGTGTTTTGGTACAACTTAACCATTGAAATTTTAAAATCCTATGGGAATGTTGGTCTCATAGAGAAAGCGTCAAGAAGGAACCTTATTTTTATTGGGAAATTTTTGACATGGTGTCAAATATTATACTATATCTACGAATTATATTACAAAATATATGAATACCATGAGAGGATGCACACTAACTATTGGGAAAAAAATGATAATAGGTTATTAGCTCTCACACAAGAAGGGTATCTTATATTTTTGTGGAAGAACGATAATCCTAATTCTAGAGAATTTAGAGACTATTGACATCACAAACTAAAATCTAGGCTAGTAGTGAATTTCCCCTATTCAATAATGGTTAATCCTCATAGGGATATAGTTAGAAAATAAATATACCTTGGATTACTATAAAATTAAACCAAGTACACCTTATTTTGTGTTTCCATATTTTAATTTCATAAATGGGTTCGAAGTAGAGGCGTAACCTCTGCTTCAGTCCCATTCTTTCAAAGACATAATCCAAGATAACTCCTCTATGGAAATAGGTTCAAAGAATTCTCACTTTAAACTATAGATGATTTGAATGTGGATGAGATGATTAAGAGCTACTCACACCATGTCCTAAATTTTGCATTTAATGACCTTTGTATAACCCTTAAGCTCTTTCCAATTTGGTCGCTATTCACTAAGCAATGTCATTCCACAAAATTCTATCCTAGATGTTTTTTAAGTCAATTTACATTATTATGTAAAATTGTAAGTGGCTATGGATTGTGAACCATGGTTTTGAGGGAAATGTATATGGTTTATCCAAAATAATTTTGAAATATTCATTTTTGTTACAATTCAATGAAGCAAAATATCCAAGAATTGCATAGTCCAAAGTTGTCTTAGGATATTTTAATGTGTTTATTCACTTTAGAGACCCTAAACAACATCGGGGATTAATGGAAGAATGCCCGACATCTCCTCATACCTCCCTAATTAACAGTTCTATGGCATAGCTAAGAATACTCCATGTAACTGAATCACTGGGATGAACGGTGACTGAGAACATCTCATGCCCTAGCACTGACATGCTGACACAACACATAGAATTCACAATGAAAAAGAGTTCAAAACCCACGGTGATAGAGCGCTAAAGTGTTGATGAGGACCAATTTCTTCAAATCTGGATCGAGCCTAATCAGGTAATCTTTATTGAGAATGCATGCCATGTATTTGAAGTAATGTATGTGAGGGAATCAAATCTAGGTTGGCATTCAATTTTTTTCCTGGATCTGTTTGAATTGGGGCATAATTATGGATGGCTATGGTAGGTATGAATTATTCTTCTCCCAGATATAGTTCAACATTTACCTGAGCATCATTGTTCATTGTGTCTTCTAAGAGTCGGTGAACAGGCTGATATATAGAACATGGATTACTGATATATAATGATAGCTTCCAAAGGAAATGGAAACATCTCAACAAGGAAGTATAAAAAATTGTGTAAGTTTAGAGGTAAGAATATTGTTTGTTTCCTTTGTTACCAAGAAAATGTTCATATTAAATTTTCTTTGAAGGAAATTCTAGAATCCTTGGAAGAAGTCCATGTATAAAAGGATTCATAGGTAGATTTGGAGGTTCTAGGTTCCTTGGCAATTGGTCTATGAAATTTCATGAAAAGAGGTCAAGGACATGGTTTTCAAGGTGAAGGTAGGCATGAAATTTGTATTTTGAACGTTATAGTCAATTGTTTGAAAGTGTTGTTTTTAGTAGACAAAGTTTAAACCCATATATTTATAATTTAATGAACTACTAAAGGAATTTATTGTAAGGATAAGAGTAGCATGGCCTCATTCAAGATGGTGAACTTTGTAGTGAAGGTAGCAACCAAAGTAGTTCTTTTTTCACCTTTTGAGGTTGGGGAATGGTTTGGTGTTTTAGAGTTGGAATTGGTTCAATTGAATGAACATAAAATAATCTTAAGATCAGATTTCAGAAACTTTCCAAAGCAGTTGTTTTTCCGCATTAAATTTTTTTATGTTCTTGGATGGGACCAAGACATGTGGTTTTCCTATGATGAGTATAAACAAGTTGGGGAGGGTGTCAATAGTTTCAATTGTGAAGATGATTGAGGTAGTTATCGATCCCATGAACACACTTCTTTTTCACACAACAATAAGAATACCTATTTTTGAGTAAAGGAACCTTAAGTCTTCATGAAAGTGTCTCCCACATAGAAAATATGTTGGTAGCATTGGATAATTTAACAAACATAGTCTTGGAAAAAGTTGTTCGATTGTGTTCTTTAGTGAAAGAGGGGAAGGATGTTGGAGGTAAGTTGAATCTTGCACTAGTAGAAGATGCAAGATTTTGTGACAAAGGAATTCTCCAAGGTGAATCCTATGGAATTAATGATTATACACAAGATAAGAGAACTCATAAGGATGCATGTTTTTCAATGGAAAACAAGATAACTATTGTGTATCAGCAATGCAAAGAGACATTCATTCAATATAAATATTACTTGCAAGATGGTGGGTTAATTGAAGGAAGGGTATGTGAATCCAATCCCCTTATGGAGGTGCTTCAACATTATATATACCAAGAAATTGAGGGTGTTATTGATGGTGTTTCAATTGTATAAAAAAACTTAGATGTGACAATCTTAGAGGTCACTAAGAAGGATCGATTTACTATTCACAATAAAGGGATGAGTAATTCTACTAAGATGTGAGTTAGGAGGGTACAAAATAATAAAAACATCCAACTATGGAACCTTTAGTGATTATGGATGTAGTGAATGATTTAACATACCTCGGTGAAGGCAAAGAATTGGAATATGTGGCAAGGTAGTGCATAGAGTGTTGTAAGGTTGTATGGAGTGAAGTCTACCAATTTCCCACATGCCTATTGAAAGAACCTTCAAGGCATTATAGGTTTAGAAATCTAGTTGATAAAACTTGTGGTGGTAGAAACCCTTGTTGGGCATCATCTTCTCTTCATTGAGGCTAGTTTACATGGATTTATACCCAAGGATATACTAGTGGGAATTAAGGTTCCATTATATTGGTTCCTTGTATAACTTTGTTGAGTTTGATAGGATGACTTAATAGTATTGAGGAATGTGTAGAGACATTTTCTTTATTGAACAATGTTATACAAGTAGACTGAAGTGTGGATGGAAGTGACTACTTTTGGAATGAAAAAGTGCATTCTCATGGTTTGGATATGATGGATCGATTAGATACCCAACTAGTTTTGGACATGGGGTCCGAGAGTGTACATAAGAATGGAATATTAGTCAAAGTATTGAAGAAGTAGAAAGTTTGGAGAATTGCAAGATTTGATAGTTGAGTGGACTTCTCGGTGAAGGTTCATTTGTAGAGGTAGAATCTGCATCTAGGAACTAATGTGCATCATAATTTGAGCATAAGCACTTAAATTAGTAGGATTTTGTAGAAAAGGAGAGTTACATGGAAATTCTAGTAGAAACATTTGTGCAATTGATAGATATAGAATTTGTCCCTCTACATACCTAGAAACCTTGAGAACAACCCATAACTCCTCATGAAAACTGAAGGTAAACACCCTACGCAAACAGGGGGGTAACACAACATAAATCACGTATTCTATTATTATTGTTGTTTGCTTCTATTTTTTATATTTTTATAACATAACAATTGTCATCAACATACTGTAATAGAAAACATCAACCATTGTAAAGAAACAGGGCATCATGACCAAGGAGTTTTAATATACACTCAACAGTTCAAACTCAACTCTCATATAATGTTTACAAAATAGACCATATAAACAAATAATTCTAAAGTTATAGATTCTAGATTATAAACTGAAAAAGACAAATAATTCTACCATTTGTTAAGTGTTAAATGTTCGGGTTACTCTGAAACTGTTTACACCAAGTTTGGGATGCATCATGAAATTTGGCATACATGGCGGATTTTCAGCCCCTGGATAGTATGAGAGGGATTGTAGCATGAAAGATGGTCCATGATGGTTATGCACACTTGTAATAGCTTTCTCAAAGGATACCAACCTTAGATGATCATTAGCTTAATGTTCTTCCCTAGGGCATTTGAGATCTCTTGCTTGGATGGTGGGCCTACTGCATGATGGCCACACGGAGGATTCTCTTAGCGGAAGAATGCCCTATAGGATACGAGAAACATTGTGCATTGTGGAGTACTAAAATCCCTAGATAGCATGTGGTAGCTTGGTTTTTTGCAGTGTTCCACGAGGACGCGCCTCCCAGGGTCGAGGGATCGCCCCCTGCGTTTCACACGCCCCAGGGGCTAGGGGGCTCCATGTGAGACGTTTCTCGGCGCCCCCTTTTCGACGAAATGTGGTGAAACACAACCTGATGATGGGGGGGATTCTACACACCCTCCCCCAAACATGAGGGGATCCCACACGCGCCCCCCCCACAAAAAAAAAATTTGATTTTTTTTAATAAAAAATTCAAAAACAATTAAAAAAAATGAAATTTTAATTTTAATTTAAAAATAAAACTAAAATTTTTTAACCTAGACTTACCTTTACCATTTGGCGTTTACGGTTTACCTTTTTATTTTATCCTCCTCGTTCTGAACCGGCCACATCTTAATAGCGTGAGCTTCTCCTTGAGCTGTGAACCATCCGCTTGTGTGCTCGCCAGTGTGCTGAGAGCCCATGAGGTTTGATCCTTCATCCTTGTCCTGAGAGCCCATGGTCACTGTGGTGAGAGCTAGTGAGCAGTGAGCCATTGCTGTGACCATTTTCCAGAGTTGTGACTTGTGATCCCGTGAGCTGTGGACATGGACGAACTGGAGCAGTGGCGTGAGGAGTGAAGCATGGACTGTCTACTGATTGGAGGCGATGTGACTGTGGACTGTGGACAGTGTTGAGACTCGAGAGGTATTTAAAATTTTAATTTATTTTAAACTAATTGGAGGAAATACAGTCAGTTATATTAACATGGCATACATACAGTCAGTTACCTTAATATGGTTCTTATAATAGCTTTTAACAGTGGGATTGGTGAAGAAATCATCTTCTGAGTGGAGATTATGTCCAACATAGCTAGCCCATTGTACATACTAAGATTTTCCTCCGAAGTTCACATAATTGTTTGCCAGGTTGAGTATTAGTCACCACTTGAGCTTTTTCCCCGGCCGTTGGAAAGCATGTAGGCAACTAAACCCGCCCGAAAGCAATAGATTTTTTACTCCTTTAGAGTAGCACTAAATCAATATTTTATTAGAGAATACCACTCCGCAGCAAAGAATTCCATGCCCAAGCAGATCTAGAAATGGTTTATAAATCCATCATCTATGAATATAAGTATTATAGGAGTATTAATAAGTAGACAATTTGATAAAGGGATGGGAAGGGATGGACATGGGGCTCTTGCCCTACCAGCAACGAAATGAAAGGAATTCCTTCTTCATAATTTGGTGGGTAAAACAACACAGCGATATAAACACTTGTAAAATTGTCTTCATCAATGGATAGCCTCAATTTATCATCTTTTCTAAGCAGGAATTTGATGTTTGAAGCAAAAAGGTTACGCAGTCAATTATGCAAATCAGCAGTAGTCAATGTTGAAGTAGATGTTGTAGTTAGTTTTGTTTTTAAGGGGGAATAATTTTTGGCATCAGTGAAGGCAGGCGGTAGGGGCTTATTAGGCGTAGGTGGCTTATAAGTTCACATAATTGTTTGCTAGGATAAGTATTAGTCTGAGACCATACTTGTTGGCCTCAGAGACGATGAAGTCTAGGGCCTTCATTAAAAAATAGAGAAATAAAAACAACCACCACAAATAGAAAAATAAACAATGTAAGCAGATCCAGCCACCCAAATACAAAAAACAAACAATGCCAGCAGATCTAGGGCCCATGCATGAACCTGAAAGACTTGTTCATCATATACATGAGGAGAAGTCTGCAATGGCTTGTAGTGGCCATCATTGAAAGCCCAAGTTCTGGCAACATTGAGCCCATGGGCTGCAGCTTCTTCAAAAATAGAGGTAACCTTATTCCTCTGTGCCGTATCTATTGCCATAGTCATCAACCAGTAAGAGTTGAACCCATTGACAAACAGAGCATTCCCATTGATAGAAAAATGGGTGCCCTCTGTCTTCACATACCCACTTCCTCCTACTACAGCTTGATGAAGAAAACTAAGAAAGAACAGACAAGCAAGAGCCCAAATGCTCATTTTCCTACCACTACCCATTTGATAAAAATAACTCCACTAACCTCAGAAAACAATATAGATTCCCAAAGTTACAGGTCAAAACTACTGAAGGAGGCTCTCTGCATTGAACATCTCCAAACATTGAAAAGCTATGACATCCTAGAGCAATAGAGAAGGCTATATAGAGTTAAAGATTTGAGAAATTAGTGGCACTTGGCATGTGAAGTTGATAATGGTGCAGAGGAGCTGAAAGATGAAGCTAAGTTTTGGGGACCCAGAGAACAATGTCTAAGGATAGAAGAAAAAATTTCATGAATGCTCACATGGGGATGTGACTTTATGCCACTGTTCAACCTATCAGGATTGATCTCCATAGGTAATGGAGAATATAACTTTATAGGAAACACCAAAACCAAAATGAAAATGGGTATTTCCCACTGGTTTCTCAGACATCTTCATCTCCCAAGTTGTTTGGTGATCATATGTAAATTATCCTCCTAGACCTAAGGTGCACATTGTTACACTCTAGAGGGTTGACGTTAGAGGATAGGAAGCTTGACATTTCAGTTTTTTTAACTGTATACTTATTTGGATTCAGGTTGGATTGCATTGGAAATTGAGGTCCTATTACATGAGCATTCATTGGAGCATTCAATGGAAGTTGCAATTGTGGTTGCATAGGTAACTATGAAGGTAATTATGGTTGTTGTATTGGGAATTGTTTTCCAAGAAGGGAGGACTACACTAGTTTTTTGACCAAGAGAGCCTTTGGATTGATTAATTCGACCATTGTACCCATGGTGAAGGGTACTGTAACTTTTGAGGACTTTTTCATGCCAGAGTTGGAAATTATGTTTCTCGAGGACCATATTTATTATTATAAGCATTAAAAAAATGTAGAAGAGTCATGGTTCATACCTTGTGGTTGAGCTTTCCATGGATTATTCAAGGATAAAAAGTAGGATGGCTCAACTTACTAGTCCCTTGGTACACTTATTTTACTCATAGGAGTTATGGGCATGATTTTGTAGGATGATCCTAATCCCACCCACAAATTTCAACAGTTTTCAATAAAAATTCCTTTGAGGAATGTTTTTTTTTACATTGTGGGAAGAAAATAGCAAGTTCCTTCTCAGTATCAAATTTGTCTTTTATTACCTTGAAAAAAATATAGCTGGGAAGATAATGTGTTGAGGATATCAGTCTTAAAATCCTTTAACAAGATTCCAATCTCCACATAGGTTACTCCTCCATTGGATAACTTCATGGCTCTATTGGAAAAGGCTTTGATTCCTAGTTTGCTTATAGAATCTCCCCATGAGAATATTTTTCATAAGTAATAGATTGTCTCATAAATTTCTTTTGATATATCATCTTTTACCACTAGGTTCACCATATCCATCCATTCATCCCGCATCCCTCAAATTAAAATTGTCTTCAAGATGTCACACCTAGAGTGTTGTGTGGATACCTATGCAAATTAGATTGAAAACACTTTACATAGTCCTCCAGGTTCCCTTCTTCCTTATGTGTCATATTAAATGTATCCTCCCTCAACTCTCAAGATTTGCAATACTCTTGGTAATTCTCAAGATATGATATTTCATAACAAACTGGAAATGACAGTAACAAACTGGAAACATAGGAACAATAATCACACATGACCCATGAATGGGATGAAAGGTTTCCTCAAGGGGATTTCATTAAATCAACAAGGAAATTACATCGGAGAATGAGATATATGGAGATGCAAGAAGAATATACAAAATTACAATAGAGATTACATAATACTATAGAAAAAAGTTTGAATCTGTCTGGGCCAAACACACCAAAAGAGTCATAGGCTCTGTCTTCTAATGTCTCTGTGATCAAACAAAAATTGGAAGGAGTTACACTCTGCTTCCAAAATATGTGATCCATTTCTTGTGATAATTTTGTCCTTCTTATAATGCTCCTACATTTTCCTGTTACAACTATATCTTATTGACTTCTTACTAGCCATTTATGCTACCAAAAAACAAACCAACCAAACCTAAATCTGTTATGTTTATATTAAACTATTGTAGTTCCTACTGATATGTCCTCCACCATAAGTGCTAAGCTAGCAACTAAAGTGGTTGTTGAGATAGATACTAAGCCGGTTGTTGAACTAGAATTTATGGAAGCTATGATGACGAATCCCATGAATATCCTTAAGGTATAACCAATAGATCCTACTGAGTAGATGTTAAGGCATTGAACTTGGAAATATTCTTCCAATTATTTCCCACTGGGTACTCAGACATCTTCATCTCCCAAATTCACATATCTAGGTTTTTGTTGTGACTGTAAGAGGATGGCAGCAAATTTCTGAAAATAGAGCAAATATTAGAAAGTAGCCCAAAATCATCAAGAAATTGATCTAAGATAAGAATCAAGATTGGCAGAATTATGGCAGAATTAAATGATTGGCATACTCTGATAAATGTATGACAGAATTAGATGATTAGCATTCCCTTATAAATGTATGGCATAATCTAGCAGATTGATTAAAAATCTTAAAACTGAACCTTTCATAGTCTTGAAAATTCATAAAAATATAATAAAATATGGAAGTATCATATAGAAAAGAATATCAGAAGCATATACTTTGAAAGTGTCTCCCACATAGAAAATATGTTGGTAGCATTGGAGAATTTAACAAACATAGTCTTGGAAAAAGTTGTTCAATTGTGTTCTTTAGTGAAAGAGGGGAAGGATGTTGGAGGTAAGTTGAATCTTGCACTAGTAGAAGATGCAAGATTTTGTGACAAAGGAATTCTCCAAGGTGGATCCTATGGAATTAATGATTATACAAAAGATAAGAGAACTCATAAGGATGCATTTTTTTCAATGGAAAACAAGATAACTATTGTGTATCAGCAATGCAAAGAGACATTCATTCAATATAAATATTACTTACAAGATGGTGGGTTAATTGAAGGAAGGGTATGTGAATCCAATCCCCTTATGGATGTGCTTCAACATTTTATATACCAAGAAATTGAGGGTGTTTCAATTGTGACAATCTTAGAGGTCACTAAGAAGGATCAATTTACTATTCACAATAAAGGGATGAGTAATTCTACTAAGATGTGAGTTAGGAGGGTACAAAATAATAAAAACATCCAACTATGGAGCCTTTAGTGATTATGGACGTAGTGAATGATTTAACATACCTCGGTGAAGGCAAAGAATTGGAATATGTGGCTAGATAGTGCATAGAGTGTTGTAAGGTTGTATGGAGTGAAGGCTACCAATTTCCCACATGCCTATTGAAAGAACCTTCAAGGCATTATAGGTTTAGAAATATAGTTCATAAAACTTATGGTGGTAGAAATCCTTGTTGGGCATCATCTTCTCTTCATTGAGGCTAATTTACATGATCATACCTCCTTCACACAATAGCAATGCAGCCTCCTTGATTCCTTCACATGGCAAAAACATAGCCAATTAAACACTACAATGTGAACTCAGCCTCTTTAATAGACTGAGCTCACCCTTCATACCAATTTTTTGAGCAAGAATCAAATCCCATCGAATGTTGAATTTCCAATTTGGGTTTCTAGGGAAAAAATCTCTATTTTCTATGGCGTATTCAATTTCGATGTGATTGTATGGATCTTTTTTATTGTTTCTGCTCAGGTGTTAATTAATTCCTCCACCATCAAATTTATTTTTGGTTTAATTCATATGTATGTTAACCATCTCCTTGAAGTTGCTGATGGGAATCATTGCTAGTACATTTGTAAATTTACTACAGCATTGAAAAATTACTCCCAAGCATATCATTTCCAAGTTAATTAAATTGATCTTCCTGATAATTGTGTAGTATGTCATTGGTTTTGTATTCTCCAACAGCTATCATATGGTTAACCCTTTGCATGAAGCAAAACATCTCCAAATTGTACGTTGTAGTAATTCCACACAGACACCTGCATGGTAACAAAAATGAATCCACAGTCTAGTGATCACGGTTTATGAGAAACATTGACAAAATAAGCCTTCATATCATCGCCTATAGCCAATCCATTTGAATAAGAATTTGGTCAACAATATTCTAGTTTGTTTGGTTGTTGTTTATTACTTAGTACAATTACCTTGAAAACAGTTCAAAAACATTACCTTGTCATTCACTTGTGAACAATGACATTGAGGGAAGGATTGATATGCATGTTATGGTTTAACTTGTTAGTTTTTCATCAATTAAGCTATCATTATGATCTTAGGATATTTTCACTGAGAGAATAACAAGTACATCAATAAAACATGAGCACATCACAAGATACAAGAGACACAAAGAGTTTTCCTCGAGGAAACCATAAAGGAGAAAACCCCGCAACTTCCTCTAAGATAGAATCAACACCAAAACAGTAAGAGATCTCCCAAAACAGCAGTAGCCTTCTGTCTTCTGTCAAGCCAAAGTATTTCCTTCTCCAAAGGTGCACCACACTTGAGAGAGCAAGTGATGTATGTCACAAGTGATAAATAGAGAGACTCTCACTCTCTATTTATATTCTTCCGTTGACTTGAAGTGCACTCAACCATGTAGGCTTAACTTACAATTACTTACTCGAGCCTACACCTTAATTAGTGTATAATAACCCAAGTGCCCCGAAACTGTGGGGACTTACCTAATGACTTGATATGACTTGTTTACATTATTAATCCTCCCAATCGGAACATCGGGGTATGACCACATGACTCAAATACATAATAGAAAACATCCCGGAATAGACATTGGGTTACAATACATATGATACATAGAAGAATACATTCCGAAGTTACATATACATCAACACTCCCTCTTAACTAGGAAGGTATTCTTTCAACACAATTTTCAGCGCTGGTCTTCTTCTCTGTATCAATTGGATCATCTTCGTCTTTGAGTCATCTTCAAGTCATCTTCATCTTCAAGTCATCTTCATCTTCAATTCATCTAGATCTAGATCATCTCTCGATCTGGCTCATCACTCGATCTAGATCATCTCTCGATCTGGATCATCATCACGGGGCTGGATCTAGATCATCACTCGATCTGGATCTTTACTGCTGGATCATCATTACTGGATCTGGATCATCACTCGATCTGGATCAACACTGGTGTTATCTCATGATTCTACTCATCATCGGAAGTCTTTACAGAGCCAGTCCTTTTTCATACTAGATGTACCATCTCAGAGCTAGTCCTTTTTCATACTAGATGAGGCATCACAGAGCTGGTCCTTTTTCATACCAGATGTGGCATCCACTTCAGAGCTAGTCCTTTTTCAAACTAGATGAGTCTTCCCAGAGCTAGTCCTTTTTCATACTAGATGAGGCATCACAGAGCTGGTCCTTTTTCATACCAGATGTGGCATCCACTTCAGAGCTAGTCCTTTTTCAAACTAGATGAGTCTTCCCAGAGCTAGTCCTTTTTCATACTAGATGAGGCATCACAGAGCTGGTCCTTTTTCATACCAGATGTGGCATCCACTTCAGAGCTAGTCCTTTTTCAAACTAGATGAGTCTTCCCAGAGCTAGTCCTTTTTCATACTAGATGAGGCATCACAGAGCTGGTCCTTTTTCATACCAGATGTGGCATCCACTTCAGAGCTAGTCCTTTTTCAAACTAGATGAGTCTTCCCAGAGCTAGTCCTTTTTCATACTAGATGAGGCATCACAGAGCTGGTCCTTTTTCATACCAGATGTGGCATCCACTTCAGAGCTAGTCCTTTTTCAAACTAGATGAGTCTTCCCAGAGCTAGTCCTTTTTCATACTAGATGAGGCATCACAGAGGTGGTCCTTTTTCATACCAGATGTGGTATCACAGAGCCAACCCTTTTTCATGATGGATGTGGCATCCTGCCCATGGAAGGAACCAATCATCTCACCATGTCACTGCCCTTACATCTGACCATGGAAAGAACCAATCCTCTCACCATGTCGGAATGGCACTGCACTTATATCCGACCTGCTCGTCGGAATGGCCAACACTCACATCTGACATGGAAGGAACTTAATCCTTTAGCCATGACAGAATGGTTCAGCCCTTACATCTAATCAAGTGGGAACAAATCCCTCTATCACATCAGAATGGCTACTCAGTCCTACATTGAGTGATCCTGGTAACTGACCAGGTGCCTCCATTCCTAGAATGGCAATTGCCCTTACATCTGTCCTACTCGATAGAATGGCAAGCACTCATATCTGACATGGAAGGGAGAAACCCTATCACCATGACATAATGGCTCAGCCCTTATATCTGAACTACTCATTAGAATGGCTATGGATCTTAGCACTCATATCTGACATGGAAGGAAACAATCCTTTCACCATGACAGAATGGCTCAGCCCTTACATCTGACCATGGAAGGAACCAATCCTCTCACCATGTCAGAATGGCTATGGGTCTCATCACTTTCTCTGGGAGGAAGCCTCGATATGGAGAACACCAAGTCTCTCTCTGAAGTACTCGAACTTCAGCCTAGACAATGGCTTTGTCAATACATCAGCTATCTGTTCCTCCGTCGCAACATACAGGAGATTCACTGCTCCTCTCTGCACCATATCCCTGATATAGTGATACTTGATCTCGATATGCTTTGACTTGCCATGAAACATTGGATTCTCTGACAACTTCATGCAAATCTGGTTGTCACAATGTATACAAGTAGCATCCAACTGGAGATCAAATATATCAGACAGCAGCTTCTATAGCCATACTGCCTCACAACTAGCTGAACAAGCTGCAACATACTTTGCTTCAGCTGTACTCAGTGCCACACAGGATTGCTTCCTACTAAACCAAGAGATCACACCTGATCCCATACTGAAGCAACACCCTGAAGTACTCTTCCTGTCGATGGCACTGCCTGCCCAATCTGAATCAACATAACCCTCCACGTTAAGTTTCTGATTCGCATCATACTTGAGCCCATAATCAAGTGTACCCTTCAGGTACCTCAGAATATGCTTTGCAGCAGTCTCAAATCTGTCAAGTACTAGCTCAAGCTGTTCACAACAAAGCAAATATCTGGTCTCGTGTTCGTTGGGTACATCAATGACCCAATCATCTGACGATACATCGTAGCATCAACCGACTTTGATGAAGCATCACTCAATAGCTTCAGGTTCGATGCCATAGGTGTAGCCAAAGCTTTGCAATCCATCATCCCGAACCTCTTCAGGATCTCTACGGCATACTTCCCTTGTCCAAGGAATATCCCATCTGTACTCTGCCACACCTCCATACCTAGAACAATAGTGCATCGACACATAACAGGAGCATCACTGGTCTTCCACCTTCAACCTTGGATCAAAGGTTGGAATCCACTATACTCTCAGTAAAGCCTAGAATCATTAGTAATCTGCCCATCCTGTCGTACCATGTCAAACCTCAGGATCTTCTGCAATCACTCCCTCTGAAGCAGAGCATCATACTCCCTCTGTCTTTCGTACTCTATGCACTGAAACATTATGTACTGGAGTGACAAGTAGTATCCATCTAGGATCAATGGATACTAAGATCCTCTATCTTGAACTTCTTCAAAAGTTCATCTTGCATCCATCTGAGAGCTTGTCATCCTCTATCAACCTTGTAGCAAAGGTTAAGATATTCATTAAGCTCATCATGTATGTGTTTCAACTCTTACTGGTTGCAAATGTCTCTTCGTAGTCTAGGCCTTCCTTTCATGAGAAGCCTCATGCTATGAATATTGCTTTGTATCCCATGATGTTTCCATCTACTGCATGATGGAACTATGAAATTCTCTTCAAGTCTCAATACTGCGCCCTGACATCATTTTGAAGTGTCGTCACTTGTTCTTCGAAACATGTCTTCATTCTTCTTTGCTTGTAGGCGATTATGTATGTGACCTTTCCTACAAGTCAAATGCATTTGTATGGTTAAAAAAGCATTTCATAAGGAATATTCATACTCGCAAGTTATTATGCATAAATATATGATCATGCAACTACTTTAGCTAATACAACATTCATCCATATCTCACTAAAACTTTCTAGATGCCTTCCATCTCTACCAGGACAACATTGAGATTGTGCACTAATCCAATATGTCAGCAAAGAGGTTTCATTCTAGATAAGTAGCAATGGAGAATTTGTATAGCACCATGAGCTACTTACCCATCACATGCATATTAGTAGTATACTGTCATTAATGCAAACATCCTATCATGCATAATACATCAACTAAATATAAACAAATGCATAACAAAACAATATTATGAAATGACAATTGAATACTTATCTTTATTTGTTTCGTGGGCATACTCCTTCTTGAGTCTTCAGCTTCATCGTCTTCTTCATTCATGATAGCATAGTTTCTTATCCAAATACTAGGATGGATAAGAAGTTCTTCAAGAGTTTAGTTCTTCATATTCCTCATTGCTTGAGGGATCTTCTTTGGATGGTGAGAGCTTGATCTTTAATTGCTCCCATCTACTCTTCTCTTCTTATGAGTCAAGCTTCTTCTTCTTCTAGAAGTTTGTTGAAAGTAATCACTTCCTTCTGGAACACATTCCTTGAATGAATGAATTCCACGATCCTGGGAGGCCATTGAAGATGGCCATCACCACTTCTGCATTCTTCACTTCTGCTTCAAGTTGTTCTTGATTTGAGAGACTCTTATGACTGCATGGTCTCTGCATTTCTAGATCTTCACATTCTTCAACTGGTTTCTTAACGTCATGTTCTAATTTCTATTCTTCCCTTCAAACAGCTTGGTCAAGGAATCAAACATCTTCAGTGTCTTTAAGGAAGACACTTGTGGTACAAGTTGATCTGTGACTGAATCAACCATGCTCTTCTTGGCCTTGACCAAGTTCTTTTTGTGAAGGGCTTCTAGCCTCATCTCCCTTTGAAATTGGAACCTCCAAACTCATGTAGGTGTCCAATCCATTTTATTCAAAGGGATCATATACTTCCAGGATTGGAAGTTGTCAACTTCCCCAATCTTGTCACCAAGCTGATGTGATATATCATATTGAAATGAGAACCTCAAATGGAAATAGCAAAGGATTAGATCTTATCGATTTGAGGTGTCCGTCCTTGTCATGGAGTTCGCTGATCTAGGGTTTGTCGTAGAAACCCTAATTTTAAAAACTTGGAATATTTCAGATCTGATTGGATAAATAGATAGATCTCTTCAAATGGAGCTGTCCAATGTACTCCTTTTCTGAAAACAATGGAGGGAAGCTCCCGGAACAGGAAGCCCTAATTTTCTGATTTCTTCTGCAGACATGTCTATTACTGTTTCTATAATATCTCCGAAATTAATGCTCCTCTATGTCTGAAATTTCTCACTAAAGTAACCTCGCATGTCCCTGATCCAACACCATAGGTTTCATCAGAATTAGTTTCACAATTTGGGATTTATGATCCTTTTCCCAAGGTGACATGTTATAGGACTGTTCAGAACAGATAAGTTGTACAGAATTCCACGTGTCACTAGTTCATATTCTGAATCTGATATTCATACCAAAGAAATTACAGTCCGTTCCCTTTCTGGAAAATTTTCATAAATTCCATTTGGACCTCTGTACCCCAAGATATTGCAATTCTCCCCAGGTGTCCTGTTTATGGATGATTTCTGGAAGAGGCTGGAACCCTAACTTGGAGAGATCATATCTCCCCGAATACAGTGAATATGAGGCTGATCTTTGGATAGAGTGTTCATCAGGATTTTATCTTCGGCCCCTGCAATTTTCGGCTTCTGAGACTTCTCCAATCTCGGAATATAGTGACTATACCAAAAATTAGCAGTTTTAGTATTTAGGGTTTCTCCTAGCTCAGGGTCAAACTAGGGTTTGACTTTCCCGGAGTTTCACCCAACCAAATTTATTGATCCAGGTCTCTAAACTTCATTTTTTATGAGGAGAAAAATCCTATTCTGGTCTCACTCAAAAATTCCTCTTCTGTAGAAAGCCCTAATTTCCACATCGAAACTGAAAATGCTTGGAATTGAATTCCGCATCGACAGAAAGATGCACCCTTCAATGGAGAGTCATCTTAGCATACTTTTGCTGAAAATATGTGGAGGAAGATCCACAAAATAGGAATCCCTAGTTCCTATAGCTGCACAATGTCTTCTTCTCAGGTTAACTCTGATACCATGTTAGTTTTTCATCAATTACGCCATCATTATGATCTTAGGATCTTTTCACTGAGAGAATAACAAGTACAACAATAAAACATGAGCACATCACAAGAGACAAGAGACACAAAGAGTTTTCCTCGGGGAAACCATAAAGGAGAAAACCCTGCAACTTCCTCTAAGATAGAATCAACACCAAAACAGTAAGAGATCTCCCAAAACAGCAGTAGCCTTCTGTCTTCTGTCAAGCCAAAGTATTTCCTTCTCCAAAGGTGCACCACACTTGAGAGAGCAAGTGATGTATGTCACAAGTGATAAATAGAGAGATTCTCACTCTCTATTTATATTCTTCCGTTGACTTGAAGTGCACTCAACCATGTAGGATTAACTTACAATTAGTTACTCGAGCCTACACCTTAATTAGTGTATAATAACCCAAGTGCCCCGAAACTGTGGGGATTACCTAATGACTTGATATGACTTGTTTACATTATTAATCCTCCCGATCAAAACATCGGGGTATGACCACATGACTCAAATACATAATAGAAAACATCCCACAATAGACATCGGGTTACAATACATATGATACATAGAAGAATACATTCCGAAGTTACATATACATCAACATAACTGACCTTGTAGGCTTGCAGTGATTCCCATACAAGAGTGTTGGGATTCACTCATCTTGGCCTAACTGAGTCAGCCTTTTTTATGCTTGTATTTTCTAAGGGTACAAAACTAGTTTAAGAGTCTTGTCTATGCACAGTCAGATCACAGGCTATTATACTCAGCTGAGAACAAAGGACCATTCACCTTACTATTTCCTATTTATGATTGGCACTTGGTAGAAGTACTAGTTTGAACATTAGACAACAATGAACAAGCCCAAGGATGAAGTTCTCAGAACCATTCCTATATGCATGTTGGTAAGTAGTAGCAGAGAAGTTTGCACTAAAAATTGCACCAAGAAAGAGAACAAAAATTATTTTCCATAGAAGATCCATCTTGGTGAAATGATTGGGTTACCTGTTGCACTTGAACACCTTAAGACAAACGTACATATATTCTGGTGGTATAATTACACTCTTTTATTAATAAAATTCACTGTTCATGAGTATAGATATCAGCCACAATGTTATTCAAACTTCAGCTGCAAATTGGTAATAGTTGATAGTGCAAACTTGATTTAGTATCTCATGATAAAGGTCTAGAATAAAAGCCTCAGAATTGTTCCACTCGTACTGCTTTAAGGAGAATAAAGGGTCTGAAAAATCAGCTTCCCTAACCATTTTGATTGACATTTTCCCACTTATTTCTTACACAATAAATCCAACAAAAAAGAAGGTTGTGACTGTCTAAAACATATGAGGCTAGTTTCTTCAGCCCGAGTGAAAGGTTTGATAGATCCAATGTTCCACCAGACTGTGCCATAGTTGGAAAATTTTGACCTCAAGATGTATGCACAAGATCAGACCCCACAGAAGTAGCATTTGATGATGATACACCTCCCAGTAAAACTTACATGTTTGGCTGCTGATGTAAATTAATTGAGTGGCCATATGATTCTGCTGGTATTGCTGAGTTGGAATTTAGTTTGTGAGGACAGTTGAAAGCCAAAACAAAGATTCTACAGGAGCCAAAACAAATGTCCAAATGAATACAACACCCTATTATGGATATTCTGGAAACCACAACATACATAAATCCTAGTTGCAAGTCACGTCTTTTATTTTTCATGTCTCTTTCTTTCCAACTCAGGCTACAAGGTACTGAAAAAGATTATTTGAATTTAGGACATTATTGCTAAGTAATTTATATGAGTCAGTTAGGTTCCTTTCAAGGGGTTCAATTTTGTTTCATTTAATTCTAGAGGTAGAAAGCTAATATAATTGGTCGGCTCTAGCAAGATACAATTTTATTCAAAATGCATAAAAAGCTATGAAACATGACACAACCATATAGGCCTCTGTGTCCGTGTCCAACGGGTCGGGCATGTGACATGACCTGACAAATGTTGGACATGAGTTTTAATGTGTCCTAAAATGCATGACATGTTTTTGGCACGTGTCAAGATAGAAAATGAAAGATAAGGAGAATACCACTTCTAAGGCATTGGAAGGCACATCTCCAACAAGCAAGATAGTGACCATACAATAAAAACCAGTCTTAAAAATAATGACCTGCTACCATTACTATTTCATTTGCAGAGCCTCCAATGAAATGAGGCTAGTTTCTTCAGCCCGAGTGAAAGGTTTGATAGACCCAATGTTCCACCAGACTGTGCCATAGTTGGCAAATTTTGACCTGAAGATGTATGCACAAGATCAGACCTCACAGAAGTAGCATTTGATGATGATAGACCTGCCAGTAAAACTAATGTGTTTGGGTGCTAATGTAAATTAATTGAGTGGGCATATGATCCTGCTGGTATTGCTGAGCTGGAATTTAGTTTGTGACGACTGTTGAAATCCAAAACAAATGTCCAAATGAATACAACACCCTATTATGGATATTCTGGAAACCACAACATACACAAATCCTAGTTGCAGGTCATATCTTTTATTTTTCATGTCTCTTTCTTTCCAACTCAGGCTACAATGTACTGAAAAGGATTATTTGAATTTAGGACATTATTGTTAAGTAATTTATATGAGTCAGTTAGGTTCCTTTCAAGGGGTTCAATTGTGTTTCATTTAATTCTAGAGCTAGAAAGATAAGATGATTGGTCGGCTCCAGCGAGATACGATTTTATTCGAAATGAATAAAAAGCTATGAAACATGACACGGCCATATAGGCCTTCATGTCCGTGTCCAACGGGTCGGGCATGTGACATGACCTGACAAATGTTGGACATGAGTTTTAATGTGTCCTAAAACGCATGACATGTTTTGGGCACGTGTCAGGATAGAAAATGAAAGATAAGGAGAATACCACTTCTAAGGCACTAGCATGCACACCTCCAACAAGAAAGATAATGACCATACAATAAAAAATGGTCTTAAAAATAATGACCTGCTACCACTACTATTTCATTTGTAGAGCCTCCAATGAAATGAGGCCAGTTTCTTCAGCCCGAG
Organism: Pseudotsuga menziesii; assembly: GCA_001517045.1. Lineage (NCBI taxonomy): Eukaryota > Viridiplantae > Streptophyta > Pinopsida > Pinales > Pinaceae > Pseudotsuga > Pseudotsuga menziesii. Next base: position 141,216 of record LPNX010304254.1, read on the forward strand.
TGAAATGTTTGATAGATCCAGTGTTCCACTAGACTGTGCCATAGTTGGCAAATTTTGACCTGAAGATGTATGCACAAGATCACACCTCACAGAAGTAGCATTTGATGATGATACACCTGCCAGTAAAACTTACGTGTTTGGCTACTAATGTAAATTAATTGAGTGGCCATATGATCCTGCTGGTATTGCTAAGTTGGAATTTAGTTTGTGAGGACTGTTGAAAGCCAAAACAAATGTCCAAATGAATACAACACTCTATTATGGATATTCTAGAAACCACAACATACATAAATCCTAGTTGCAGGTCACGTATTTTATTTTTCATGTCTCTTTCTTTCCAACTCAGGCTACAAGGTACTGAAAAAGATTATTTGAATTTAGGACATTATTGTTAAGTAATTTATATGAGTCAGTTAGGTTCCTTTCAACGGGTTCAATTGTGTTTCATTTAATTCTAGAGGTAGAAATCTAAGATGATTGGTCGGCTCTAGCAAGATACAATTTTATTCGAAATGCATAAAAAGCTATGAAACATGACACAACCATATAGGCCTCTGTGTCCATGTCCAATGGGTCGGGCATGTGACATGACCTGAAAAATGTCGGACATGAGTTTTAATGTGTCCTAAAACGCATGACATGTTTTGGGCACATGTCAGCATAGAAAATGAAAGATAAGGAGAATACCACTTCTAAGGCACTGGCAGGCACACCTCCACCAAGCAAGATAATGACCCTACAATAAAAAATGGTCTTAAAAATAATGACCTGCTACCATTACTATTTCATTTGCAGAGCCTCCAATGAAATGAGGCTAGTTTCTTCAGCCCGACTGAAAGGTTTGATAGATCCAATGTTCCACCAGACCGTGCCATATGTGGAAAATTTTTACCTGAATATGTATGCACAAGATCAGACCTCACAGAAGTAGCATTTGATGATGATACACTTGCCACTAAAACTGACGTGTTTGGCTGCTGATGTAACTTAATTGAGTGGCCATATGATCCTGCTGGTATTGCTGAGTTGGAATTTAGTTTGTGATGACTGTTGAAAGCCAAAACAAAGATTCTACAGGAGCCAAAACAAATGTCCAAATGAATACAACACCCTATTATGGATATTCTGGAAACCACAACATACATAAATCCTAGTTGCAGGTAACATCTTTTATTTTTCATGTCTCTTTCTTTCCAACTCAGGCTACAAGGTACTGGAAAACATTATTTGAATTTAGGACATTATTGTTAAGTAATTTATATGAGTCAGTTAGGTTCCTTTCAAGGGGTTCAATTGTGTTTCATTTAATTCTAGAGGTATAAATCTAAGATGATTGGTCGGCTCTAGCAAGATACAATTTTATTTGAAATGCATAAAAAGCTATGAATCATGACACAGCCATATAGGCCTCCATGTCCGTGTCCAACGCGTCGGGCATGTGACATGAGCTGACAAATGTCGGACATGAGTTTTAATGTGTCCTAAAATGCATGACATGTTTTGGGCACGTGTCAAGATAGAAAATGAAATATAAAGAGAATACCACTTCTAAGGCACTGGTAGGCACATCTCCAACAAGCAAGATAGTGACCATACAATAAAAACCAGTCTTAAAAATAATGACCTGTTACCATTACTATTTCACTTGTAGAGCCTCCAATGAAATGAGGCTAGTTTCTTCAGCCCGAGTGAAAGGTTTGATAGATGCAATGTTCCACCAGACTGCGCCATAGTTGGAAAATTTTGACCTGAAGATGTATGCACAATATCAGACCTCATAGAAGTAGAATTTGATGATTACGCAAATGCCACCAAAACTGACGTGTTTGGGTGCTGATGTAAATTAATTGATTTCCACATTATCCTGTTGGTATTGCTGAGTTGGAATCTAGTTTGTGAGGACTGTTGAAAGCCAAAACAAAGATTCTACAGGAGCCAAAACAAATGTCCAAATGAATACAACACCCTATTATGGATTTTCTGGAAACCACAACATCCATAAATCCTAGTTGTAGGTCACATCTGTTAGTTTTCATGTCTCTTTCTTTCTAACTCAGGCTACAAGGTACTGAAAAATATTATTTGAATTTGGGACATTATTGTTAAGTAATTTATATGAGTCAATTAGGTTCCTTTCAAGGGGTTCAATTATGTTTCATTTAATTCTAGAGGTAGAAAGCTAAGATGATTGGTCGGCTCCAGCAAGATACAATTTTATTCGAAATGCATAAAAAGCTATGAAACATGACACGGCCATATAGACCCATGTCCGTGTCCAACGGGTCGGGCATGTGACATGACCTGACAAATGTCGGACATGAGTTTTAATGTGTCCTAAAATGCATGACATGTTTTGGGCATGTGTCAAGATAGAAAATGAAAGATAAGGAGAATACCACTTCTAAGGCACTGGAAGGCACACCGCTAATAAGCAAGATAGTGACCATACAATAAAAAACGGTCTTAAAAATAATGACCTGCTACCATTACTATTTCATTTGCAGAGCCTCCAATGAAATGAGGTTAGTTTCTTCAGCCCGAGTGAAAGGTTTGATAGATCCAATGTTCCACCAGACTGTGCCATAGTTCGCAAATTTTGACCTGAAGATGTATGCACAAGATTAGACCTCACAGAAGTATCATTTGATGATGATACAACTGCCACTAAAACTGACGTGTTTGGCTGCTGATGTAAATTAATTGAGTGGCCATATGATCCTGTTGGTATTACTGAGTTGGAATTTAGTTTGTGAGGACTGTTGAAAGCCACAGGCACACCGGATTGTGGAGGTTTATAAGTTGAATATATTCCTGACAAAGTATTAGTGTCAGAAGTTAGTTTAACAGTCCCAGTATATATGTGGGAATCCATCTTTGTGCCCTTTGGACCAAATTTCAACTCTTCATGAGTCTCATGAATCTAGCAGTTGTTGCAACACTGGAAAGGTAGTCCAACAAATGTGTAATGTACAGGTAAGGACACTTGAGTTCATGTACGTTGAATTCATGATATTATCGTAGGTTCAAACACTGGCCCATCACCATGGATTAAAAATTGTCTAACAAGTCCCCCTCACTAATAAGGTACCTGAAAAACAATTGATATTGGATATTAAATGCTACAAATAGGAGGACTAAGAGAAAAAAGCTCCCAAAAGAGATTGCTAATTAAAATTTAAAAATTGCTATTCCTTTAAGGCATTGGATGGCTCCCTGAACAATGTGTTATGGGAAAACAGAGGTTTCTAGATAAGAGGCAACAATTAGAATTCTATCTCATTGTGCCCTATTGTTAAAATGAAAGCTAACTCTAGCTAGATTTCTATCATGGTCTAATGAGCTAACACAGATAAGCTTTCCCTTATAGTGCCATGTTGTTAGAAGAAAAGATAACTCTCGCTAGATTTCCATCATGGTGTACTATATTTGATGACAATGTGGTTGTGTTAGATGGAAACTACCTTATAAAAGCTAACAGACATTAGGTTTACTCACCGTGCAATGTTTTAAGAACAAAAGTTAACTCTAGCTAGATTTCCATCATGGTGCATTATGATTGATGACAATGTGGTTGTGCTAGATGAAAACTACACTATGAAAGCTTACACATTAGACTTCCCTCACCATGCAACTATTTAATGATGAAATCTAACTCTATCTAGATTTCCAAAACGACACAATGTCCTTGATGACAATGTGGTTTTATTACATAGAAAACTCCCTTATGAAAGTGAACACACATTAGGTTTCATTAATCATGCCATGTTGTTAAAATAAAAGCTAACCCTAGCTAGATTTTCATCCTAGTGTAATGAGCTAACACACATAAGCTTTCCCTTATAGTGCCATGTTGTTAGAAGGAATGCTAACTCAAGCTAGATTTCCATCACGGTGTAATGTATTTGATAACAATGTGGCTGTGTTAGATGGAAAACTACCTTATGAAAGCTAGCATACATTAGTTTTACTCATTGTGCAATGTTTTAAGAATGAAAGCTAACTCAAGCTATATTTTCATCATAGTGCATTGTAATTGATGACAATATGGTTGTGCTAGATGTAAAACAACATTATGAATACTAACATACATTAGATGTCACTTACCATGCAATGATTTAAAGACGAAATCTAACTCTAGCTAGATTTCCATCACGATGCAATGTGATCGATGACAATGTGGTTGTGTTAGATGGAAAACTACCTTATGAAAGCTAACGCACATTAGATTTCACTCATTGTCCCATATAGTTAGAAGAAAAGTTAACTCCAGCTAGATTTCCATCATGGTACATTGTGATTGATGACAATGTGGTCGTGCTAGATGGAAAAATACCCGATGAAGGCTTACACACATTAGATTTTACTCATCGTGCAATGATTTAAATATTAAAGCTAACTCCAGCTAGATTTCCATCACAGTGCAATGTGATTGATGATGATGTAGTTTTTTTGGAAATCTAACTCTAGCTAGATTTCCAAAACGACGCAATGTCCTTGATGACAATGTGGTTTTATTACATAGAAAACTCCCTTATGAAAGCGTACACACATTAGTTTTCACTAATCATGCCATGTTGTTAAAATAAAAGCTAACTCCAGCTAGATTTTCATCATGGTGTAATGAGCTAACGCACATAAGCTTTCCCTTATAGTGCCATGTTGTTAGAAGGAAATCTAACCCAAGCTAGATTTCCATCACGGTGTAATGTATTTGATAACAATGTGGCCATGTTAGATGGAAAACTACCTTATGAAAGCTAGCATACATTAGTTTTACTCATTGTGCAATGTTTTAAGAATGAAAGCTAAATCAAGCTAGATTTTTATCATGGTGCATGGTGATTGATGACAATATGGTTGTGCCAGATGTAAAACTACATTATGAATACTAACACACATTAGATATCACTTACTGTGCAATGATTTAAGGAAGAAATATAACTCTAGCTAGATTTCCATCATGGTGCAATGTGATTGATGATGATGTGTTTGTGTTAGATGAAAAACTACCTTATGAAAGCTAACACACATTATATTTCACTCATTGTCCCATGTAGTTAGAATAAAAGTTAACTCCAGCTAGATTTCCATCAGGGTACATTGTGATTGATGACAATGTGGTCTTGTTAGATGAAGAATACCGGATGAAGGCTTACACACATTATATTTCACTCACCGTGCAATGATTTACATATTAAAGCTAACTCCAGCTAGATTTCCATTGCGGTGCAATGTGATTGATGACGATGTGGTTTTTTTGGAAATCTAACTCCAGCTAGATTTCCAAAACGAAGCAATTTCCTTGATGACAATGTGGTTTTATTAGATAGAAAACTCTCGTATGAAAGTGGACACACATTAGTTTTCACAAATCGTACCATGTTGTTAAAATAAAATCTAACTCCAGCTAGATTTCCATCATGGTGTAATGAGCTAACACACATAAGCTTTCCCTTATTGTGCCATGTTGTTAGAAGGAAAGCTAACTCAAGCTAGATTTCCATCATGGTGTAATGTATTTGATAAGAATGTGGCCGTTTTAGATGGAAAAATACCCTATGAAAGCTAGCATACATTAGTTTTACTCATTGTGCAATGTTTTAAGAATGAAAGCTAACTCAGGCTGGATTTGCATCATGGTGCATTGTGATTGATGACAATCTGGTTGTGCCAGATGTAAAACTACATTATGAATACTAACACACATTAGATGTCACTTACCATGTAATGATTTAAGGATGAAATATAACTATAGCTAGATTTCCATCACGGTGCAATGTGATCGATGACAATGTGGTTGTGTTAGATGGAAAACTACCTTATGAAAGCTAACACACATTAGATTTCACTCATTGTCCCATGTAGTTAGAAGAAAAGTTAACTCCAACTATATTTCCATCATGGTACATTGTGATTGATGACAATGTGGTCATGCTAGATGGAAAAATACCTGATGAAGGCTTAAACACATTAGATTTCACTCATAGTGTAATGATTTAAATATTAAAGCTAACTGAAGCTAGATTTCCATCACGGTGCAATGTGATTGATGATGATGTGGTTTTTTTAGATGGAAAACTATCTTACAAAAGCTAAGTCACATCAGCTTCCACTCATCATGCCATGTTAGTAGGACACTGACTCCAGCTATATTTTAATCATGGTGCAATGAGCTAACACACAAAATCTTTTACTCATCGTGCCATGCAGTTAAAAGGAAAGCTAACCCCAGCTAGATTTTCATAATGGTGAAATGAGACAACACACATAAGCTTTTACTCATTGTGTCATCTTCCTAGATAGAAAACTACCTTATGAAGGTAACACACATTAACTTTCAATTATCGTGCCATGTAGTTAGAAGGAAAACTAATTCCAGCTAGATTTTCATCATGGTGTAATGAGTTAACACACATGGATTTTACTCATCGTGCCATGTTGTTAGAAGGAAAACTGACTCTAGCTAGATTTGCATCATGGTGTAATATATTTGATGAAAATGTGCCTGTTTTAGATAGAAAAATACTTTATGAAAACTAACACACATTAGCTTTCACTCACCATGCAATTTTTTAGGAACGAAACCTAACTCCAGCTAGATTTTCATCATGGTGCAATGCGACTAATGACAATGTGGTTGTGTTATATGGAAAACTACCTTATGAAAGATAAGATACATTAACTTCACTTATCATGCAATGGTTTAAGAATGAAAGCTAACTCCAGCTAGATTTCCATCATGGTGCAATGTGATTGATGACAATGTGGTTGTGCTAGATGGAAAACTACCCTATGAAACCTAACACACAATGTGTATTGTTTGAAGAATGAAAACTAACTCCATCTGGATATCCATCATGATGCAATGTGATTGATGATATTGTGGTTGTGTTAAATAGAAACTACCTTATAAAAAATAACACACATTTTCTTTCACTCATCATGCCAAGTTGTTAGAGCGAAAGCTAACTCCAACTTAATTTTTGTCATGGTCATGGAGTTAGCTTTCGCTCTAACAACTTGGCACGATGAGTGAAAGCAAATATCATGGAGTTATCTTTTGCTCTAACAATTTGACATGTATGTTCAGATATAATCTCTTCTTTGATGGAAATGTGGTTGTGCTAGATGGAAAAATACCATAAGAAAGCTAACACATATTAACTTTCATTCGCCATGCAATTTTCTTATAAGGTAAACTAACTTGAAATAAATTTACATAATGGTGCAATGTATTTGATCATAATGTGGTTATGATGGATGAAAAATTACCTTATGTAAGCTAACACTATGATTAGCTACTATCATGAGCCATTTAATGTTCATCATGATTAGCTATTATAATGACCTCCACAATTGTTTTTGTACATATACTTACAAATAGAATGATGCGTGCATTTATAATATTTTTGAATTCAAGTTTTTTTCAATAATTTGAAATTGTGGTAATAGTTTATTTCATTTTTTTTCTAGAAACAATGGATTTTGATGCGAGTAAAATTGCAAAAGAAGTGACTTCAAAAGGTTAGATTTCTTTATCTTCTTCATATGTATGAATTGAGATGTTATAAAATATGTTTTCATATAACTCTTTAATGGATGCTTTTAATTGTTTTCGAAACTACCGTAATATTTTCTACAAATGTTTTTAGATGCTAAGAACCATGATGCAAATGAAATTTCAAAGAAATCATCAACGAAAAGAAAGAATACAAATATGACACTACAAAAGTCTCCAACAGTTGGTATGGCATTTTCAAATTTAGTTATTTAAAAATAATTACATTATATTCTAGTATGCAATTTCACACTAGATGAACTTTGATATATCATTATGCGGGTAGTAAACTTCCATAGCACATAAACTTCCTTGTTCTTCTGCATGTGAATGAAAAATTCTTTGTTCTTCTACATGTGAATTAAAATGATGTATTATATGGTAGATTATTAATGTTTGATATTTCATGTTTTTTTTAACCATTGCAAACAATTTTTTCTACTATTGTTTCCAGATACTATTGAATCTGATGCAAATGAAACTACAATTAAAGCATCTAAGAAAAACGAAAAGCAAGTGGTACAAAATCAAAGCCTACTCAAGTTGGTATGGTAGTTTTATATCTTATTTATTCTAATTTAGTATTGTTAGACTCTATGATATTTTCAAATTTTAATAGAATCTTAAATGACGATATTTATAATTATAATTTCATTTTGATTTATGCTAATAATTTCTTATTCTCGTTTTTAGAATTGCTTAGTTCAAAATCAAGTGAAATGCCACATCCATCAATCATGCAACGAGAAAGACTTCATTCAAGTCAAAATATTATGAATCCACCAATTTCTACTTCTACTTTTCAAATGATTAGAAAGTATAATAGATCCAATGAATATGAGTTTGTGGGAGATTGGTATGTCCAGATAGAATGTCCTCCAAATATGTTCCCTGATATGTGTCTATTTGGATCCATAGGTGAAAAAGATCCAATTATATTAGGGATAGTTGTTAATTGTTATGCTCATGGTGAGACTGACATTGTCTTTCAAGTGGAGGCTATCAATGGACAAGAAGTAAAATTAGTCTCTTGTCAAGTAGAGTACACAAAATTTAGACCAGATTTAATTGAAGCTCCAAGTAAAGATCCGCTAAACACAATGAAAGAGTCAATGTTTAAGTTGAATAGTTATGAAAGCTTCAATAAATCGGGGTTAAATAGTTGCATAGATCTTTTAGAATGTATCACAAAAGTTCTAAAATATCGCAATGTCAAAAAGATGAAAACATCATCTGTGCTTCTTTATTTGCATCAAAGAGGTAAATTACCTCATACAATACCAGAAGATAGAATTGATGCTCATATTCATGCTTTAAGGAGAATATATTTAAAAGATTTGGAAGAAAACATTGCATCAAGTGGTTTCACACCTACTACATAATTTAAAAAGACTGAGAAAATGGAAACTGAGACAGTGAAACTAGCAGATAATTGTGATGAAATTCATGAATCCTTCAAGGAATGTTATTTATTTTCAAGCTCCTTCAACAGCAAGGTGGATGTTCAAAGATGCATAGAAACACCAAAAGTGTTTAAATTGAGATCATGATATGATGCAAATGTTCAGGTGTTGGTGAAATCTTTTTTAGAAAAATTCCAAACATGATTGCCCGATGCTCTCTTGAATCCATTTGATAAAAATGAGCTTGATCCACTAGTAAACCATGTGAAAATTGTAAATGAGACAGATATAAATGTTATAAATGTCAACTTTTGGATAGTTGATGGCCAACATACCATTCAATCCGCCAAATAAATTATAACAAATCCCAAGTATACTGTGTCTGTGGAGGCAAAAAAAAAGTATAAAGAACGTTCTGCTCGATTCTTGGATCCATCAGTTGATCCCACTATTGTGATTCGCATTTGCTGTCAATTAAATTCTACAAATAATGTCTTCTTCAAAACTCCTTTCATTGATTGTGTGGGATCTGCATGACAGTTCTTAATTGATAATGACAAATTAAAGAAAAGGAGGATTGGAAATTCTAAGACATTGGATGACAAGGTATGTAATTTTAATTATTTTTGCACCTAAACTATTTTAATAATGGATTTTTATTATTATATATTGACTTATTTAATTTCAAAATATTATTCATATTTTCATATATACATTTAATTCTTATTAGTTTATGTTTGTTATTTTTAACAGGTTGACGATGAAATGTTGTGCTCCTTCTTTGATTGTCCACTTTCAAATTTTGTTGATAAAAAAATTCTTTTATATCTTGAACAACCTTTTTGGGATAAATGGGACAATGTTTTTAATTCTTACAAATTAGGTACATTGGACTGTTCTCCGAGCCAACCTGGTTCTCAAAAGTACAAGATAAATCATCTAAATACTTTGACAGCTACTTCTTTTCGCCCCCTTCAGGGATTAACCATTGAAGAAATTGGCTCTATAGAAGATAAGATATTGGATGAACCGTTTGGTTTTCTATTCCATCGAACCATCCAATTGATTCCATAAAGTTAAAAGATTATTGTTCTAAATTGAAAACAAAAAGAACAATCTTGGATGCAATGTTTCAATACTGTCAAAGTCACGATAACAAATTGAATGATAAGGCTTTAACCACATCCAACATTCTTGAGCATTATGAAATAAATGATATCATATTGGCCAATTTATGTACAAGTGTTGAAGGGTCTACTTATGTAAAAGGATCGCAGAAAAAAAAAATAGAGTCCTTTTCTCAGTAAGCATGTGAAGTACTCAACAGATTAATAAGTGGATCAACAAATGTTCAACAATATGACAACTTTGAATTTGGGTGCCATTTTGGGGGCCCTAGTCTTCTCTCAACACTTTTGCACTATTTCCCTTCTCTGGTTGAGCCAGTACTATATACCGACCTTGTTGTTCTAGACGCACTTGCTTTGAAAGAAGAATAATTCTACATGGCTTATTATATTGAATTGTTTCGATTTTTTATCGAAAAAAATGGGTTGACAGAATTTACTATAGTTCTGTTAGAAGACCTTTGGTCATTTAAAGATGTCCACCAAGCTTTGGAAATTGCCATAAAGAACTCCAAGTTCAAGTATAACATCACTAAGGGAATTTATAGGTAGAAACAAAATTTGTTTAGTTATGATATAGTTTTAACTATACATTTCTATACCATAGAATTAAAAAAGGTTGAGGCTCTAGAACACTCTCACACTTTTAAAAACATATTTGATCAAAGTGAGAGAGATGTTGAATTCTGGGTGGATTTATTGGAAAAACACCAACAAAAGATGGAAGTGAATGTAATTTTTCCTCTTTATGCGTGGACAAATTTAATCAAAGCTTTTCTTAACTATAAAAGAAGAATTGCATGCATTGTACAAAAAGAGTCACAAAGGACAACCATGTTGAAAATTCACAAAGCTTCTCAACTTCCAGGATCAACATCCATCAACATCCTGGAAAATTCAGGTACCACAATTTGTTGTTTCCATTATAATTGTTTGGTTTTATCATTGTTTAGAAGTCTTAATTGCCTACTTTAGTACATAGACTAATGATGGGGATTGTAAAGCAGAAAATGTCGACAGCGGTCTACAAAACAACCATCAAGATAATGTGGATAATATTGAAAAAGGTTTCGAAATTGAAGCCAAAAGAGAAGAATATATCATACCAGGTACGCAATTTGTTTGATTGTTTCTCTTGTTTTTATTTAATATTATCTTTTCAACTATTAAACCCAAACTTGATGAACTCCTTGGAAAATTTTGGCACTACACTTAGATGTTTTTATTATATTGATTTGGATTATATTTTGTTTATAATTCTTAATTCGCAAGTTTTTTAACTACAATGACTAATGATGGAGATTGAAAAATAGAAAATGATGAAAATGGGCAACAAATAAATAATCAAGTCAATTTGAACAACAAAGAAACAAATTTGGATGTGGAAATAGAAGGGAATGAAATTATTTTACTAGGTACATAATTTTTTTTGCTATTCATCTTGTTATTTTTTAAATCTATTTATTTTCCATATTGCATAACAATTTTGATTATCGATTATAGGGAACTATAAGAACAAAGGCATTGATCAAGACCATGGTCACAAAATGATGGAAATGGAAAATCCATTAACAGATCAAATTTTGGTAACAGGTACTTACTTTGAACTCTTCTTTCTCTTGTATTCTGTTGATTATAGTTCACAAATACAATGAATATAATAATTAGGATAATGTGTCACAAAGCTAAAAAAATATGAACATACTATGTCGATTATTTATCGTGGTTAATTGTTTGTTTAGTTATTTAATGAATTTTATTCATTGTGACAATATTTTCTTTATGGTACAATTTATTTGATGACAATGTTCTTGTGCTAGAGGGATAAATTTCCTACACTGTCCAATGTTGTTAGAAATTCCATTGCGCTTCTGCTTGGAGTAAAACTAGCATACATTATATTTCCTTCATTGTGCAATGTATGTATCTGATAACAAAGTGGTTGTACTAGTACGAAATCTAACACACGCTAGCTTTCATTCACTATGAAATGTTGTTATAAATTCCTTTGTGCTTGTGCTAGAAGGAAATCTAACTCAGGTTAGATTTCATTCACTGTGCAATGCAGTTATAAATGGCCTTGTGGTTGTGCTAGAAGAAAAGCTAACCGTGTAATGATGTCGAAAATTCTCTTGTGCTTGTGCCATAAAGAAACCAACCTTATGTTACATTTCTTTCGTTGTCCAATGTATGAAATTGATGACAATGCCATTCTACTGGTAGGAAAGCTATCACATGTTAGATTTCATTCAATGTGCAATGGTGTCATTAGAAATGACCTTTCGCTGATGGTAGAATGAAGGCTAACATGAATTAAATTATATTTATGATGTAATGTATTTGATGATAATGTGCTTTTACTAGAAGAAAAATTAGCATGTTATTTAAGGAATTTTATTAATTGTCACAATTCATAATATTTTTCATGTTTATTATAGTGACTAGCAATGACAACAAAGACATTGATCAAGAGAATGTGGAACAAAGTTGTAATCAAGAACACAATATCGTATCAGGTATATAAAAATGTTTTCTTGCTTGTTTTCATATTTAGTGAGTTTAATTCATTGTAACATTTCATAAGATATTAGTTGCATATTATAGAGGCAAACACAAACAAAGATAATAATAGGAAGATAGTGAAACAATGTTAAAATCGAGAACACAATCTAATATTAGATATGTATAGCTTGTCAACTTGTAATTCTCATTTGTTTAATGATTTTTATTCATTTTCACCATTTTTTTAATGTTTAATACATAGACAAACAAGGAGAACAAAGAGAATCATGAAGTGCAAATTTATAATCATAAACATAATATCATATTAGGTATTTCTAACTTGTCTTGTTTTTCTGTTATTTTAAAATTTTAGTCCTTGTAAGAATGATAACATTTTAGATGTTTATTATGGGGACAAATAAAAAGAATAAAACTAACAATTATCACAATATTAAAGATGTATATATGTATTTATTTTTAAAAGTGGCATTGCAAATGTTTTCTTTCATTACCAATTATGTAATAAACGTGTTATATTAAAAAAATAGATCAAAAGAATATTTAAATTGGTATTCCATTAAAGGATTAACATTTTATTCTCTAGGTTCAATGCAGATATTGCGACAAAGTAATGGCCAATCTGAAACCAGTATACAAAGTACTCAAGGTGAGTGTATTTTTCCAACAATTATTTCTTAATTATTTTTGTAGCATGAATACAATGGATTGACTATTTTATCTGTCATTGTGTTGCAGAAAAAATAGATGGAAAAAAATTAGCTATATTTGAATTAAAAGACATTTTTTATTACAGAATTGATGATGATGCAACAAGAGAACATATTGAGAAAATGGGAAGGGTTGCAGATTGCGCAATAGATAAAAAACAAATATGGTTTCATCCACATGCAAAAAAAAATCTCAAAATTTGTTTCAAGAATGGATCTCTTGAGATTGGAATTTGGTCGACTAATTTGAAGCTAAACATGTCAAGAGTTCTAAAAAAATTGGTTTCAGATATATCACAAAATCAACTTGTGTTTGTGTGGACTGCTTCAGATTGCAAGCCACAAAAAGGAAATAAGGCCACTGAGAATCCAACAAAAGTTATACACACTAAATCGTTGAAAAAAGTGTGGGATACATATAGTCAATATGATGTAACTAACACTGTTATAGTGGATTGTTCATATGAGAGAGTTAAAGAAAACCCCACAGAAAATGTGATTCTTGCAACTCCATTCGTTGGAAATAACCAAGGGGATAAATGGTTGATCGATGAGCTATGGAGAATGTTGAATAAGTTCAACAAAGAAACAGATGTCCGAGATACTTTGAAGACTTTTCGGTGATGAATTGTTCTTCATTATATGTATGCCCTCATGAATTATTACTATACATGCAACATTTTTCAAATTAAGTTCTTATATTTTATTATGCTTTGTCATTATTAGAAGTTAACATATTTTTATTTTATTATTATTTTTATATCAAGATATTGAGTTAATAAAGGTTGTTGATTTCAATTGATGTTTAATGTATGAAGTTGGATGTATAGATTATTAGATAAATGGTAAGTTTGTTTGAATTGGACTATTCAATTAATTATTGCATGTGTGGTTTAATTGATCATTATATCTCTTATAAATTACTGGTTTGAAGAATGGTTAAATGTGAATTTATAAATTTTTGTTATTTCAACATATGATTAGGTTGTATGTGGAAATTTACATATAAACAATTTGATTGCTTGTATTGGGCCCTTCTAATTATATTTTCCATCCATAGTGCTAGAAGGAAATTTACTATATGAAAGCTAGCATGCATTAACTTTGATGACAATGTGGTTAGAAGGAACTCTAACATGAATTATATTTCCTTCATGACGTAATGCATTTGATTACAGTGTGGTTGTGTTAGCTGGAAAACTACCATACGAAAGCTAATTAGTTTAATTGTTTGAATTGTGTCACTGCAATTATATTTTCCCATTGCAGCTTTAGGAACTATTATTAATAACAAAAATAAAGTAGAATAAAAGTATTTGATTAATGTATATGTTATCATATCATTAGTTCAATCAATAGAATGAGGCTACTATAATTATATTTTTTAATTGCCATTTAACTCCTTATATGATTTCCTTTGTATAATAATGGAAAAAATTGACAATAGATAGGAATTAAAAGAATTTTTAATATAATTTTAAATATTATGTTTTGATGTCTTTAAGTAATGAAATGAATGTATGTTAATGTCAATGATGTTTGTGGTTACAACACATATGGGAATTAATATCAGTCGAAAGATGTTGTTGATCTTTGAAATGGAAGGAGTGCTCTTCGCGTCATATACTAGAGATGAACCAAATTGTCCTACTCAAAGAATACTAGATTGGAAATTTGGTGACAAGTCCTATTTTTTAAGTCCTTTCCAGTCATACTTATTAAAATAATGCTTAAAGAATTATGATGTTCAATATGGACATTAAATGGCACATATAAGTACATTCAACATGTACTTGAAAAATCAGATATTGATATAAGAGAATTTGAATTCACATGGGATAGGTCCCATTGTCATTTGCAAAAAAAATTCAAAGCAGGGGGTACATTACAATATTATGGTAAAAGGTTGAGTGACGTGTGGTCCCAGTATGGAGATAAATATGGAGAATCAAATGTATTGCTAATAGATACATCAAGTCCTACTTCTCAATTTGTTGGATATCGGTCAAACCATATCTTGATAAAGGCCTATATAGGAGAAGAGCATGATACTTGGCTTATGCAAGTTTTATTACCCTTTCTTAAGACACTTCATCGTATCAAAGGGAAACGTGAGTACATTAGAATGTTCAATAGAACATCAACTTCATTGTAATAGATGATGGTTTTTTTTCAGAAATTTGATCACAAAAAACATTCTGATTTTTCAATACAACTTGGACATACTTTTTAGTGTTTATATATTTTTTGAAATATATGGGAATTTATAGTTATATTAATATAGATTTTTGTTGTTGTTTAAAATTGATTTTACATTGGCTTTCATATTTATTTACTTATGTGCATTACTACTTGTGTATAAAATGAAATTTAAAGTTTAAAATAATAATGCAATTCTTACCAAAAAGATTAGAATCATTTACTTGATAATACATGCTAAGTGGTCTATTCATGTTAAATTAATACAAAATGGGTCATAGGTGATTTAGTTAAACATTTTGAACTATTTAAGATATTTGATTTCTCAATCCAAAACTTCTCCTAAATTTATATACTTCAATAAATTATTTTTTCTAACTGTGATAATAATCATTGACTTAATGATTTTTAGCTGCCTATAATATGCATTCATATGAATTTATAAATGATCACTGACTTGCTGACTTGCTGTTCGAAAGGAGAGTCCAAAGACTCAACAAGACCAAGATAAGAAGAAAGGTTAGGCTTACTAGGCAAATCATGGTTAGACTTAGTCACAACTAAACCAACTTTCAACAGAAGATCAGACTGTATCAAAGACTCTAGAAAGACTTCATCCGAAGGAAGGAGATCATCCGAGATAGGACACATATCTAAAATTTCAAATGGATTGACAAAGTGGAAATTAGGCCCCACAATCTGTATAGGATGACTCACCTAGTTAACTGTTGGGACCAAGTCCCGAGAAGCTAAGCATGAAAACAAAGGTTGTTTCTCAGTAGAAATTGAACGCAGAGGACATGAGGCCACATAGTTCACCTATGGCGGGGTAGTGTCTATAGAAACACTGGGAATCAATAAAGGGAAGACCTGGTCTCTAGTTGGGTCAGGAGGCAGATCAAGAAAATCCAACTGATCGATAGTGACAATGTTGACACGAAAGAATGTTGACACCACAGCTTGCATGGCATAGACATAATCATGTCCAAGGAGAATATTGAAGTCCAAGGGGTCTTCTATCACCATGAAGTCAACTAAGACAGTCTTCCAACCCAAAGTAACAGGTGTTTGAGCAAGAATTCCCAAGGCTACACAAGTTCTTCTATCAAATGCCAGTAACTGACTAGCAGTCGACACAAGGATGAGAGATCCCATGCCTCACCAAGCACGGGAAGACGAGATACTAATTGAGGCTCCTTCATCAACAATATAACGAGCAATCGTATATGGTTCAACTTTGACCTTTATCTGGAAAGGTACATCAGAAGGAAGGCACGCCTCAACTAGGCTATCCCAATCAAAGGAAGCAATTCGAGAGCTTAGTGGGGGTTGATCTGAAATGAGTTTAGTGCCCCCTTGTTCAGTAAGTTCTGAACTGGAAGTGAAGAAAATGTGACTAGCAGACACTTCACTCTCCAAAGGAAGAGTGGGATTGATCGACAATGGAATCGATTCAACCGCTTCATGAAAGTCACTCTCCGAAGGGAGAGTGGGATTGACCAAAGATGAAATTGGTTCAATCACATCAGGATCACTCTCCAAAAGAAGAGTGGGATCAACCAAATATGATATTTGTTCAACCACTTGATCAACCAAAGGTTGAGTAGGTTGTTGAGAAACTATAGGTTGTTCAGGAGAAGGAAGTTATTGAGTCTCGGACCACACTCTTCACATCTCTGCGATAGCAGGGCACTGGTGAGTAAGATGATCTCCCTCGCATAGCTTACACGGGAAATTAAATTTGCACTTTGAAGGACTAGTTTTCTCAACGCTGTCAACATGACTAGCATTGGATGACTGTTTGCTCTCAACATGACCTCCAGAGGATGAGAGTTTTCCCCCAGCATGAACTACAGAGGCTGGGTGACTGGGTCCAACTTGACTAAGAGAGGTTGGTTGTTGAGAGACTTCAGAATGTTCAAAAATGGGATGACCATGAATCCAAATTCTTCGCACCTCCGCAATAGAAGGGCATTTATAAGTAAGGTGGTCTCCCTCAAAAAGCTTACAAGGGAACTTGGGCTTTTGTTTTGAACGGTTAGTCTTTTCAATAGTGTCAACATAACTCGCAATGGTTGACGGATTATCTTCAGCATGAACCACAGAGGCTAAAAGACTGCCCCCAGCATGACTTGCAAAGGATGAGAGACTGGATCCAACATGGCCTACAGATGTTGGATGAGCACCACCAACATGAACAACAGACGTTGAATGGTTAGGATCAACATGCTTTTCAGCAGTTGAGTGTGTGCCCCCAGCATGAACCACAGAGGCTGGGTGGATGGATACAAAATGAACAACAAAGGTTGGAT
The DNA here is from genome assembly GCA_001517045.1 of Pseudotsuga menziesii. NCBI lineage: Eukaryota > Viridiplantae > Streptophyta > Pinopsida > Pinales > Pinaceae > Pseudotsuga > Pseudotsuga menziesii. Next base: position 159,045 of record LPNX010304254.1, read on the forward strand.
GGGGAGGTTCAACTTGAACAATAGAGGTTGAATGGGTGGCCTCAACATGAACTACAGAGGCTGAGTGACTGGATCCAACATTACCTTGAAAGGTTGGAAGGATCCCACCAGCATGAACCACAGATGCTGGATGGTGAAGATCAACTTGACTTGTAGAGGTTGAGTGCTTATATCCAACATGACCTACAGAGGTTGGATGGGTGCCCCCAGCATGGACTACAGAGGCTGGGTGGTGAGGTTCAACTTGACTTGCAACGGTTGAACAGGTGCCCCCTTTCTTATGTGTCTTCTTCCTATTCCTCCTTCTTTTACTCCTTTTAGACTGTCGGTTACTAGTATCAGTACTTTCACCGCATGAGGTAGAAGGAGGAGGAGAATCAACTACAGGTGAAGGGGAAGTAGTGTTTTGATGCCCTTGATATAAGGAACTTACTTGAGAAGCTTCAGGAGCATTCAAAATGTTTAGAGTGGAAAACAACCACACTGGCAGCCCTAGGGTGAATCGAGGAAGATTCAGGGTGGCCATCAAGGGAACACCAACATTCCCCATGAGAGGAATAGTACAAGGAGTTCCCATCATGGGGATCTCTTGGTTGGTGTTCGAAAGGGTGTTAGCCATAGTTTCAAACCAGGAGACAAATTCTTAGGTTGATAAGCAAGCAAAATTACAAAGTACACACCTAAAGGCACACTAAGTACAAACAAACCACACAGCACTCACTAAAAAATTCCTAAATCCAAACAGACAAATAGGTATAAGATACGCTTTCCAGAAGAAACCTGATAGATAGTTACTTGGCGTCCCTGTAGATGTTCTTAGGCACAAGCAGAGGAATCACCCACCACCCTCCCACACTTTCTACTGGGGTTACCTTCCAAGTCTGTCCAAGGTCAACCAGAAATAGCCTTCTGGTGTACCTGTGTATGAACCCTAGATGTCAAAGAGACTAAAGGCTACCTTAAATATATTGATAGTCTGGGGGGACAGTTGCAAGCCTGATTTGTATGCATGGGCAGGGTAGCTAAGCCCGAAACCCTGTCTAATACAGAATCCCCAGATGCGCAAAAACCTTGGTTTATGCTTTGACAAGGAATCAGAGGGGTATCTCCTCAGTTCAAGTCTCCACATGGCCTCATGCTTAACTCCCATTTGAGAGGAGCTTCCCAGATACAATCAACGTAGAAAAGGGTTTACCTAGTGATTAGCCAACTACGTCTAATATTTAAATACTTTTGGAGAGTTAAAACTCCATAATCCATAAGTCTAGCCTGAGCTAGTTAGTGTATGAACCTATAAAATAAAACCTACTAATAATTTTTAAATTATATCGTTTATTTTAAGGGTTGTTTTTAGTCAGAGGATAAATGGCATGAAACTTATGTGGTGTTTTGACTCAAATTTGAAACAAAATGACTAAGCAAAGAGATATGAAATGCAAAAAGCAAAAACTATTCTCTTTATTTTTCAAATAGAAACTTGAAAGCCACAAAAGAACAAACTCTTTTTATTTTATTTTATTTTTTTCAAAAACAATGATATGCTATGCAATCTAGACTAAAAACCTAATCTACATGCATATAAAGCAAACATGTGTTTTTTTCTTTTTCTTTTATAAATGCAAAAGAAAAATAAGCCTATCAACTAATGCAAGCAAGTACTGTAAGAAAAGAAAATAGACAACTACTCTATACCCCAAAAAACAAACCCTAGGTTTCCCTAAAGTTGGATATCAACCTCTCTTGAAAGGAAGGCTTACAAAAGTAAACAAGCCAACAACTTTGGAATGAAGAGACTGAGCAAAAAGACTGACATAAACAAAGGTCAAGAATTCCCAAGTATCAATCTAAACCTACAAACACAGGCTGCTCAGTACCTTGTCCAACAAGGTCAAGCCAATGAAAGAGGTGTGGGGGAAGGTAGTAAAAACATGTATATGTTCTTTTTAATTTTATTTTATAAATGCAAAAGAAAAACTACCTACAAAGAAAAGTATGTAGATAATAAGAACAAAGCAAAAGGAACTTTGCTATACAAGCACCAAACAAACTCTAGGATGAACTAAAGTCAGCATAAACCCTACTTCGAAGGAAGGCTTGCATAAGAGACAAGTCAACTATTTTGGAACGGTGAAGTTATCTGGCAAAATAATAAGGAGACCAACACCAACAAGCTTCTGAACTCACAAAGATCACTAATAGAGGCTGACCAGAAACATAAGCCAAAAATCATATCAAGCAAAGGAGGTGGGGGAAAGAGCAAAGAGCAAACCCTAATGCTATAAAAGTCTTACCAAATAGATAAAGAACAACCAAAAAGGGATGACACTAACTCCCTGGAGTCATGCACTTGTAGAGGACACCAAAATACCTACCAAACAGCCCACAACTACAGAAAAAACAACAATGAGGAAAAAACACTATTTTAGGGGCATACGCGGGTTGTACTACTGACAGGTCGTGTGTCATACGCGGGTTGCTAATACAACAAGTCGTGTATGCAAGCATACATGGGTTTTATAACTGAAAAGTCACATATCATACGTGGATTGACAGTATACACGGTAGCATGTACCAAACCAGACATGCGACTGTTCAGTCATGCAAGTCGCGTATGGGTGGAAAAACTCACAAAAAGGTCAAAAAATTGCCTTAGGAAGGCAGGGGAGGTGTTCTATCAGACCTATAAGGTGTTCCTAAATGGAAAGAAGGACCTGAAACAATGCAAAAGACTGAAAAAAAGATAGAGAAACCCCAAACAGACAAGGCTATCCCTAGTGGAGTTGTCATTTCTGTTGTAAAGGAAAGTATCCTATGGCTAGGGTTTAAGAGGCCATCAACATACTAGGGTTGAAAGAGAGATGCACAATGTTCAGCAAGCATATATGAGCAAGTTTCAGAGAGAAGAAAGGTCCACACCTGATTAACTGAAGGCTGGTCCAAGCTTTCTCTTCAATCCTCTTCTTGCTCCTCTCGCTCCAAGAGACCTGCAAAACAAATTATACCTTCCTCAAACCATTATGACCACATATAAAATAATGATAATCAAATAAACATGAACTAATGATCTGAATAACATCATCATATGATCATAAACAAAAATCCAATCACACATTGAACAATGATTTGGGGAAGAAGAAGGACATCACATCTTTATTAATCTTGAAAACAAGTACAAGTATACCTTCTCTTCAAGTTTGGCACCTCATGAAACCTTGATCTGGTTCTGCTGCTTCTCTTCTCGAAGGAACTCAACCTCCAAGCTCTGCAACACAAGGGCATGATCGCCAGGGCAAAGGTGTGGGCAAAGAGAGCTCTAAATCCTCCACCATAACAATGCAAAAATTAAAGTCTCCTCTCATGGACCTCCCTACCTCTATTTATATGCTTAACGAAGAGTTAGGGGTGAAGACAAAGTAGTTACAACTGAAGGAGTCAGTTGCATAACTACCCAAACTACGTGAAATTAAAAAGGTGTGTTTTTTGATATTTTAAGAGGCATACGCGGGTTGCATAACTAGAAAGTCACGTACATGAAAAGTATATGCGGTTTTCTAGTACAAAAAGTCGCATATAAAAGCACACGCGGATTGCATAACTGACAAGTCGCGTGTCATACGCGGGTTTCCTTAAGGGCATGTCACATATAGAAAAAAAACTCATTTTTAGGGCATTTTAGGGAATTTTCAGACTTTGGTTTCTTGTCAAAAGTTTTAGCTAAGAGAAATATATTTCCAACGGTGTTGAGATGAGGTCAAACGTAGTTACAGATTTCAAGATATAGGTCCTCCAAGTTAGGTGTTTTTCAGTGACTTTCATGAAGTGCCGTCATGGAAATGTCGACATGCGACGGAATCATGGGAAAGTGGTCATAGGAAGAGATGTGTCATTTTGAGCTATAACATATCCCGAATTTTGTTGAGAATTGGATCTAATACCTCTCACAACTACAATCCCCTTTGTGACTCACTTTGAAATGGTTATAGTGTGCTATAGGGTCTAACGAGTAAAAGGGTTAATCTTTTATGATGTGTAGTGAAGAATATTAGTTTAGTTTAGCTTAGTTTCATGGATAACTCATTTATCAATTAGTTTATCTTACTTCATGTTATTGTAGTATCCCTCAACACATCTGCAGGAGTAATTGCTGATTGTACTTTTTTCAGTCACTTTGACCTACCTTTTTGATCATTTGTTGGACAGTAATATATTTATCTTGTATTTTTTCTCTTCCCATTTTTTACTAGAATCTATTATTCTATGGTGTGCACCAGATAGTTGAATTTCTTGCAAGTTTCCTATATTATTTATGAATTATACATGTCGAATGTCTAATATTGAGTTTCCTTTGCAGCCCTCTAGCCTTACACATTACAGACATGACTCCAGTAGCAGTTCCTCCACTATCAAAGTTTCCTCAGGTTTATTTTCATGCAGCTAGGAAAAATCGGCAACAAGTATCAGAATTTGAAACATTTATTGGTTATCTCCTCAAAAGGGACAAGGTAAGCCTTCAATTTTACTTCCTCTTTATAGTTTTGAAAGGTATAGGAGGGTTTTCCTACTTTTTCGTTGCATTAACTTATTATTGCGTGGTTGTAAAGAGTGACTAATTCTAGAAACAACATTTATTTAGTTTTCAGTTACTTCTATAGAAGAGTAGATGGCAGTTCAATTAACAATGACGAGATTCATTCAACATGTTTGATCCCAAATTAAGTAAAGCATGCATGAAGTATCTATAGATCTAAGGATATTAATATGCAATTGCAAGATGGTTATCAAATTCCCATATGTTGTTAATTATTTCTTTAAAAGAATGGTGGCTTGGAAAATTTGTTTCTTGTATATCATCTATGTTAAAGGTTGTTGTTTGTCATTTTGGATGGTAATAATTCCTTATAACACCACCTACTGGAAATTTTTATTGCGTTGGTGTTTCTTATCGCTTTATGAAATCGCCTAGGGATGGTGAAGTTCCAGGTTGTTACTGCATCATAATGATAAATGGTTATTGGTAATCATATTTGTTTTATTTTCTTTACCAGTTATATTTTCATTATTTGATTGTATTTTATTGAAAAATATCCTTGCTGATAACAAAGGTTTGCTGGCCAGATAACGGAATTACAGAACCCATGTTGGCTCAAGTAGATGTTGTGATTTGGCCACATAATCAAACTTTATACCCTAGGGTATTGCAAGATCATATAACATGTGAAGATTGTCATTCTAAGGTGGTTGTAGAGGATGCTTACTTGGGGCCGCAAAATTCTCAAACATTACATCTAAATCTGGTGAAGGCAAATGCAACTTGTGGGAGCGCTAATGACCATAAACAAGGTGGAACTTACCTGAATGTGTCAACTCCACCTGAACACATAAGTTCCTTGCTTAGAGAATATGAAAATTTCAGTAGATGTATTCAGACTCTTACCTTCGAATGCTCACAATACTACAAGATTATATGGAATCTCTTTCCTTCTTAGGGATTCTCACAACTCACTACAAGTCTCTAAGGAAGACGAGGATTAAACATGCCTAGCCTTCTTGTGTCAAGAGATGTTTGATCTATGCCATTATCTTGCTTGAGAAAAATCTAGTAAAGAGACCTATATTGGGTTGCTTACTTCCTACTTACCTCCAAGTTTGATGAAGAGACTCCATGAGCAACTTACTAACATAGTTTGTATGTATGTACATTAGACAGTGCAAACCCCTCTACCTTACAATCATAACAATATTTATTTCTGCGTTCAGGTTTTAGTGCAAATGTCCCAAGTCAGTGTGATTTGGTTCCTGTATAGTGGACTGATGTTTTTCAGGAATTTGTGTTGGTGAAATGGATACTGGCCATTTTTGTTCAATTTTAAGCCTTTATTTTTTCTGTTTGATGTGTTATTTCCTTAAAATGACTTATCAAAGTCGTTGATGTAAATTTGTTGGTATAGAATTTTTTACATCAGCTTGCAGGTAACTTGGCCATCATTGTAAATGTATATGACACAACCAATAAATATTTTCCTGTGCTGATGTATGGTACGGGCTCTAATAGCCACCACATAAGCGAATTGGATTTTGGAGATCCTGATAGAAAGCATGAACTGCATGGCTAGTATGTCTTGTGAATTTTGAATAGTCAGTGGTGTGTTAGGAGTTTTATTGGATGGAATTTCTTGTGAATTTTTGCATGATCCTTGCGTGAGGAAGTCAGATTGTCCCTGAATTTGAGTTCCTTCAAATCATTTTTATGGGGTTGGATTTTGAATCCTTCTTTCAATATTGAATTTACCACAAGGGATATACTTGGTTTAATTTCAATGTATGATCATATTGTTTCCTTTTGACAATGAAAAATACTAAGTCCTTGTAAATAGGGTAGTTGGATTTAGTGAGACTACCACCATGAGAATGGTTACTCCTTTATTTGCAATGATCTCTCAAGAAACATTTAAATGCCTGAGATAATTTTGATTTGAAAAATTATGGTTGTCACAATATCAGATATATTGTGATACCATCAATCTATGGGATATGGCAGAGATTTTGAGCTCTTGAATCAGGTTCTTTAGTGACTATTGAGTGCCTTAACAAATAAGTATCTAAGTTATGTTGTATCAATAAACATTCCCATTACACATGTATATATATTTTTTAAATAAGAACATACCAATTCAATGGATTCATTAGTAGCCATTACTAGTCAACTTAGTACTATAATGAGTAGATCTTACAAATTGTGTTTGGGGTGTTCAGTTGGACTATGTTGAGAATGGTTTCTCTTTTATGAAGAATTATTGCTTAATCAATGTTTAGACATCTAAGACAGTTTGATTTAAAATTTTATTGTGGTCATTGTTCCTAAATCCCTGAGACCATGGATCTACAGGATTCTCGTCACAACTTTGTACACTTTTCATTTAATTTTACTGTTCCCTTTGTTAAAAAGTGTATGACTTGTGCAGACGCTATAAATATTTACATTACATTACATATGTAGACAGATTATAAATAACAACATGTCAATTCGCTAATAAAGAGTTGTTACACTAGCACAGTCCTTGTTACTTGGTATGAACCTTGTGGGTAGCTTACACACATGAATAGAATTTAAAAATTGTGTATGGGACACAATAGGACTTCCATGAGAATAGTTTCTCCTTTATGTGCTATATTGAAACTTCAGTCATATTGCAACAATTGGATGTAAGACTTTGTTGCAAGGAACAATTTCTTAAAAGGAAAACACTATACCTTTCTGCCATAACTGCAGACCTTAACACTTAAATTACAACTATAAACAAGAATGTGCATACTTGTCCCAAAAATAACTTGTTTGACCACTGGAATTCAATTTCTAGATTCCGTGATTGGCCTTCCTTATTCTTTTCTGGTAAGAGAGTGTACTCGCCAGCAATCACTCCCAACATGACAACATGGTCAATCTGAATGGTGACCTTCCCAAATGAGCTCTTCCCAAATCTACTCTTGTTCTTGCAAGATATGTGAATCTTTTGACCTTTCGGTGGGATGTCAAAAGCCCAAGCAAAAACTTCGTCCCATTCTAGAGTTGGACCAGTTGACACAACCTTAGTTTTCCTTGGTGGACCATTCCCAAGTGTAAGTTTGTAGTATGCGCTTGGGTTTCCCACTTACTGCTTCAGGTTTATACCTCGCTCGATACTTACCAATAGAGTTCCTGGTAGGCACTGCAAGAGGAGCTCTGGCTTTTCTTGAAAATGAGGCGGTCCTAATTGAATCAAATACTAAAGAATTGGAATAGCCTCTGCTACAGAAACAACTTGAGCTTTTCCAACTTCAATTGTACATGTTGACCAAGCTTTTCTAAGAAGAAAAAGTGAATCCAAGGCTGCCTCCTGAGTGACTTCTGGCCCAAACTTCAAGGCAACAACTAAATGAGGGATACAATTTGTAGCTTGATCCATTGCTCTAAGCCTTGGAAAATTGCCGAACAGAGCATTTAATGCTTTCAAATAATCTTCACTTACAGTGGCCATGTCCCATAAGTCCTTTTCAATGGTAGCAACCAAAGCTTGGACAGTGTCATGAGAGGCATATTCCTGAACGGTAGTACTTGAGAACAGAAGCTTTATAAAAATGGCTGCCTGGATTGTCGTATCAGGATCACTAGAGCTGATAAGGTCAAGGACAACCTGAATTCTACCAGCTTTTGCAACTACTCGCTTATTTGAACAACTGTACATAACTATATTTTGTAAGGCACAGATGGCAACCACCTTCATCTCTTCTATTGGTTAGTCCTCAAGCAGATTCACAAGTGCACAGCATGCAAATATTGCATCTGTTATCCGTGCCAGAGTCTCATTTTGAAATAGATCCCATAGTGCAAGAGCATTTAGTAGTCTTGCTTGCTGAGTTTGAGTCTAAGGATCAAGCAAATACTGAGATAATGGAGAAATTGCCGATTTTGCAACTTTCAAGTCTCTTATCTTGACATTAATCAGTAAGGATTCCAGGAGTCTTACTACATCCTCCTCGCACTGATGACACCTAAGAAGTTCCAAGAGTGCCTCAATGGTGCCACTTTCTACCATGGATTCAGTACTAGATGCATCATTAGTCTCCAAAACAAGAGGGGCATTTAATGCACCTACAACGGTTGGTTCTGAACCAGAGCGGAGCATTTTTACTAGGAATGCAACAGGTACCTCCAAATAATACTAGGAATTGAATTCTAAAATACTTGATAATACAGAAGCTGCAGATTCCCAAAATGCATGGGGAAGTGGACGGTCAGCCTATAGAATCACCTTTGACAGCTCAACAACTCCACCCACATCTGCAATTGCATTTGGCTAGCTTAATGAAACACTTTCAATAGCTTTGATTGCCTTTTGTTGCAAAGTGGACATACCAGACCCAAGAAATTGAACTAGAGGGCCAATTTCCTATTGAGTGATCATGTCCCTCTGTAAGTATTCCTCCAGAAGTAAATGAGAAAGTAGTTTTGTTGCAAGTTGCTGCACTACCTGGGATGGTGAATCCAATAGACGAATTAGTTGCTCCACTGCCTGAGAAGGTGTCAGCTTGTAGGTAGCATGCCATTGAGGATTCTCTAAGGTATTCACCAGTACCTATATTGCACTATGTTGCCCTGCAACACTAAATTCAAGTCAAGTTAAAGATGAGAAAAGAGGCTCGACTACTTTTGCAGCTGATGTTCCTTTTGCAATGCTGTCATTATTTATCACTATCTGAAGTAATTCTTCCATCACAGCACACAGAGAATCTGGTGCTTCTGGAATAATTTCTAGTATGTTTTCAACCACCCCAGCTTTAATCATATCAAGCTTGCAAAGTGGCCAATTTTTTCCTAACTTCGCCAGGTCATTTATAACAGCTTCATGACGAGGATAATTCTCACCAAATAGAAGTCCAACAAGGGGAACAACAACACCATGTGCAGCAATAAGCTCTGTTAGTTTTTCATCATCTAATAGGTTATCAAGAGCAAGAACTACAACATGGTGGGATGGACTGAAATCTGCAATGAGGTATATCAGTGTTGTCCTATGTCAAACAATATAAATTGGTAGTGTTGGTCTCTAGATATTTTGGAGCTATGATTGCTTGGACTTGGCCTGATAATTTGATGCAGTAGTGTAATTTTGTTTTTCATCTTGATTAGAAGAGTTCTAAGTTGTTTCCACTAAAAATATATATTGATTTTTATTAAAACACATGTTAACATGTTTATTGTAGCTATTATTGAGTGCCATGGAAGCACTCCATAAGTTGTCTCCAAAGAAAGTACCTTCAACATTTTCATGTATGTCGTCACGGGGAGATCATAAGTCTATTTTCCAAGTCTATATGTCGTTGTATTTCTTGGTATTAGATTTTTATTGAATGATCTTCGACACTCTAAACATATCATGTTGAAAGTGAAACAGCCTAATGCTATGAAAACATTGCAGCAACTTCAATTTTGGAAAAGGTTCTAAATAGGAAGTGGAAACTTTAAACTAGGTACAAAAGTCAAATTCTAGGAGAGTGAAATTGCAGATTTCCAAATGGATCCAAACATTGTCAAAGGATTTTGAATTTATGTTCTAATGCATGGACCAGACCCAAATACACCCCTTTTGACTGTATGAAACTTCATATTAATATTTGAAAGAACTAATGATAGAGGAATTAAGCCATCATTAAGATATGCCAATTATTTGTAGTGATTTGCACATAGGAGCAATGCAAACATTGAGATAGATGGAATGAAGGAGCACACATGTATTATTGTTTATGCAGAGAGTACATATGATACAAAATCAAGGGATTCTTTTCTACAGAAAACTCAAGATAACTGAAGACATGAATTTTAGGAAGTGCAGGAAAGAAGATAGGCACCAATGTTAAGTGGTGGGTAACAATGTAGAACAATCTTCCTCTTTCATTACCATATTATAGGCGTCATTCTAAGATTACATTTCACTCAAGCTCAAGGTGACCGTGTTCAAGGCTTCAATGGCACAAGGTACGTTTCAATCTATGGCCATCTAAAAAATTTTCAATTTATTGTTTTTGAGTTTAATTGATATTCGAATGATAAAATTTTAGCCCCAGAACTCTGAAATTGCATCAGAAATGGATTTTTTTGGTTGAATTTGATCACTTTTTTTTAATTAAAATTTGTGTATAACCCTAGAACTCTAAAATTGCTTCAGAAATTGCTCAAAGGCAAGCTAAAGATGATGCTGATTTGGAAAAAGGATTATCCAAGTAGTCTAGTGAAGTATGGAACCAGTGATGGAACCTGTCAACTTTTTTTATACTATGGAAGTCACAACCTACTATTGCCTGAGAATTGTAATGTTGGTCCTCTGTTGTCATTATGTGCAGGGCCATAAAAGACGATTATTATTTTTAGTTCACCTCTCTTGTTCCAACAAGGCCAGCTCGTCAAACAGCTTCCCCTAAGGTTTCACTTCCCTCTTCTCTTTTGATTTATGTTTATTGCATGTTTGGGAAAGTAGGTTTATACAACTTTTCTCACATACAAAATTCATACATTTTACTTTTTTGTTGCACCAGCATTTCCAACCTGTGTTTGAGTGCATTTGTTACACTTTTGCACCAAATAATACATAGCAGAATGGTGACTCCATAGGTAAAAAAATCTATTATTTATTCTTTTGGGCATTGGATTTGAGATTTTCTTAAATCATTCATCAGTTTCCATAGTTTTCATGTCATTCATTAACCACATGACATATAGGGGTGAACTCCTTCACAGATTGCACTATGTATACGGGTTTCTACCTGTGCAGTCGAGCATAATTGTTTTGTGGATTCGTTGATTATATTTCCTGTTGAAATCCATTTCCTGGTTTAGAGCTGAGTTTTACTTTTCTTAGGTACTAAATAGTTGTATATTTATCCATTCATGTTTAATTTTAACCAATTCTTAAATTGAATTTGTTAGATTAGATTTTCCTATTTTGCACATGATATTGATTATTGTTGTTAGCTGTTGAACAAGTTAAGTAATTTGCTTCATCGTTTTTCTAATTTACAATTCATTGTTTTTCTATTTTACAAGCGATACTTTTTTATTGGATTTTGTAGGAGTGAGCTTAACTTATAAGTGGTCCATTGAGTATGAAGAGCCCGCTACTAAGGATTTGCCATTCAGTATAAAGAGCCTGATGTTGAGGCTTTCAAGTTGTTAAGTGTGGTTTTGAAGCTGTTGACGTGGGATCTAAGTATGGTTTTGAAGTTGTTGATGTGGGATCTAAGGATGGTTTTGCAACCAAGTGCAAGCATGATGGTTTAGCCATTGTAATATTTTCAAAAGTGATGATTTTCCTGTAAAGTTATATGGAAATTAATATGTGTTTTTGAGAAAACTCATATTTATTGTAATACTTTTGACATTTCATATAATATAATTTGTGGTTTAAAACTTATATATATGGTTGTACTTTATATTATGTACCAATGTAATTATTAACTAATTAATGTGAGATTACATGATTTACATGTGTATTAGATATTATTTACATGTGTTGTAATTAATTATAATGTGACATTGCATAATTCACATGTGTATTACATGAGAATAAATATATGATTTTTTTTAATTTAAACATAATATCATATTAAAAATTTATATTGATTAATAATGGACACCATTAAAACTACTAAAATATAATGACCATACATAAAGCGACTAAAAATGACTAAATTAGTGACCAATAAATGAGATTAATGACCAAAATTCGTAAATAAAATGACTAATAATTGAGAGATACACGACCAAACAATGAGATATAAATGACCAAAATTCACATATCAATGATCAAAAATCAGTTTTGGTGGCTAATTTATGGTCTTTTATTACGTGACCAAATTTGGTCATATTCTAGCTTGTCATGTGGTCATTAATTTGGTCATTGATTAAAATATATGACCAAATTAATGACCAAATATATGACCAAATTAATGACCAATTTTGGTCATGTAATAAAAGACCACAAATTAGCCACCAGCGATCGCCAAACCAAAAGTGGCCATTGATATGCGGATTTTGGTCATTTTTTTGGTCACTAATCTCTCATTTTCCACTAGTGATGCCACTTCTAAAACAACAAAAAGCTTTCGTGACATAATAGAGTGAGTTCGTACCAAAGGCTATAATGAAATGATCATAAGGTCATGCAAAATGCAAATGGTGATGAAACCTAACCTATATGCTAATTTAGACATGATACCTAAAATAAGCACAAACAGGTCAATCCAACAGCTAAAACAGTGCTCAAAAAGGTCTCCTACATCATAAATTAGTCCAAAAATGGTCCAAACTATAGGAAAGGGGGTAAAACTTTTCAAAACTTTGAAAAATTTCTATAAATAGTAAAAAATTCAAAAGATTATAGAACATTTGAAATTTTTACCCATTTGAGCTCACAACTTCAACAACGAATTCCAGGAGATCCAGCTGGCAGAATCCACTACCGTTTTTTCCAGGTACTTACCCATGCTCTACTCTTTCATTTTGATGTAATTTTTGTCAAATTCCATGGTGTATTTAGGATTCTACGCCAGTGTAAGATGCACACCATGGCCCACATAGAATTCGACAGTTTTTCTGCATATAGGGCTGGATATACATGGAAAACCCCCTCAAATTCATGTACATATGCGGCTATTTAGCAAACAGTCGTGTACATACGTAGTTGTTTAGCAGACAGTTGTGTATGTGGTCGTGCTCAATGATTTTTAAGTTTTCTAATGGATCAAACTCAAATTTTATGTGTAGGATGGTCCTAGAAATGAGAGAACGTGAACATGGTGATGTAGAAGAGGCAGTAGGGGCAGATCTAATGGCTCAACGAGCGTTGCGTGCATGTGGGATTTACAATTTTTGGTGTCTTGGTGGCTTAAGAGCCAAACCAAGATTGTTGCAGATGTTGGTGAACTGCTGGGATCCAAAATCAGAGTCATTCCAGATAGCTGGGAGGTCCCTCACCATAGAAGTGGAGGACATATACTTTATTACTGGACATTTTTGATGAGGGGAAGTGGTGAACCTACGCTCTCATGGGCCCGGAGGTGGCCTGACTATAGATGAGTACATTGCGGTGTACTGCTATCTGGACATGGAGAAGGTGGGGAGTCAAATCCAAACTATCTCCATACAGGTTCTGGACCTAAAGGCCATCCTACTGACACTGGTTGGGATACCAGGCTTAGCTTCACTCCACCAGGCCTCGCGGCCTCTAATATTCTATGCAGTGGAGTGCATGAGACCCACTGTGTACAATTGGAGCACTACGCTACTGGGCAACATGAAACACCAGCTCAGTGAGTGCAAGATGGGCAGAGTGCGAAACTTCAGTTTTAGCAGCATACTGAGCACATTTTTCTTTGAGCGTGTTCCAATATTGAGCCCTAGAGTTGACATTCCTCTACACAGGGTTCCATATCTGGCCCAACAATGTTGGGCAGATGCGATGTGCAAACTGGGTGGAGGTAGGGTGTCCAACCCCTATCCAGTTGATTTCTTTCCATGGTGTCGATGATAGATAGTTGCCATCGATGACTACCCCTATGCCGGGAAAGATTTCCGGGGAGACCCGGACATGCTGCTACCACCAGGATTGGCATACAGTGACATTGGTAACGAATCTCGACCCTCTTTTTAAAAATTTTGAGTTATTTACTTTTTTTTTGTGTTTTCTGATTATTTGGAATCAAAAGACATGTTTTTGGGTGACAATACATAGTGACATCTACCATATGCATGTAGATGTGGGACCATGGAGGCCTGAAGGCTCCCTCATCATAGACGGAGGGGAATACGAGACGATATCATGGGTGTGGATGCGGAGCGGACACTCCAAACCATTCATACCAACTTCGTGAGACTGACACACAGAGTACCCATGATGCAAGTCGAGGACTTGCCTGAGGCCATGCAGCGCCAGGTGGTGGGTGTAACATGAGCATGGGTGTGGCTATTTCGATGGCTAGCTAGATCCGTAGTGACGTTCCATGATCACAAACCCCCTCCTCCTCCACAGGCTTAGATACCTGGGAGTGATACATTTTGTACTATCGTGTATTGATATTTTGGTGTCTTGAGAGCCCCATTTTTGTATTATGACACTATGTATTACCACATTTTGGATGTTTATAAAAATTTTTATGATGATCAATTTATTTATTTGCATGTGTAAAGAATTTTATGTTTGTGATGAGCTTACTATGTATGAAACGAATGTCAATCTAACACGTAGTTAGCATATGAGTCAGCAACTTCATTATTAATTATTGGAACATGTATGTATGTTATATTGTCAAATTGTTGTTCTAGCAATCTCACATGTAAGAATATTCTTAATAATGTCATGTAATAATATTCTTAATAATATCGGATCTCTAACATGGTACAAGGCATTAAGCTGTGACACTACTAACTCCGAATCAAGACGTCCCTCAAGAGAGAGAAGGACGTGTAAAATGGCATCCCGTAGAAGCTCAATAATGGCACTATATTTAACAACATTGTTTGAAGATGGTCATAAACATACACCTCCTAAAGATAATACTTAACCCATAGGATTATAAATCACCCAAGCAGCAGAGGCTGACTATTGAGTGTGACGGCTTACACCATCCGCGAATCCTATGAAGGTGGAAGATTCCATTGACATCTGCCAAAAGAAACAGAAACTAATCACAAACCTGATCACCATAACAAAAATACCTACCTATTGAAAATTGTACAATAATATACAATAACCAGCCTTGGATGAAAATCATGCATAGTACTTTTTAAGATAGATCCCATTTCTAGGCTCCGCCAAGGTCATACCCTCATAATCCACTAACTCATAAGTGCCCTTCTCTAACACACGTTTAACGATGTAAGGACTACAGGACATGGGGTTAAAATTTCCTTCCCCCAAGGGTTCTTTCTGTTGATCCCACAAAAGGACCAAGTCTCCCTCACTAAACCTCCTTGGAGAGACAGACTTATCGTATTGGACCTTAACGTAATGCTTATTTATTTCTAGAGCCACCAAGACATCTCGGTGCTGCTCATCAAGTTGCTCAAGGTTCACCAAACGCTCCTCCAATGGTGAAGTGTCTAGTAAGAGTTCTATGTCTATATTCAAAGAAGGAATCTCGCACTCAACCGGCAATACTGAATCCACTCCATGTACAAATTGATATGGATAAAAACTCGTGGCAGTCTTAACAGCGATTCTATAAGCCCACAAAGCAGGATATAACATAATGTGTTGATTCATCTTCCTTTGTGCGATGGTTCATTGGAGAATGGATTTGAGTGATTTTTTAACTGCTTCTACTTGTCCATTCACTTGAGGGTAGTAAGAGGAGGAATGCTCTTTCTTATACCCTAACTTTGATGCCAACTCTTCCATCATATGATTCTTAAAGTGTGAGCCATGGTCAGTGACAGGATCTTTCGGAATACCGAACTGAGTAATAATTTGGTTGAATATGAAGTGTGTGGCTGTCTCACCATCAGATTTAACTGTAGGCATAGCCTCATCCCATTTCATAAAGTAGTCAATAGCCACTATGATATGATGATTCCCCCAGCTGAAGCTAGGTTTCAATCCATAAAATCAAGCCCCGACTTAGTGAAGGGAGTGGCGGTGATGATGGGATGTAATGGGGTAGGTTTAAAGTGCATATTACATGCAAACACCTGACAAGGATGGCACCTCTTGACCGCATCCACACAATCCTTAAAGATCGATGACCAGAAATAACCCGCTCTTAAGATTTTTTGGGCTATAGAAAGCCCAGATAAATGACCACCACATGCCCCTCTATGCCAATCATTCAGCACTACCTCAGCCTCTTCATGATTTAAACAATGACGAAAAATGGAATCTACCCCATGACAATACAAAGTGTTATATACTATGAGATAATTTTTAGACACGTGATGTAACCATCGTCATTCATCCTGTGAGAGGTGAGTAGGGACATTCAATGTTTGTAAATATATAATAATATCCCCATACCATGGGTCCAAAGTTGAGATTAAGAAGATTTTCTCATCGATAAATGTATCTTCACAAACCAACTCCTCGGCCTCACTTGGGAAATCCGATATAATATCCACAAAAATTAACGATTTCTTTGATTTTGCCAAAACAAACTCAAGATTGAATTCTTGCAAGATGGAAATCAATTTATTATATTTTCTCCTAATCATTCTTCGAGTGAGAATGAATTGAAATGTATTGACATGGGATACAACCAAGGTCTGGCGAAGGAGAATATAATGTCTCAACCGTTGAACCACATGTACGGTATCTAAGGAAAGCTTCTCAACATGGGAATAATAGATCTCCGTGTCATTAAGATTCTAGCTTAGATAGTATATGACATGCTCTTGGAGCTCCTCATCCTCTTGAACCAAAACCATACCAATCGTCTCCATGGATGTGGCCACATAAAGTAGAAAATCACCACTATATTCTAGGGGACTAATCACCGGGGCCAATGCTAGGGCTCGCTTAAGCACATCGAAGGACTCCTGGGCTCGCTCATCCCAACAAAAGTTGGTGTCCTTTTTCAAAAGATGCATAAAGCCTCTAGTCAAATTAGAAAAATTGACAACGAATCTCCCTAAAAAGTTTTCCATGCCTTGAAAACATTGAAGATGTCTAATGTTTTTCAGGGGAGACAACTGAAGTATTGCCTCAACCTTCAAAGGGTCGACTCTTATACCATCCTTGGAAACAATGAATCCTAATAAGTGACCAGACGTCACACAAAAGATGCACTTGTGAGGATTTAACCTCACCAAATAATGGCATCACCTTTCGAATACTAATCTCAAATGATAGGAATGACGCATTCTCATACAAGAATGAGCAGCAAGGTCATCCAAAAATACTTCGATAATCGATTTGAGATCATGGAAGATCAAGGTCAAGGCCTACTGAAAAGTAGCTCCAGCATTCTTAAGGCCAAAAGGCATTTTTTGATATGCAAAAGTTCCCCAAGGACAAATAAATGTGGTCTTATGTTGGTCCTCACATTTAATTTGTATCTGATTGTGTCCGGAAAAGCCATCCATAAATGAAAAAACCTCGCTACCCATACACTCATCCAAAATATGATCAATAAATGGTGTAGGGAAATTGTCCTTAGTATAGGCACGGTTCAAATCATGGAAATCAGTACATATGTGGATCTTTCCCTACTTCTTATCAACCGAAACAAGATTTGAAACCCACTCTGTCAAGGGAATGGGATAGATAAAACCAGCTTTCAACAGTTTCTCTATCTCTTCCTTAATCGTGGGTTCCTTCCTAGGATTCACTTCACGCAAGCACTGTCGAACAGGCTTAGCATTGGGATAAGTCATAATCTCGTGTTCAACAATGCAAAGGTTGATACCTGGCATTTCATCGTAAGACCAAGAAAAGATATCATGAAATTCTTTAAACAACTCGGTGTATTCTTGAATCTCAGCATGGGAACATTCTGCCCCAATATAGACATTCTCCATCCTGCAAGGATCGCGAGAGATATTGATAGGAATCATTGGAGATATATTTACCATGTTCCCATCAGCCATCAGAACAGGAGAGCTTAATGGAACCATGGGACTACCAATTCTCTCACTAAGAACCTCCCTAAAGTCCTCACGCTCCAAGCGGTCAAGCTCAGGAAGAAAGTAAGATCTATGATGCAACTCTTCCCATGGTGGCTCAACTCTCGACATGGCCTCAATAATCGCTTCTTCTGAAGGAAAAACACTATCAAGGCAGTCGTGCACGTGAGAAGACTAAACTGCCCATGCAGATAGCACATATGGGCCCTCCTCCTCTGTCCGTGAAGAGGAAGGACTAGGATCTCCAACACATCCAATATTAGCTTGGTAAGCTACCATAAATGTAGGCAATGACATGTATGTCATGATGGGATCACTCGAAGTATTCAGTGTAGGAAGAATCCAAGGATATTCCATATGAATCGTGTGAAAAGACACCGATCTCACAGATGTTGAAGCCTCACCAGACCTAGACCCTATCATAAGGAGAGGTGTAGGACAACTAAAGCTTCCCATAAGGGATGGATACATGCCCACACCCACACTCCCGGTTTCCAGTTGAGAGTGCTCTACAATCGGGATCAAAGCTCCTGATGATGCGATAATCGATGGATTCTTGAATGCCATTTGATCAATCGTAACTGTCTTCCCATTAAATGGAATGCATACAACGCGAAATAGTGAAGAAGCTACGGCTTGCATACTATAAATCCAATTCCTACCCAACAAGAGATTGTAGTCAAGGGGCACATCAACCACCTCAACCTCTATCGCAACGGTCTTCCCTCCCAAATGGACTTTAAGGGAAGGAAGGATCCCGTGTGGCCTAAATGATCTCCCATCAAATGCAGTCAACATGGTATTGGATTTAGACAACTCAGGGGAGCCTAAACCCTTACAACATGATGAAGACATCACAGAAGTAGCAACACCTTCATCAATCACAGTACGCTTGACGGTCATGTTAAGACATTCTACATGAATCAAAAGAGACACATAGTAAAGCAAGCAAGGCTGAAGTCCTGCGGTTTCAAATTTAATCATAGAGGAAGAATTATCATCATTCACACCAAGGGAAGAAAGCAAAGCCTTCCTTTGTGAAGGACAACTTTGAAGTACTTCTAGTGCAGACATCACACGAGGAGTGTGTCCCAAATCCTCGACAACACAATAGTTCTGGGTGGCTTGGGCATTAAGATTGTGTCCCAAATGCTTAAGGAATCCCTTAGGAATGCAAGGTGCAACTTTAGGTTTATCCACAGGTTTTTCAATACGCAAAGGAGTCCTTGGTGTATTAGGTTCCTTTCCTAGGTTGGGTTGTGATGAACCATAGTCCTTTGCATAGGTCACAACCTTTGTAGCATGCACCATGTTAATACAACCATGACCACTACCCTCCGGTAGATCTTGATCCCCACCAGACTGATCATGGGTCCTTGAGTTCATGTTTTGGTTGTGAGATAAAGGGTCAGTCGGCACAGTTGGGCCTTGCGCTAAGAATTTCAAGGCTTCATTGATACAAGGGCACAAGTAAGTGAGGTGATCGTCCTTACATAACTTGTAAGGAAATTTAACCTTACGTTTAGGTTGCTTGTCCCCCCCAGAATTATAGGCGTTCTTGTCATTAGTATTAGCATTTTCATTCATATTCTGACCCTTATGATTATTCTTATGCTCCTTTCTATTCCTTCCAGGTTGTTGGTTACCCTTCTGGTCTAACGATTGTACCAAAAGCACACTCGCCATTTGGGTGGGTTGAGACAAAGCCGTGGCTTGTCCCAAAGCATATTGGTTGATTGACAATTGTTTGACCTATTTTACAACCGAATCCCCAGGTTTAGCACTCGCACAACCAACAATGCCATTGGCATGTGGTCCAGGTTTAACTTTGGGGTCGAAACTAGAATGTGAAGCATTGTGAATGATCTCATATAACAAACCGGATTGAGCATAAATAAAATCTAGTTTCTATGCCCTAAAAATAGCTTGTTTCTCATTTTGCACTTTGGATGTAGAAACATCCTTCACTATATAAGGCAATAACAACTTAAGAAACCATTTGGGGAGGAATTTTGGCAACATAAAGGCTTTAATCAACCTCTTCCGTCTACACCACTCTTGGATATGGTCTGATATATGCGTGGCTTTATCCTGTAGAAATGTCGACAAGAGTTTTGTACCAACGTCATAATGCACTGGTAGCTGGAAGTGGTTAAGAAAATTCATTGCTAGGTCGTCAAACAAAGTGAATTGCCCCCTAGGTAACTCTATATACCATTTCACGGTAGGCCCTGTAAGGTTGCATTGAAACAGACTTAAACGGATCGAATCTTGGTGTAAGGAATTTGAAGAGCACCATATGTGAAAGGTAGTAACATGTTCATTCAGATCCTCTCCCGGTTTTCCCTCGAATTTGGGTATGTATGAGGGAAGCTTAGTAGGGACAGTCAACCAAGCCGAGTCATGATATACAGGATCATTCGTTAATCCTGACAAGTTAGGAAGATTTAGCATTGCGAGGAAAGGGAGCCTAGGATGAGCAGGTCAGTGCACTACTCTCTGATAGTTTTGATTCACATAAGTCTAATTACCATAACCACCATGGCCTTCACCATAGTGCCCTCATCTTGTTTGACCCATGTAGCGTGGCATGGATGCACCATAATGTTGTGTACTTTGACTATTCAGAGCTACAAAGCCATAATTTTGAGAGTAAGAGGGTTTTTGATACCCGTGCGCATAAGGTGAAGAACCCTGTCCATACTGCGTCCCATAATAAGGTCCATAAGTCATCGCATGAGATGTCCCATGAGATACTCCATAAGTAGGAATATACACTCCAGAAGTAGGAATATACATTCTGGAAGTAGGAATATACGCTCCGGAAGTAGTAACATGAGCTCTAGAAGTATGAACACGACCTCCCAAAACAACAGGTGGTACTTGAACCTGAGACACAACTGGTCGAGAAGCAGCAGTATGGACATGACTTGTAGAAACATTCTGGCTCGAAGGACCATGTGAATG
This sequence comes from Pseudotsuga menziesii, assembly GCA_001517045.1. Classification (NCBI taxonomy): domain Eukaryota; kingdom Viridiplantae; phylum Streptophyta; class Pinopsida; order Pinales; family Pinaceae; genus Pseudotsuga; species Pseudotsuga menziesii. The sequence continues at coordinate 180,157 of LPNX010304254.1, forward strand.
AGGTGGAGGGTGAACATTTGAAGAACTAGGGACAGAGCATGAAGGGACTTGTGAAAGTATGTATGTATTGTTCCCTATAGTCACTCGTCTTGGATCTGGTATCCTAATAGGATCACTAAACCTAAGGCTAGGATGAATATGTGATGTAGCTTCCACCACCGGGATGGAAGGTGCAATGTGAATTGTGCTCCCAAACCTCTCCACATGGTAAGGAGTAAGAGTTCCCCCAGGTGTAGTTTTAGGTTCAAGCTCAGACTCGACATGAAATTCCAAATCATGTGTGGGAAAACTAGACATACCATGACTACCATAACTAGTGCTCGTGGGTTCAAAATGAGTCTCATCATATTTCGGCATTCCATACCGACAATACATCAATGGGGGATCAACGCTATAGTAAGTAGGTCTATCATAAAAAGTACCTATCTCAAAAATTACAGGACCTAACTCAGTCAGATCAGGTGCAGGATCATAAGTAGGAGTAAACTCCCCATCTTTGACTTGAATGGGAGAGGGTGGTTTAGGAATACATTCAACATGGTCTCCCATCATGTGTGAATCAATGTGCGAAGTAGTTCGACTGGACTGTCTATCTCTCTCTCCCAAAGGAGGAGGAGATGTAGAGGGTGGAATTCCTACTAAACAATGAGAACGGAGAGGAGTCGCACCTGAATCCACAATGACTCAAAAAATATAAAAGACTCTCTAATTACACAAACCTGAGGAAAGCTAACATGCACAGAGCATACACCTATAAAATCTAAAGCGAAACATAAGCAATCAAGGGTAGGATAAGTGAGCTCTTGAAAGAAGCAGGTATGTCTCACCTAGGAGAGGCTAGAGACTCCCATACACAACAAGCAGAGGTACGTAACCAATTATTGTGGCCCTCAGCTTCAACATGTAAAGCAACTATGCTGTCCGACCCCAACCTGGCCGAGACACCCGTAGAATGACCCCTGCATGGTACCCCCTTGATATCCTAGGTAAGGCCACTAAGGTCACCTCAATATAATCAATGCTTAGGAGGACAGTCGCAGGTGATATTGACCATATGGGCAGGGTAGAAAATCCTGAAACTCTCTAAAGAGCCCCCAGATACAAATACAATCCTGGAAATATCTCCGGTGCTACTCAGTTATGACTAGGGGTCATCCCAATCAATAACCGCTCACACTGCCTCGTGCTTAGCTCCCTTTAGAAAGAAGGATCCTGAGAAACACTGGTTATACCAAGGAATTTCACACACTCACCTGGACAGACACATACATGTTGTTGTTTAGTGGCCTTGGAGAATTTACTCACAATGAACTATTCCAAGACCCTCAAACCTAATCTTGTTGGTGAACCCTATCAAATAAAATAGTGTAGTTCATTTTAATTAAGCGTTGATTTTAATTGGCTTTATTACTCAAAAGAGGTACATGGTCGTGCAACTAATGGCATTATGACAAAACATGAAGCAAAATGCACACCTAACAATCAATGCAAATGCATTGTGTCCATGAAAAATAGGGTATGCTACTCCGTGAAATGCATAATTTTCTTCAAATGATAAATGCAAGATTTCTTATATGAAATCCTAACTAATAATTCAAAGCAAATCTAGTGCAAGTACTATGCAAAACGCAAGATGCAATGCATAATGATAATCAAATATTTTCGGATTTTTTTGAAATAAAAATGAGATATTAAAGAAAAATAAGGATTCTACAACCCCCAGACTTTGCAAGCATAATCAAGCAGTACTCAAGCAAATTACTGAGGTAAAAGAAATCTAATGCACTAATCCCAAAACAAAAAATTTAAAATGCAATGACAAGAACATTCTTCAAAAAAGAAATTTTACCCTAAAAAAAATGTCTCTAGTCAGAAACAAAGGTGTATACAGACTCTAGTAGTATCAAAGGAGATTCATCAATCATCAAAATTCACCCAGCAACAATCAATATTCCTCTATAATGACAAACTAAGGGAATACGCGACTGTTCACAGTAAACGCACATGTGTACACAGAAATATCACTGAAACCCACGTATATACACAACTGTGAGTTAAAAAATTGCGTACATGAAGAAGGGTGCATAAAAATAAAGGAAAACCAACAAGCTGAGACAAACTTCATCCCAATCAGACACTACTAGGAAAACATGCCCCCAGACTCGACATAGAAACATAGAAATAAGAGCAATTCAAAGTTGTTGAATGCTGATAGAAAGCCCCCAAAGGAAAACTACTAGGAACTCACCAACGGAGTTGCCACTTCTGTTATGGAGAGAAATTCCTATGGCTTCGTGTACCACAACAGACAGCTTGACTCCAGAAATCAATCCTTTCCAATATGCAAGAGAAATCAATTATCTAACACTAAAGGATCGGACCTCGTACCTTATTCTGGATGGTTGAAGTAGATCCCCATTGAGATTTCGAACTTCAGCTTGAATTGATGAATCACTTCCTCAACAACAAGTAAACAAGACAATCATACTATATATACTGGTGTTAGATCTACTCTAGCATATATAATCAACAATGTATAAGCATTTGAAATCATCCATGGATAAAATATTCATTCAAACATACATTATTGGACAGGAAAAGATATTTCTATTAATATAAAATCAGAGATTACAATGAATACAACCTCTGTTGGCACATCTGCGAATCGGAGAAACTGAATCCCCCACTTGTGCCTCCACCACCTCAATCCTCCATATCTCGATAGCAAGCTCACAAGAAAAAGTCAAGGTTGGGAAGAACACTAAAGTGCTTAAAGGGACAAAGGGATGCAGACTCAAGCACATGTTTTGGCAACAATGGATTATAATTTATTTGCTCTCATTTCTCTTATTCCTTCAGTGTATCCAAAGGGTTCCTTATATAGCTTTTCAATGGTGTAATGAAAGGTCAAATTCGAGCGATCTCAAGGCATGCGGGAGGTCAAGAGACAAGTGAGTTAGATCCATGTCAAGGAACACTCCAAAAGGATTTGGATTTTGTACACATCCCGATGTACACAGTTTTAGAGGTCGAACCCACGTATAAACATGATAAGGGGTTTAAAAGTCACATATAGAAATTTTCACATGTTTTTAGGGATTGTCTAGGAAACATCAAAGGACAAAAAATGGTCCAAGGGGTCTAAGGAGTCTACAGAGGGATAGGAGAAGGCCATACAAGTGTGATTCACCTGGTGTGGTAAAATCAACTATAACAATCATGGATGGAAGAGAACTGGCAACAGTTGCTGAAGGCCATTGTGGTCTACTTAACTCGTGACAAGAGATATAATAGAGCAATGATCTACCATTTCAAGCTCATGAATCACTTCATAGGTAAAATACCTCTCAATCTATCCTTTTATTTACACAGAAATCTAGGGAATATGGCACATCAAGTAAAATCCCAGCCATCGAAGATTGTTGGTAGGCTGTCCCACCACTCTCTTATCCCGGAGCTATTGGTCCAGGAGTTGTTGAAGAGAAGAAATATGGCTTGTCCTTATTTTATGTTCTGGAATGGATTTGAGACAGGCCTTCAGCTAGAGGAGAAAGGAAAGTCTCTTGCCAAGAAATCCAGCACACCAAGGAGTGGAGGAAGAAGGAGGAGGGACCTTTCTCCAGCAGCAGCAACAAAACAACCTCCCTCCTCTTCCAATACCAAGGAGGAAAAAAGGAACTTGGACTTTAGTGAGAAGGGTTAGGAGGCAGAAGCACATCATGAGAATATCTTAAATCTACCCTATTCATATTCTGAGGAAGAACAAGAAGAGGATGTATCCCTAGCTCTGCAAATTGTACCAGTTTCTGAAGCATTCCCATCCCCCACACCACAAGAGCAAGAGGAACCAACAGAAATGGATTCCTCCAGTAAGCCTAAAAGTCAAAATATCAATCATCTACTAAGGAAGGTTTATGAAATGGAGGTCTTGGAAAGAGAACTAAAGAGAAATAATGAGACATTGACCAGGAAGAACAAGGTACTGCACAAGTCCTACCTAGTGCAGAGAGAAAGATACATTTTCTTGAAAAGGTTGAACACAAGATACCTAAAGGACAATACCAGATTATATAGGATGGTTAGGCTCCAAAGGATGCATCTGAAGGAAGCCAAAGCAAACCCTAGCATCCACCTCACCTTATCAACCCTAGCTGAAGTAGCAGTTAGTCTCCAGCCTCCTGAAGCTATAGCCAAGGCGTTGTTAACACTCCTAGCATGAAGCCTACAGAACGGGGAGGTTGAGAAAACAGGCCTGAAAGGAAATTTTTGAAGAAAACCTAATATTTTTTGCAAAACATGGTTTTCAGTGGCTTAGGCGGACGCTATGGAAGTTCGTTAGCCACCAAAAGAGCCACTTTCGATAGCTAATGGTTCCAATAGATTGGCCTCTTAACCACCAAAAGCAGACAAAGGCTTAACGGAAAGTTTTGGCATACAAGACTAGTTTTGGGAAACTACAGATGGTTCATAGACATAATCTAAAGACAAAAGGCACTGAGGGAAGCATCAGAAAAGGATTTGTCTAAGATCCACTATGGCAGAACAACACCAAAGGACACCAACCATAGCTGTTAAAGAGAAATCCATGGTTTAACTGGTAGAGGACCAACAACAGTAATCACCATCAATTACTTCAATTATTTAAACACTCATTCAGTGAACTAAATATTCATCATAGTTATACAAGTAGTTAGGTAGGGTTTCAAACCCTAATTTGCAAAAAACTGTTACTCTTGTTTATGTTTGTAAAAAAATAGATCCAGGTTTTAGGATCTGTATATTTTGTAGAAGGATATAAAGCCTAAAACTGATTTTATGAAAAGGGTTCGACTTTGGGAATTTATAAGACTATACTATTGTTAGCTTCTTATTTTTATCATTCTTGAATATAAGCTCTTTTGTTCCAATTTGTTCATCCTTCATCTTTGTATTTGCTGTACTTATGTGTGAATGTGTATTTAGGTTACTTTTAAGTTGACTAATAACTAATAGTTGTCATCCTATTGTTGTGTTAATGTGATTTTATTTATAGGTCCCATCCTTATTAGGATTTATCCATTTATATGCATCTATTTTGTATGTAGATATGCCAGCCTGATGAGTTATCCATCCCTACACGTTATTGTCAACTTCTGAATAGTTGTAACTAAAAGCCTTGTAATTGAGTGAGTTTCATGCATGTCTTGAGAGTGGGAGGTTATATAGGTCACCTGACTTGATCCATATTTGAAAACCATAAAAACATTATCAGTTACCAAGAATCCTTAAGCTATAACCTAGAGGAGTTTCTTGGGGTGATATCAAATTGGCACTGCTGCCGGGGAGAGGAGACTGAAGGTCAGCTTCCCTGGGAGATAACTTAAATCCTTGCTTTGATGACAGGCAAAGCTTGGACACTATTCTAGTTGTAATCATCTATCTGGAGACTCCATTGAAATAAGGTGGCTTCAAGAATACCAAGTACCAGAGCAAACCCTAAAGGGCCACCAGCAACACCTGTTTGAGATCCAGAAGAAATTTTGAGGAGAGCTAGGGATTTACTAAGACAAACCAGTAGTTCTGCACAAAAATCCACATCAGGTATTTCAATAAATTTTTATGCTATTATTTCTTCTGTTGAATCACTTAATTCTCATGAATTTATAAATACATCAGAGAATCCTAGGGTTTGGGCATCTTCAAGCACTACTACTTGTGAAGATCCAATCCCTACTGACTCCACTAGGATAAGTATACCACCACCACATTCTCAGCAAGTACCTTCATCAGTGCTGCCTTCCTCAACCTTGTCCATACCCATTTCCAAAATGGCTGCCCCTCAACTGACCAAAATGGAAAGGATCTTGGTAGCTAGGTATGCCCCCCTAAATTTGTCAAAACCCCTTTCTACCATGCCTACTGGAGATTACCTCAAGTATATTCCTAAGTTCATAGGATAAGGGGATTTCATAGTTGAATAACATCTAGAGGCATTTTACAGCTATGCTGAGAATATTAACATAGAGAAAGAAGATGTATGGACTATGGCTTTTGTGCAAAGCCTAGATGGTCAGGCTAGGAAATGGTTTAAGGAACTTCCTACTAGATCAGTGGCAGGCATTAAGGCCCCAGATGAAATTTTCCTAAAGCATTGGGCAGAAAGGAGAGACCACCTCTAGTATATCACAGAGTTTAGCAACCTGAAAAGAGAAAATGGGGAGTCTGTCTCCAACTTCACTAAGAGATTCAACAATATGTACAGCAAGATCCCCACTGAAATCAAGCTCACTGATACCTAAGCTAGGATAACTTATGATAATGCCTTTGACTCTGATTTCTTCCTACTTCTCAGAGAAAGGAGGTCTACCTCCTTATCACTCATGTAGGATGCTGCCCTAGAGGTAGAATCAAACATTTTGGCATATCAGAAGGTCAAAGGGAAGAGAGACATGAAGAAGCAGCCAGCAGACCCTATTGGGTCTTCTTCATCAGATAACAAGATCGACAAAATGAAAAAATTATTAGATAACCTGACTATTGAAATTTCTAAATTGAAGGACCAAGGACAGATACCTGTAAGGGGTAAAAGGCTAGGTGACTTTGCTCCTCAAAAGCCTAATTTTATCCCTTATAGAAGAAGAAACCCCCCAGTTTAAATTCTCAGAAGAGAGGAGAATCAAGGGGAAGATTAGAGAATAAGAGCTCCATTTCAAAATGTTGTATTAGAAGAAGAGCTAGAATTCATCGAAGAAGAAGTAGAAGCGGAAGACAACATCCACTGCATGGAGGATGAGGTGGACTATTCTTTTCTGACATAGGCAAAATATGAGGAAGCCCTAATTGATGAGAAAACCACTGAAGAGGATATATATTAGGGTGATGGTCAGGGAGGGTACAATCTGAGGTCTAGGCTGGTTGCTTCTCTCAAGAAGAATGCTGGGCTTGTCAAGCAACCTACTGCACCAGCCAAAAGCATCATTGCTTTACCAAAGAAAGGGGCTGTCATATCTAAATCATTGCAGAAACCAACACCTTCAGCCATTCTTGATAAGGTCCAAATCAAATTTCCATGGAATGAGGTGAGGCTTCTAGATAGGCTGCATTATTCTTTCAACCTTGAGTCATAAATTCAAAAATTAAAGATCCCTTTCCCATTAATTGAGCGAATGAAAAACGATGCATTCAAGTCTTCCATTATGAATTCCCTTCATTAAAAGATGCATATTGACACTAAATTTGTTAACCTATAATATGACAATCATGTTGTAACCCTAGGCCCCATGATCAAAGACCTAAAGGACGCATGCCCTACTTTCTACATATCCCTAAATATCCATGATAAAATCCTCCATATTTGTCTGCTCGATTCAGGAGCCTCTCATAACCTAATGCCGAAGGCTCGGATGGATGAGCTTGGCCTTGGCCTCACAAAGCCTTACCATGATGTATTCTCCTTTGACTCCAGAAAATTCAAGTGATTGGGCCTCATCAAATACCTCATTGTGAACCTAACTCAGCTACGTTCGAAAAGCATCATGATGGACATTGTAGTGGTTGATATCCCTCCAAAATTTCATCTCTTTCTATCTCGATCATGGAGCAAAAGGCTAGGTGGCACCCTTAAGATGGATCTTACATATGCCACTATCCCCATGTTTGGAGGAGAGACTAAGAGGCTATACCAGGAAAATCAATTGGCCTACATCATAATCAAGGAGAGCAATTCAGTGAAACACCCCATCTATGCAGTGGACACTGATTTTGGGTCATGCATTTTACAAATAGATGATTCTCATCAAACACCAGTTCAGCTCACTAAGCCCACCTATCAGCAGCCCGAAGAAGTGACCACAAAAATATGGAACATGTATTTTGATGGGGATAGCACTCAAAGCTCAGCAGGTGCAGGTGTATTATTGATCTCCCCATCCAAGGAAAACATTCATCTATATTATAAGCTTGATTTTAAAACCACTAACAATATAGCAGAATATGAAGCCTTGGTGCTAGGATTTAAAGCTGCTAAGGAGATGGGGATCATGTGCATGAGAATTTTTGGAGATGCAGACCTCATTATACAGCCGATCAACAACACTTTTTAGACAAAAAACATTAGACTAAAGGCCTACAGGGATGAGGTATGGAAACTCAAAGACTCCTTTATGCTTTTTGAACTGTCATATATACCTCAGGATTTGAATCACCTGGCTAATTCCCTGGATTTCTATGCAAGTCTATTCATTCCTCCTTTACCTCCTAAGCTTAGCTATGATGTTCAGGTTAAGTTTAGACCTTCCGTGCCAGATAATGTCAAATTTTGGAAGGTGTTTGAGAATGATGAAGATATTAGTAAATTCTTTCAACTAGTGGATGAATTCTCTGATATTCACATAGACCAATAAAACCTAAACATGGAGGAATCCAAGCAGCTCAAGTTGAAAGATAAAGTGGCTGATCAAAACATTGTCCAATTACCTAGCAACTACATACGTCGAGGTCTAGTACCACTAGAAGAGTTGTTTGATCATAATGACATCACTTTTAAGCCTTCCAAAAAGGATCTATATCCTATTGTCCAAGAGCAAAACATAGGTAGCCAAAGCCATCGAAAACTGATAAATCTGTCCACTAAATTGACTGCTGATCAAAAGGAAAAGTTTTGGAGCCTGGTAAAAGAGTTTTTTGATGTATTTGCATGGGATTACAGTGACCTAAAAACCTATGACACTAACATCATCTACCACAGGATTCCTTTGGAGAAGGACACCATCCATTTCAAGCATAAGCTGAGATCCATCAGTCCTCTTCTATTACCAGTAATTGAAAAAGAAATCCATAAGCTCCTCAATGCCAAGATCATAATCCCCCACAGGTATTCCAAGTGGATTGCAAACCTAGTAGTGGTAAGTAATAAGAATGGGGAAATCAGGTTGTGTGTGGATTTTAGAAACCTAAACAAGTGTTCCAAGAAAGACAACTATCCACTGTCCATGATGGAACACCTATTGCAGAAAGTCTCAGGGGATAGTGTTATGTCCTTCCTGGATGGCTTCTATGGATACAACTAAGTTGCTATGCACCATTATGACCAAGATAAGACTGCCTTTAATACCCCTCTGGGGCGCCTTCATGTATGCTAAAATGCCATTTGGGCTAATGAATGATGGAGCTACTTTTCAAAGAGCCATGCACCTAGCTTTTATAGGGCTAAAATATAAATTTGTGCTCATATATTTTGGATGACCTAAAAATTTACTCTCACAGCCATCATGACCACTTGCAACATTTAAGGAAGGTATTTTTGAAGTACAAAAGGTATGGAATATCACTTAACCCTAATAAGTCCCAGTTTGCACTCAGTGAAGGAAAACTCCTAGGCCACATAGTCTGAGCTGAAGGTGTAAAGATCAATCTGGTAAGGGTGGAAGCTATCCAGAAGTTGTTAATACCGAGCTCAAAAAGAGATATTCAGTCCTTTTTAGGAAAGATAAAATTTGTCAAGAGTTTCATCCCTAATTTCTCCGAGCTGGTAAAGCATATAACAGTCATGCTGAAAAAAGAGGTAGAAATAAAATGGACTAACCAGGAAAGAAACTATTTTGAAGACATTAAGAAGGAAATCATGGAGGCCCCAACCCTGATTAGTCCTAAGTAGACCAAGAGTTTTTACATTTTCTCTTTTGCATCCTATGACATAGTGGCAGCTGTACTATTACAAAAGAATGATGAGGTTCTTGATCATCTAATTGCATTCTTCAACAAAACCTTGAGAGATGACGAGTTGAAGTATGATCCAATTGAGAAACAGGATTATGATCTCATAAAATATTTGAAGACTTTCAAAATTTATATTCTCCATGCCAAGGTCCTTGCATATGTCCCTTTAGCTGTGAAGGATGTTTTGACTCAGCTTGACATTGATGGGAAGAGAGCTAAGTGCATTGCCAAGCTCATTGAGTTTGATATAGAGGTGAAACCCACTAAGATGGTAAAGGGACTAGATCTTGCCAAACTCATGGCCAAAGAAAACTATGAATTAATGGGAATAGACTTCTATTGTAGCTACAACATTTTCCCAAAATTCAAAAAAATTTGGGACCCTCCTTTAATTCGTTTTGCTCAGCTTTTTGGTTTTGCTTGATGTTTGCACAAATATTACTTTGGTGCCAATGATGTTTTAAGGTTTGAATTGATTTTTCCTTGCCGTTGGAAGCATTTGAGACAATGAGTCGGAAGCAGAGTTAATTGCACACCTGTCGTTGTGGAGAATTAACAAGAAGTCGGGTCTGATCCACGATTTATTTCTCCCGATGCTTTTTATTTATTTTTCTTAATTAGTAGCTTGTTGGAATACAGTCGAAACATTTGTCTCTATGGTTTCCGTAGTTGTAGATGATGCATTGCAAATTCCCTTGATGATTGCATTGACCTTTTCCAATCCCATCGTTTTGACTTGCATATCCTTTGGATTTTAGCTTTCGCAGTTGCAGCTTTGGAAAGAAGTATCTTTTCGCTGTAGTTTGATTTTGTTTTCCGCGTGACCATTATTTTTTGGTTGAAGTCATGTTTGTTTTTACTCCGATTTGTGTTGGTTTGCAGAACTTGGTTTCTTTTATGATTTTGTAGTTGTGGCTCTCCAACCATCTATTCATCCGAAGCCTTAGTCTCACGAGCTCCGATCCGAGTTTTGATTTGTTTCTCTGCCAATTCCATTGCGGTTGTCCCAACTGTTTCATCATCCGTCGTTCCAGAGGTGATACTGGAATGATCGCCAATCCCGTAGCTGTTCAACCTCCCGATGGTTTTATTTTTTCTCCCAATTATGGTTGACCAAGGCGTATATATTGGGGTCATGGCGTTTTTATTATTTTATTGTTAATTTGGCAAATTCCCTGTGCTATCGTTATTACTCAAGTAGACCAGTTCTTTCGTTGTTGGTACCTTCGCTCCTCCGTTGCTCCGTTGTGGAAGTTTACGATTTTTTCTCCACCAGTCACGTACCACAGTGCTAGGTAGGCCCTTATGCCCATTTACCTTTCCATTTGATTGGTCAAACTAGTTTTGTTTTCCTTGATCAGTTCGTTGCCTCTGCGGTTAGTGGTTACCTAGGTTTTCCATCTTGGCATGTATATATATATATTCTAGGTAGATGGTTTGGCAGCCCAGTGGGGGGTGTTTGTGGTTTTTTCCATGATGATTTATTCCACAGCCATTATGGGGTTGCAGCCCGCACTCGATTGCTGGGGAAACCAGTGCAGACGACCATTACGTTGTCTGCACCAGTATCCTCCAGTCTACGTGTGGCCATCCGGGGGGAGTGTTTCATGTTTTTCTTTCAAGATGACGAGGTTCTGATTCCACTGTATTGTCGCCCTTGTTTTTGTGAACTAGGGTCGCAACGTTGAGATGGTTAAACTCGAATACGAACCCCAGACCAATTCTAGGTTCAGAATGCATTATCTAGTCGGACCGTGATGCGAGTAGTAGTTTCCTCTTATGTTTTCTTTGAGCTTACAATGAGTTAAATGCGCTCTTAGAGTACAGTATCTTTCCCTTGGGATTAGGCCTCATATTTTCCTTGGAAAGATTTAGTTCATAGCACCGAGAGGGGCTTTTTGAGACTGTTTTGTACTTCAGCATTATGAGGGAGATATTGGTTGTTTTAGAAAGGCCATGACATTCTAAGTTGATTATGCAAATGTTGGTCATAAGCTGGTTTTATCCTTTTGGGTAGATTAATTTTATGTGGGAACATTTGGTTTCTAAGCATTGTTTGTTTATTTTTCATAGTTGCACTCATGTTTAGCATAGACGAGATAAAATGATTATACAGTTTGTGTCCATTTTTTAATGTTATCCAGGAGTGACCCAACAGAACCTAAAATATTTTTTGTATGACAGGGAAATTTTTCAGAATTCGAGATGTCTAAATGATAGAAGAAGAAGGCTCCCATAGTAGAGGAGGAACCTGAAGTTGAAATCGTCACCAAAGTTGAATACACTTATGAGGACACCAAATGAATAGTGGGTGTGGAACCCAAATGTAAATGGTGGGAGGTCTACAGACTAATAACACACCGAGAAGTACCTGACACAGGTTTTGAGGAAGAAACCATCTATGCCAATATAGAGAGATCTGCATTGATGAGAGTTGCTACCAGAACTGAGCTTTTTCCATGCTCAGAGGTGATTGGGTGGATTCTTCCTAGGGCATATGTAACCACCATTATTTTGGAAAATGTTGATAAATAGGGTTATGCTACTTATAGCCCTGGGTATGTATCAGTAGCCTACCACTTACCAGAAGCAGAAGTGTACTTGACTAAAGAATGGCTGAAGGCAATTAAGGTGGACCTAGTCGAGACACTGAAGAGAATGCTAGTGCCTAGCAAGAACTTTAGAACTAGGACAAACCGGGGAATATGATACTACCACTCTAAGAACCCCTTACAGGTTCATTGCCCTGATGCTAACCAGGATTTTCGAGAGGGGCCAAGGTAAAATATTCAAGTTAGAATGGGTGCCTATCATTTTCTATGTTGCAAAACAGGGGACAATGTTCAACTGGGAAAACATTGTGTCCAATAGCCTCTCAGCCTACATTGCATCAGCATTAGGAGGGGTTTGCCAGAAGAGATCAAAGTTCTATATGAGCTCTATACTGATTGATTGCATACTATGCACTCAACCCTTCCCAAACCTAAGGTGTATCTGGGACCGAGAGAGAACATCAGTCTACTTAGCTTACAATCCATTATGGGCACACAAGTACCACAGTCACTATAGGGAAGTGTGTGAGCACTTCATCATGGCATTATATACCTTGATTTTCTTGAAAGAGTGCAACTGTATGTCGAAGGAAGTATTGTAGGTGATTGAAGAATATGCATACTACTACTTATCTGAGGATGGATTGTATTTCAGAATGTAGGGATGCTCTAGAGCACCCTCACTACTGCCAAAGTATGCCACTAACTATATAGTGCACAAAGAGGCAGTTAGACAAGTCTTTTTAGATGGCATAGGGACATTTTTGTTCAAACATAAGAAAGTGGCTTACCCTCCTTTACCGTTCAAGTTGGGAAGCTATAAATTCACAAGGCTGAAGAAAGCTGAGGAATTTGTGGAGGAATTGGGGAAATTCCATTTTGGGGAAATTAATTTCCACAAGAACGATTCCCAAAATAAAGTGGTAGAGAACTACAGGGAGGAAAATGTACATTTTGAATACACAAGCCACTGGGATAGAGAGGAATCCATTTTTCATAGTGCACAAAATATAACAGCCTTAAGAAGAAGGTTTAAAAAGAAAATCACCACCAAAGGCGGGAAAGGATAGGATGAGCAAGAAAAGGGAGAGGAGGAAGAAACTAGAAAAAGAAATGAATATGCTAGGAGACTAGCACAGGAAGCCGAAAGCTGGCTCAAAGGTGAGGAGGAAGAAAAGACAAGAGTTGAACAAGAATCAACTAGAAAGGTAGAAGAAGCTGCCCAGAGTGAAGAGGAGGAAAATAAGAGAAAGATGGATGAGGAACTGAAGAAGTAGGAAGCAGAAAGGCTAAAACTGATAGGGGCAGTGACAAAACAATCAACTTCTAATCCTGTAGACAGTCAGGCTCAGGACTTGGGTAATCTTGATATTCAAGATCTCGAGGTAGCTACTCGTAGCACAATAGGATAGGCTATGGTCCGTACCCTTAGGCTAATCCCTTTTAAACAAAAGAAAGGGGAGGAGGTACCATATTTCAACACTATATTTTATGATAAGGAAAGGAAAAGAATAGTGAAAAGGACCGAGAGAAAGGTCGAGACTAGGGGGTAGGAGGGTAAAATGATAAATGATAAAACTGTAGTATATGGGACAGACAAGGACCCCAGATTCACCATTAGAGTTGGGGCTGCATTGATCCATGCTTCTGAGAACAATGTAGATCGAATAATGACTAATATTCAACAGTCAAAGAAGTCTATTGTCCAGCTAAAAGATACCCTGTGAAGAGAGAGAGGAAAATAATAGATTGAAAAGAAAGTTTGAAGACATACAACATCAAAGAAAGTCTTCAAAAGCTGAGCTTTAGTTCCTCCAAGTAGAGAAGAGATCTCTGGAGCCTTCCCAAGGAAGTTTGTAGGAATTGTAGCAGGAATGTCAAGGGTTGAGGACAGAAAAGGAGCAGCTGCTAGGTAAGATAGGGGAGTTGGAGCTTCAGAAAGCTACCTTGGAGGAGTCTGATAGGAAATCTCAGGGGTAGACTGCAGAGCTGAGAGAATAGGTTTCCTCATTAACAGTAGCTCTAGAATAGGCCAGGGAATAGCAAACCAATATTCATCCTTTCAAGGAGCATGTTCTAGCACAGAGGAGCAAGATGCACCAGTTGCAAGTAGCCATAGAGGAAGAAAGGTGCAAGATCTTGCAGGTAGACAATTGGCTAGAAGAGATTTTGGAAACCTCTTCATATTTTGTAGACAGATCTTAGGATATCTTAGAAGTCCTGACGAGAAGGATGGCGAGATTGGAAGCGAATGAATAAACCCCTGTAGATATACCATCAAAAGATCAACAAGCTCTAAGGCAAGACTATGATTTACTAGAGTTTGCCATAAACACAGCCGAAGAATTCAAGAATGCTGTCAAGAAGACAAAGGGGGCTTCTACAGAATTCTTCAGGAGAATTTTGATCACTTATAATCGCTGCCAGGTTGAGGCTGAATAGAGAATGGATACCTTTCCAGACCATAGCCTATTTTTGGAGAGGTTCCAAAGAAGATATCAAGAAGATGAACAAAGGATTGTTATAGCAGATTTCACCACTCTAGGTGAATCACACTTTGTATGGCCTTCCCCTGTCCTACTGCAGAATCCTTAGACCCTATGGACCACTTTTTGTCCTTTGATGTTTCCTTGATCATCCCTAAAAACACATGAAAAATGCTATACACGACTTTTAAACCTATAAGCGCGAACATACGTGGGTTTGACCACTAAAACTGTGTACATCGGGACGTGTGCATAATCCAAATCCTTTTAGAGTTTTCCTTGACATGGATCCAACTCATCTGACTCCTGGCCTTCCCTATGCCTTGAGATCGCTCGGATTCGACCTTTCATTACCTATTTGAAATGCTATATAAGGAACACCTTGGTACATTGAAGGCATAAGAGAGAATTGAGAGCAACGAAACTATAGTCCATTATTGCCAGAACTTATGCTTGAGTCTGCATTCCTTTGTCCCTTGGAGCACTTTTGTGTTCTTCCCAAGCTTTCTTTTTGCTTGTGATCTTGCTATCGAGAGATGGAAGATTGAAGTGGTGGAGGCCAAAGTGGGGGATTCAGTTTCTTTGGTTTGCAGATGTGCTGTCAGAGGTTGTATCTTGTAATATCTTATTTATATTAATATAAATATGTTTTCCTGTCCAATAATGTTTGTTTAAATGAATATTTTATCCATGGGATCATGTCAAATGCTTTTACATTACTGATTATATATGCTGGAATAGATCTAACACCATGATATATATAATTCTTGCATTGTTTACTTGTTGTTGAGGAAGTAACAAATCAATTCAAGCTGAAGATTGGAAAGTTCAACGAGGATCTACTTCAACCGTCCAGAATAAGGTACGAGGTCTGATCCTTTAGTGTTAGACATTTAATTTCTATTGCATATTAGAAAGGATTGATTTATGGAGTCAAGTTGTCTATAGTGGTACCCCAAGCCATAGGAATTTCTCTCCGTAACAGAATTGGTGACTCCACTGGGGAGTTCCTAGTAGTTGTCCTTTGGGGGTTGTTTTCTCGGCATTCAATGAATTTGAATTGCTCTTTCTCTCTTGTTTCTGTGTCGGGTTTGGGGGCATGTATGCCTAGTAGAGTTTGATTGGTGTGAAGTTTGTCTAAGCCTATTTGTTTGCCTTGATTTGATGCACCTTTCTTCTTGTATGCGAGTTTTTGATTTACAGTCGCGTGTAGATGTGGTTTCTTCTTCGATTTCTGCGTATACACACGTGTTTACTGCAAACAGTCGCGTATGCCCTTGAGGTTTCCTTTTTGGGGAAGATAATTGGTTGCTGGGTGAATTCTAGTATTTGTTGAGTCTCCATTGGCATTGCCTGAGTCTGTTTTGACCTCTGTTCCTGATCATAAATGTTTTTTTTTAGGCTAATTTTTATTTTTTAAGATGGTTCTTGTCATGGCATTTTCGATTTTTTGTTTGAGATTAGTGCATTAGAGTTATTTTACCTTAGTGCTTTGCTTGAGTGCTGTTTGGGTGTGCTTGCAGAGTCTATGGGTCATAGAATCATTCTTTTTCTTTTTGTATCTCTTTTATTTTCAAAAAATCCAAAAACATTTTCTTATCATCATGCATTTCATTTTGCACTTTGCATTGTACTTGCACTAGATAGATTTGCTTTCGAGTACTAGTTAGGAATTCATATAGGAAAATTTGCATTTATCATTCGAAGAAGAATTGTGCATTTCATGTAGTAGCATACCCTATTTTCATGGACACAATGAATTTTCATTGATTGTTAGGTGTGCATTTTACTTTCTGTTGCGTCATAACACCACCAGTTGCACGATCATATCCCTTTTTGAGTAATAAAGCCAACTAAAATCAATGCTAAATAAAAAGAATTACAGTTTTTTCTTTTCTAGGGTGCACCGACAAGCTTAGGTTTTAGGATCTTGGAATAGTTCATTGTAAGTCAATTTTCTAAGATCACTAAACAACAACATCTAGGTGTCTTTCTAGGTGAGTGTGTGAAATCCTTGGTATAACCAGTGTTCTCAGGATCCTCCTCTCAAAAGGGAGTTAAGCACAAGGCAGTGTGAGTAGTTATTGATTGGGATGACCCCTAGTCATAACTAAGTAGCACCGAATATATTTCCAGGATTGTATTCGTATCTGAGGGCTCTTTCAAAAGTTTTGGGATTTGCTACCCTGCCCATACGGTCAATCCCTCCTATGACTGTCCGCCTGAGCATTGAGTATATTGAGGTGACCTTAGTGGCCTTACCTAGGATATCGAGGGGGTACTTCGTAGGGGTTATTCTATGGGTGTCCTGGCTAGGTTGGGGTCGGACAGCACAGTCACTTTACGCGTTGAAGCTGAGGGCCACAATAATTGGTTACATACCTCTGCTTGTTGTGTATGGGAGTCTCAAGCCTCTCCTAGGCGAGACATACCTGCTTAATTCGGGAGCTCACTTATCCAGCCCTTCTTTGCTTGCATTTGGATTTAGATTTTATTAGTGATTTGTTTGTGCACGATAGTTGGCCTAGGGTTTACGTAAATAGAGAGTCTTTTCTATTTTTTGAGTCATTGTGGATTCGAGTGAGGTTCCTCACCGTTCTCATCATTTAGCAGGACTTCTGCCTTTTACTTCTCCTCCTCCTTTGGGATAGATACCTAGATAGTCTAGGAGGAATATTACACACATTGATTCACACACCATGTGAGACCATTTAGAGGATATTCCTGAACTACCTCCTCCCATTACTGTAGACGATGGGGAATTTACTCCTACTTATGATCCTTCACCCAACTTAGCTGAGTTAGTTCCTATGATTTCTGAGATAGAACCCTTGCACGATAGACCCACTCACTCTAGGTCTGATTCCCCATTGACACGTTACCAGTATGGAATGCTAGAGGATGCCAAGAGTCATTTTGAACCTGCCAGCACTAGCTACAGTAGTTGTGCTATGTCTGGTTTCCCTACACATGATTTGACATTTCATGTCGAATCCAATTTCGAGCCTAGCACTATGCCTAGGGGCACTCTCATTCCTTACCATGTGGAGAGGTTTGGGAGCACTAGTCACATTGCACCTTCCATCCCAGTGGTGGAAGATCCATCGAATCTCCCTCCTAGGTATAGGGTTAGCGATTCGATTAGGATACCAGATCTGAGACAAGTGATGATAGGTGGTAATACATATATTATTACTTAGGTTTCTTCGTCCTCAGTCCCTAGTTCTTCAAATGCACATCGTCCACCTTATTCAGTGTGATCCTTCAAGCTGGTATATGGCTACGAGTTAGGTCCATACTGCGGTTACTAGACCGATTGTGTCTCAAGTTCACATACCGCCCGCTATGTCGGGAGGCTATGTTCATGCTTCTAGAGGTCATCTTACTACTTCTGGGGCTTATATCCCTACTTCTGGAGCGTATCTTCCTACCTACGGAGTGTCTCATGGGGCATCGCATGCGATGAGCTATGAAACTTATTATGGGGCATAGTATGGACAAGTTTCTTCACCTTATGGAGGCAGGTATCAACAACCTACTTACTCTCCTAATTACGGCTTTGTAGCTCCTACTAGTCAAGGTCCACCATACTATGGTACTTTCATGCCACCCTATATGGGTCAGATAGGAGGAGGACACTATGGCCGAGGACACTATGGCCAAGGCCATGGTGGTAATGAAACCTATATGACCAAGGGAGCGATCCATCGACCACATCATCCTAGGCTCCCTTTCCTTGTGACACTTAATCTTTCTGACTTATCAAGACTTATGAATGATCCTATCGCTCATGACCCGGCTTGGCCGACTGTCCCTACCAAGATTCCTTCGGACATACCTAAGTTCGAAGGAAAACCGAGAGGGGATCCGATCGAACACATTACTATGTTTCACCTTTGGTGCTCTTCGAATTCGTTACATCAGGACTCAGTCCATTTGTGACTATTTCAACGCACCCTCATAGGGCCTGCTGTGAAATGGTATATAGAGTTACCTAAAGGAGCTTTAACTTTGTTCGATGACCTTGCGATGACTTTTCTTAATCACTTCTAGCTACTAGTGCGCTATGATGTCGGTACTGAAATCTTGTCGACATTTCGGCAAGATAAAGCCACACATATTTCTGATCATATTCAAGAGTGGCGTAGATGGAAGAGATTAATTAAAGCTTTTATACCGCTGGAATTCCTCCTCGAGTGGTTCCTCAAGTCGTTATTGCCATATATAGCGAAGGATGTTTCCACATTCGGAGTGCAGAATGAGGAACAAGCGATCTTTAGGGTGCAGGAACTGGACTTGATCTATGCTTAGTCCCGTTTGTTGTATGAGATTATTCCCACTGCTCCTCGTTCCAATTTCGATCCCAAATTCAAACCTGGACCACATGCCGATGGCATTGTGGGTTGTGCAAGTGCGAAACCTGCAGATTTGGTTGCAAAACAAGCTAGTAAATTGTCAATCAACCAATCTGCTTCGGGACAAGCTACGACTTTTTCTCTACCCACCCAAACGGCGAATGTACTTTCTGTGCAATTGTCAGACCAGAAGGGTAACCAGCAGCCCGGACGGAATAGAAAGAAGGGTAAAAATAATAATCGAAAGGGTGGAAATAAGAATGAGAATGCTAACAATAATGACAAGAACAGTAGAAATGTTGGGGGGGACAAGCAAGCGAAATGTAACGATAAATTCCCTTGCAAGCTATGTAAGGACGATCACCTCACTTACTTGTGCCCTCGGATTGAAGAAGCTTTGAGATTCTTAGCACAAGGCCCAACTGTGCTAACTAACCATTTACCGCATAATCAAAATATGAACTCAAAGTCCCATGACCAGTCTAGTGATGAAGATCCACCAGAGGGTAGTGGTCGTGGGTGCATTAACATGGTCCGTGCTGCGAAAGTTGTGACTCGTGCTAAAGATTATATTTCATCACAACCCATCCTAGGCAAAGACCCTGATCCACCAGGGTCCCCTTTCCGCATTGAGAAACCTACAGATAAACCTAAGGCTGCACCCCGCATTCCTAACGGAGTTCTTAAGAGTTCAAGGCATAATCCAAATGCCTGAGCTGCCTAGAATTATTCATTTGTCAAGGATTTGGGCCATACTCCTTGTGCGATGTCTACATTGAAAGTGCTTCAGAGTTATCCTTCGCAAAGGAAGGCGTTGCTTTCTGCCCTTGGTTTGAACGATGATGATTCTTCCTCTGTGATCAAATTTGAAACCGTAATACATCAACCTCGCTTGCCCTACTATGTGTCTCTTTTGGTGCACGTAAAATGTGTTGGTATGACCGTTAAACGTACTTTGATTGACAAGGGCGCTGCTGCTTCTGTGATGTCTTTGGCCTGTTGGAAGGGTCTTGGTTCTCCTAAGCTGTCTAAATCAGTGACTATCTTAACTGCTTTCGATGGGAGATCTTTTAGGCCGCATGACATCCTTCCTTCCCTTAAAGTCCATTTGGGGGGGGAGACCGTTACGATAGAGGTTGAGGTGGTTGATGCGCCCCTTGACTATAATCTCCTGCTCGGTAGGAATTGGATGTATAGTATGCAAGCCATTGCTTCTTCCTTGTTTCGAGTTGTATGGTTTCCACATAATGGGAAGATCGTAACGATTGATTAGATGACATTCAAGAATTCGTCTGTTACCGCATCCTCGGGAGCTTCGATCCCGATCGTTGAGCACTCTCAGCCAGCAACTGGGAGTGTGGGTGTAGGCATGTATCCATCCCTCATGGGAAGCTTTAGTTGTCCTGCACTGATCCTCATGATAGGATCTAGTTTTGATGAGGATTTGAATTCTACGATATCGGTGTCTTTTCGCATGAATCATATGGAAGACCCTTGGATTCTTCTACACCAAGTACTTCAAGTGAGCCTGTCAAGACGAGCATGTCGTTACCTGCAACCATGATAGCTTATAAAGATAATCTCAAGAATGTTGCAGGGCCTTGTTCTTCCTCTTCGCGAATGGAGGAGGAAGACCCCTATGTGATGCCAGCATGGGCAGTATAGTATTCTCATGCCCACGACTGCCTTGATATGGTGTTCCCTTCGGATGAAGCGATTATTGAGGCTATGTTGGGAGTTGAGCCACCATGGGAGGAACTTCATCATAGATTGCACTTCCTTCCAGCGCTTAACCGTTTGGAGCATGAGCATTATAGGGAGATTCTTAGTCAGAGAGTTGGTAGTCTTGTGGTTCCATTCAGCTCTCCTGGTCCGATGGCTGATGGAAACATGGCAAACATATCTTCAATAATTCCTATCAACATCTCTCGCAATCTTGGCAAAATAGAGAATGTTTATATTGGGGTGGAATGTTCCCATGTTGAGATTCTGGAATATACCGAGCTATTCAAGGAATTTTGTGATATTTTTTTTTGGTATTACGACGAGATGGCAAGTATTGACCCTCGTATTGTCGAGCACAAGATTAAGACTTACCCCAATGCTAATCCTGTTCGACAACATTTACGGGCAGTGAACCTTAGGAAAGCACCCGCCATTAAGGCAGAGATAGAGAAACTGTTGAAAGTCGGTTTCATTTATCCAGTTCCCCTGATGGAGTGGGTTTCAAAACCCATTCTGGTGGATAAGAACCGGGGAGAAATCCGCATATGCACTAATTTCAACAATTTGAATCGTGCATATCCTAAGGATAACTTCCCCACACCATTTATAGATCATATTTTGGATGAGTGTGCGGGTAGTGAGAGGTTCTCCTTTATGGACGGATTTTATGGGTATAATTAGATACAGATTAAACCTAAGCACCAACACAAGACTGCATTTATTTGTCCTTGGGGAATGTTTGCATATCAAAAAATTCCTTTCATCCTTAAAAATGTCGGAGCTACATTTCAGCTGGCAATTACCTTGATTTTCCATGATCTCAAGTCAATTATCGAAGTATTTTTGGATGATCTCGCTGCTCATTCTCGTATGAGAATGCATCATCCCTATCACTTGAGATTGGTATTCAAAAGATGCTAGCACTATTCAGTTAGATTAAATCATCATAAGTGCATCTTTTGCGTGAAGTCAGGTCATTTGTTAGGATTCATCGTTTCGAAAGAGGGTATAAGATTTGACCCTTTGAAGGTTGGGGCAGTATTTTAGTTGTCTCCCCTGAAGAATATTCGTCATCTTCAGTGTTTGCAAGGCATGGAAAACTTCTTACGAAGATTTGTTGTTAACTTTGCCAATTTGACTAGAGGATTTATGCTTCTCTTGAAGAAGGATACTCCGTTTTATTGGGATGAGCGAGCCCAGGATTCCTTTGATGCACTTAAGCGAGCCCTAGCATCGGCCCCGATGATTAGTCCCCCAGACTATAGCCGTGATTTCTTATTATATGTGGCCGCATCCTTAGAGACGATTGGTATAGTCTTGGTTCAAGAGGATGAGGAGCTCCAAGAGCATGTCATATATTATCTGAGCCGAAACCTTATTGACACAGAGATTCTTTATTCTCATGTCGAGAAGCTAGCTTTAGCTACCGTACATGCAGTTCAGCATTTGAGACATTATATTCTCCTTCGCCAGAGACCTTGGTTGTGGCCCATGTCAATCTGTTTCAATTCATCCTCACCTGAAGGATGATTGGGGGAAACTATAATAAATGGATTGTCATTCTGCAAGAATTTGATCTTGAGTTTGTCTTGGAAAAATCGAAGAAGTATTTATTCTTTGTAGAGCTTACATCGGATTTTTTGAGTGAGGCTAAGGAGTTGCTTTGTGAAGATACATTTTTCGATGAACACATCTTCTTAATCTCTACATTAGACCCATGGTATGGGGATATCATAATATATTTACAAACACTGAAGACCCCTACTCACCTCTCATGAGATGAACAATGATAATTACATCAAGTCTCTAAGAAATACCTTATAGTGGACAATACTTTGTATCGTCATGGGGTAGATTCCATTTTACGATGTTGTTTAAATCATGACGAGGCTGAGGTTGTGTTGAATGATTGCCACAGAGGGGCGTGTGGTGGTTATTTATCTGGGCTTTGTACAGCTCAAATTGTTTTGAGAGTGGGTTATTTCTGGCCGTCGATCTTTAAGGATTGTATTGATGTGGTCAAGAGGTACCACCCTTGCCAGGTGTTCACATGTAATATGCGCTTGAAACCTGCACGGTTACATCCCATTATCACCACCGGTCCCTTCACTAAGTGGGGGCTCAATTTTATGGATTGCAACCCAACTTCGACTAGGGGGTACCATCACATTATAGTGGCTATTGATTATTTCACAAAATGGGCTGAGGCTATGCCTACAGTAAAATCCAACGGTGAGACAGCTGCTCACTTTGTATTCAACCAAATTATTACTCAGTTTGGGATTCTGAAAGAGCTTGTCACTGACCATGGCTCGCACTTTCAGAACCGTATGATGGAAGAGTTGGCATCGAAGTTAGGGTATAAGAAAGAACACTCCTCTTCTTACTACCCCCAAGCGAATGGACAAGTAGAGGTAGTGAATAAATCACTCAAATCCATTCTCCAACGAACCATCGCACAAAGCAAGAATAATTGGCACACTATGTTATATCCTGCTTTGTGGGCATATCAAACCGCGGTTAAGACTGCCACTGGTTTTTGTCCATATCATCTTGTGCATGGAGTGGAGTCGATATTGCTGGTTGAATGCGAAATTCATTCGTTGAAGCTAGCTGTGGAACTCTTACCAGATACTTCACCTTTGGACGAGCGTTTGGTTCACCTTGAGAAACTTTATGAGGAGCATCGAGATGCCTTGGTGGCTCTAGAGGTTAATAAGCATCGCGTTAAGGTCCAGTACGATAAGTCTGTCCATCAAAGAGTGTTTAGCGAAGGAGACTTGGTCCTTTTGTGGGATCAACCGAAAGAACCCTTTGGGGCAGGGAAATTTAATCCTATGTGGCATGGTCCTTACATGGTCAAGCATGTGTTAGAGAAGGGTGCCTATGAGTTAGTAGATTACAAAGGAACAGCTTTGGAGGAGCCTCAAAATGGGCCCTATCTTAAAAAAATACTATGCATAATCTTTAGCCAAGGTTGCTTGTTGTATATTATTGTACAACTTTGCATAGTTAGGTCTTTTTTATTTGTTTCAGGTTTGTGATTAGTTTTCATTTCTTTTGGAAGATGTCAATGGAATCTTCCACCTACATAGGATTCACGGATGGTGCAAGCCATCACACTCAACACTCAGCCTCTGCTGCTTGGGTGATTTATACTCCTATGAGTCAGGTTTTGTCTTCAGGAGGTGTATGTCTACGGCCATATTCCAACAATTTTGCTGAATATAGCTCCGTTATTGAGCTTCTACGAGATGCCATTCTACATGGCATTCTATCTCTTGAGGCATGTCTTGATTCGGAGTTAGTAGTGTCACAGCTCAATGGTTTGTACCATGTTAGAGATCCAACATTATTGAGAAGGTTCTTACGTGTCAGATTGTTAGAATGACAATTTGACAATATATCATATATATACATTCCAAGAAATAATAATCAAGTTGCTGAATCATATGATAACTATGTGTTAGATTGGCATTTGTTTCATTCATAATTAATTAATCACAAACACAATTTTTACACATGTAAATAAATAAATCGATCACCAGAAAACTTTTTATATATAAAAAATGTGATAATACATAGTGTCATGATACAAAACTGGGGCTTTTTAAGCCACCATCATATAATACATGGTCGTACAAAATAGATACACTCCCAGGTGTCTAATCTTGTGGAGGAGGAAGAGGAGGGTTGTGATCATGGAACGTCACTATGGATCTAGCTAGCTATCGAAATAGATGCACCCATGCATGTGGTACACCGACCACCTGCCGCTGCATGGCCTCAGGCAAGTCCTCGACTTGCGCCATGGGAACTCTATGAGTCGGTCTCACAAAGTTGGTATGAATGCTTTAGAACGTTCGCTCTGCATCCACACCTGTGATGTCATCTCCTCTTCCCCTCCGTCTATGACGAGGGAAGCCCTCTAGACACCGTGGTCCCACATCTGCACATAAATGGTAGATGTCACTATGTGTTGTCGTGCAGAAACATGTCTTTTTGCTTCCATAAAATCAAGAAAATACAAAAAAATTAAATTACTCAAATTTTTTTAAAAAGAGTGAGGGTCGAGATTCGTTACCTATATCACCATACACCGATCCTGGTGGCAATGGCATGTCCGTATCCCCCCATAAATTTATCCCTACATAGGGGTAGTCATCAATGGCAACTATCTGTTGTCGCCACCATGGAAAGAAGTCAGTTGGATATGGGTTGGACACCCTACCACCCCCCAGTCTGTGCATAGCATCTGCCCAACGTCGTTGGGATGGATCTCGAACACCGTGGAGAGGAACATCCACTCTAGGGCTCAATCCTGGAACACGCTCGAATAAAAACGTGCTCGAGATACTGTTGAACCTAAAGTTCCATACCCTGCCTTCCTTACACTCATTGAACTGGTGTTTCATGTTTCTTAGTAGCGTAGTACTCCATTCATAGATTGTGGGTCTCATGCACTCCACTGCATAGAACATCAGAGGCCGCGAGGCTTGGTGGAGTGATTCTAAGCTGTCTATCCTGCCCAGTGTCAATAGTATGACCTTTAATCCTAACACATATATAGCATTGGTAGGGACCTGACTCCCCACCTTCTCAATGTCTGGATAATAGTACACTTCAATGTACTCGTCGATAGTCAGGCCACCCCATGGCCCACCTCGGGAACGAAGGTTCACCACCTCCCCTCGTCTAGAAAGACCCGTGATAAAATATATGTCCTCCACCTCTATGGTGAGGGACATCCCATCAATATTAAAGGACTCCAAGTATGGATCCCAATAGTCTACCAACATCTGTAGCAGTCTTGGTTTAGCCCTCAAACCACCAAGACACCAAAACTTATAGAGTCCACATGGACGAAGAGCTTGTTGAGCCATTAAGTTGGCCCTTACTGCTTCCTCTACTTCACCATGCTCACACTCTCTCCATTCTAGCACCATCCTGCAAAAGAAATTGAAAATTTTCCCATTAGTTTAACTGAAAATCATATGCACAACCTCATACGCGACTGTTTTGAAAACAGCCGTGTATGTATGCGGGTTTGAGGCCCTTTTCTGTGTATATCCAGCCCTATACATGGAAAAATCCTCGATTTCTGCGTGGGCCACAGCACTCATTTTAGGATGGCCTAAAAAATTCATTTGACCATGAAAATCTATAAAAATTATGTCAAAATGCAAGAGGAGAGCATGAGTAAATACCTGGAAGAAACGGTTGTGAATTCCGCCGGCTCGATCTCCTGGAATTTGTAGTTGAAAGTCAAAGCTCAAATGGGTAAAAGTTTCAAATGATTTATATTTTTTACTATTTATAGAAAAAATTTGAAATATTTGAAAATTTTTACCCCCTTTCCTATAGTTTCGACATTTTCTAACCATTTTGGACTGTTTTTGACGTAAATGGTGTTGTAGAAGACCTTTTTCAGTGTTGTTTTAGCCTTTGGATTGACCCGTTCATACTGATCTCAGGTATCATGATTAAACTAGACTATAGGTTAGGTTTCACCACCATTTTCATGTTGCATGATCTTGTGACCATATCACCATGACCTTAGGTACGAACCCACTTTATTATGTCACAGAACCTTCTTGCTGCTTTAGAAGTGGCATGATATGAGTGGTAGAGCTTCACCTTACATGGGTACCCTAGTTAGCGCCTTATTTGCATTTGGTTCCCATGCCGATGGTTTCTCCTTTAGGGTGTGGGAGTCCATTGTATAGTACTGCCATGACATTTCGCAAGAGCCTCATACTCCTCTTGATCTTATGCCAGCCTATTTCCCTCAGTACTCCCTCATGTCAAGTTGTGAATGCATTATCATGAGCTTTTCCTGCCTTATTGAGCTTTATGCTGGCCCCCCTAACATTGCGTTTCAGCCATATAGCCCGATCTTGTCTCATGTCTAGCCATGCAGAGCCATTTTTTATATCCTTCGTAGCTTGATTCCCTTTTTACCGGGAGGGGATTTTCCCCCGAGTGTCGATATCCTACACATGTATCCTTGCATTGAGCATAGGTATGTTTCACTGCTTGGAACTAGTTTGTTTTCCCCTATGACACTCGTCTCCTCCTAGTTTGTAATGATAAAGCTAGTTTATTCTTTTTTCAAGCTTTTCAAATAACTGAAAAAGTCAAAAAAAATATCAAAAAACCAAAAATCCGGACAAGGAAAGATGTTATCTTTGGTAGCTGTCGAGTCGTGTCGCCTTCGAACAGAGCACTGTATATCACATCCATTGGTTGGGTTATAGTTTGACTTTAGGAGTTGTACTCGTTTGTCTAAGTTTATCTCCACCGACTGGTTAAGCTTCCAGTCCCTATGGAGCCTCTGTTGATGCCTCTTGTGTCACAGAGATGTCCCAGTTTGTATATCGAGTCTATGCTTCCTTCATTCAGTCACCATACGTCATTATGCTCTTGTTCAAAGGAAGTTGAAACCTGAGTCGGCCATTCCTCAGTTATCTTGACTTTGCATGTTGGCCATTCCCGGTACAGTTACTGGTTCGTGCACCTATGATCGAGTTCTTCCACATTATACAACTTTGCTGAGTACCTCATGTTGGATGATGGGGGATGCCTTAATTCCCTCCTTCCAGCGGATTTCATCCCATCAACTTCATATCATTTATTCTGGGATTGGAGTCTAGAGTCATTTTGAGTGCCTTGAGACTTGCAATCATCAGTGGTAGGTTCTCTCACCATCGATAGTTTCTTGGGAATACATCAATGTTCCCTAATCGATGGATCCTCTCAAGTGTTCGACCTCAACACATATATTCAAACTTGTTAGTTTGAACTCTAGTACCTTGATTCCCATTTTCATTATCGGTGGGTGATCTCGCATCTGTTAACGATATACATTAATGACTGGTAATTAGACTATGGACTACTATGTTCGATCTTGACACCTCTATTCACATAGTAGGACATGTACTCGTAGCATATTGTGTAGAATACTTTCTAGATTGGTGGCATCTCTTATATGCTACCTCCTTGATTGTGCCAGTGTTCATGAGATTTCAGCTCTCATGACTTGATTCCAGTATGTCAGATATTTCCAGCCACTATGGACATCTTGATCTATTATATATCTTCAGCCATTTTGGAGATCATGGTCCTTTGTGTATCTTCATCATGGAGATTCTGATCTATGTATATTGTATGTGGTGATGACCACATATGTGATATCATGTATTATGCCTATTCATGGCCATTGTACTCTTATGTATCCGGGACTGCTATATGTATTTGTAGTTGTATGTAGAGTTGTATTATTGTACTATGCTGATTGGGTGGCTGGTATTCCATTTGGGATCCTTCATCACTCCACTTCTGGGATGGACTTATAATGTATTTCGGCCATCGTATGACCCCTCTGACCTCACACATTAGGGGGCATCTATTATAGAGGATTTCACCACTCTAGGTGAATCACACTTTGTATGGCCTTCCTCTGTCCCGCTGCAGACTCCTTAGACCCTATGGACCATTTTTTGTCATTTGATGTTTCCTTGATAATCCCTAAAAACACATGAAAAATTCTATACACAACTTTTAAACCTATAAGCACGTACATACGCGGGTTTGACCACTAAAACCGCGTACATCGGGATGTGTGCATAATCCAAATCCTTTTGGAGTTTTCCTTGACATGGATCCAACTCATCTGACTCCTAGCCTTCCCGATGCCTTGAGATCGCTCATATTTGACCTTTGATTACCTCTTTGAAAAGCTATATAAGGAACACCTTGGTACATTGAAGGCATAAGAGAGAATTGAGAGCAACGAAACTATAGTCCATTGTTGCTGTAACTTATGCTTCAGTCTGCATCCCTTTGTCCCTTGGAGCACTTTTGTGTTCTTCCCAAGCTTGCCTTTTGTTTGTGAGCTTGCTATCGAGAGATGGAGGATTGAAGTGGTGGAGGCCCAAGTGGGGGATTCAGTTTCTCCGGTTTGCAGACGTGTCGTCAGAGGTTGTATCTTGTAATCTCTGATTTATATTAATAGAAATATCTTTTCCTATCCAACAATGTGTGTTTGAATGAATATTTTATCCATGGGATCATGTCAAATGCTTTCACATTATTGATTATATATGCTAGAATATATCTAACACCATGATATATAGAATGCTTGCATTGTTTACTTGTTGTTGAGGAAGTAACATATCAATTCAAGCTGAAGAATGCAAAGCTCAACGGGGATCTACTTCAACCGTCCGGAATAAGGTACGAGGTCTGATCCTTTAGTGTTAGACATTTAATTTCTATTGCATATTGGAAAGGATTGATTTCTGGAGTCAAGCTATCTGTTGTGGTACCCCAAGCCATAGGAATTTCTCTCTGTAATAAGGATACAGCACATCAAAGCCATAGATGAACAAACCCTAAGGAATGAAGTACCTCATTCTGTGGTTAGTGTGTAGTTGTTAGAATACCAAATCTACATGAGCGTAGCCAGAATAGAAGTAATAAGAAATCAGGATGCTAAATTCGAAATAAATATTCATTTCATAGAACCTTCCGAATTTGAAAGCATTTCCTCAGAGGCTTTAGCGTGGAAGAAGTTCTTGAATAGTCAAGCGGGACACTCCTCATGAGCACTTTATTTTTTTTATTGTGCTATATTGTAAATTTTATAAGCACTTAATGAAAGAAAAGTGTGGGAGGTGAAGAGTTGGGGAAGCCCAAGAGTCATTCGTGGGAAGCCCAATAGTTTTTTTCTTTTTGTATAAATATAGAAGATTTAGATAAGAGAGAGTCTTTTTCCAAGTGAGATTTGTGAAGACATATTGTAAGAAGAACTATTTCCTTTTGCAATAGATAATTAAAGTTTTCCTATTGGAGAAAGCTTGCTGGAATGTTCAAATGTTGTGCTATGGATTTGTTGAAGAGGAACTATTTCATTTTCAGCTTTGTGTCCACTAATTAGGAGATTGTTCTAACTCTTTGAACCGATGTTCTTGTATGAGTGATCTCTGGTTTATTTCATGAAAATTTACACTATGAGTAATGAATGTTGTTCAGAAACAATTGGCTATCTAGTTGTTCAAATATATTTCATTGTTCATGTGTTTGAAGAAGTATCAGCTATCTGTGATTTTTCATAATGCATGTACAAAATACATTACTCATTAATAAAGGATAATTTTGCTCCCTAGGGATAGCTTAGGTAGTTAGTTTTAATTCCTTGCTATGTGTGATTTAGATGCAAGAGAGTCTAAGACGAGAGGTAAGAACCTGTGCATCATATTGTGAGCACTCCTTGCATTCTCAATCAATCTGGATTTTTAGATAGGCACTTGCATGTCATAATTAAAACTAAAAAGCACAAAAATATACACGGTGGACCGGGCCACAACCGGTAAAACATTTTATTTTTGTTACTTGACCTACGGTAGTTGGACCGCAAACCGTACGAATTCTCTACACCAAATAGTCACGGGCTAGTTGGGAATGTTGACTGGGGAGAATCCCTTGCTGTTGTTGCCTGTGAATTTCCAGGCCTCAACAACTTCACATGTGTCAAATCAACAAAGGTGCAGACTATGGTAGCAGCAGAAGTAGATCAAGATCGAAAGGACATTCCATTAGTAGATGGAAACATATCTTCATGTGAGTGGTACTCAGGTATTATTCAATTTTTTTCAAAAAATACATTTCTCCTTATCTCACTCCTAACCAAGCACGAGCTCTTAAGTTAAAATCTGTTATGTTTTGCATAATTGACAAATTACTGTACTGGAAAGATCAGTTTGGAGTTTTGCTAAGGTGTCTAGATAAAGAGGAAGTAGAGAAGGTCATGCATCACTTTGATTCCAGCACATGTCGGGGCCACCACTATTGGAAAACCACAGCCCACAAGATGTTAAGAGCAGGATAGTATTGGCCAGTACTCTTTGCTGATGTATGCACTTTTGTAAGGGCATGTGACCAACACCAAATATTTATAGGGAAGCAACAACTCAAATACTTACCCCTTAGGCCTATTGTGGTGAATGGGCCTTTCCAACAATGGGGTATGGATTTCATAGGTGAAATAAATCCATCTTCCAATGGAAAGCATAAATGGATCCTAGTATCCACTAACTACTTTGCCAAATGGATAGAAGCAGTACCCACCAGGGATGACACTCATGAAGTAATCATGATATTTTTATATGAGAATATCTTTAGTAGGTTTGGATTCCTAGTAAGGTTAGTAACTGATAATGCACCATCTTTTAAATCTGGGGAATTAGTTAACATGTGTGAGTCAATGGGAAAACAACTGGTGCATTCCACCTCCTTTTATCCACAAGGCAATGGCATGGCTGAGTCATCCAACAAAAGTTTAGTCAGGATCATTAGAAAATTGCTGGAGACAAATTAGAAAAGTTGGGATTCAAATATTAAGTTTGCTTAATGGGATGATAGGGTAACAAACAAAAGATCCATAGGGACTTCTCCATTCAAGCTAGTTAATGGTACTGAGACCATTTTTCCTATCCAGCTCATTCTTCCAGTGGCAAAGTTCTTTTAGGAAGAGGAAGATGACCAAATGATATGGTGAGGAAGAGGATGTACTTGGTGGAGTTACAGCAAATCAGAGAGCAAGTTATAGGAATATTAGAAGCTCATCAGCAGAGGATAAAGGGCATGTTTGAAAAAAGAGCAAAAGTAGACAACTTCCAAGTTGGAGATTGGGTCCTCAAGTGGGATGCTGTCATACAGGACAAGGGAAAACATGGAAAATTTGACTCATTGTGGATTGGCCCTTTTGTGACAGCCCAGGTACATAAAAATAACACCTTCAAATTGCAAAATCTAGAAGGGGAAGAGGTATTCGATGGCCTAGTGAATGGGCGGTTTTTGAAACTCTACTTTATTTAAGGCTCTGAGGCCTTATTATTGTAAATTAGTAGATAGTAGGTTGCTTTTGCTTACAGAATAGACTACATGCCCAATGGAACAGTAAAATTTGATAGTGTTAAGTTATTTAGTTACTTGTATGGAAAGGAATTTTGGTCTGGGATTCTTGGGACCTCACTTAGAGGTTCCCATCCCTAAGTAGGAGCTAGATGTTATCTCCCAAAATAAATTTATTTTGATAGTAGGAAGAATCAAACTTGTGTAATGAAAGATATGAGTATGACTGACAATTTGAAAGCCTCTATTTTTTATTTGGATGAAAATTTTACAAGTTATACCTTTCGATGGCTTAGGCGAGGACTATTATAGCTCATTAGCAATCGAAAAGGTATGTTTCAATAGCTAAATAGTTGAACGTGGGGAAAAGAAAAACCACTGAAAGCAGCCTGAGCAAGCAGATTCAAAGTAACACTTTCGGTGGCTTAGGAGAGACTGTAGAAAACTAGTTAGACACCAAAAAGGGTTGCTTTCAGCAGATTAGAGAGAGGAACAAGAAGGGTTTTAACCATCGAAATAAAGTGGCGAGCAGCATTGGGAAAAGTACATTCTATGGCTTAGGAGAGGCTCAGAATGGTTCATTAACCACCTAAAAGGGTCTCTTTCAGAAAATTAGAGAAATGTTCAACACATATGCTAACCCTTGAAAGCAGGAACATAAGAACTGGGTGAAAAGCACTTTCAGTGGTTTAGGAGAAAGCGAGGGCATCATTAACCACTAAAAGAATAGGTTTTCGACAGTTAAAAAGGTATTTCGATGAGGTCGTTATCTTTCGAAAGCAGGATTTCACCACGGTGATGGGGTAAAAGTTTCAGTGGCTTAAGCAAGAAATACAACACTTCATTAACCACAAAAAAACAACTTTTGGGGGGCTAGCTGACAAACTCCCAGAGGATCTTAACCACCGAAAGGGAAAAATAAGGAAACGGTTAGGAAACTGTCACATCTGACCCTATCAGCAAGATAAATGATCATTTGTGAGTGTGATTAACCACTGAAAAGATCTGGAGCTGCATGAATGCATGGGGAAATGGCTAATGGTTCCGATAGACTGGCCTCTTAACCACCAAAAGAGGACAGAGGCTTAAAGGTAAGTTTTGGCGTACATGACTAGTTTTGGGCAACTATAGATGGTTCATGGATGTAATCTAAAGATAAAAGGCGTTGAGGGAAGCATCAAAAAAGGGTTATGTGTGAGATCCACTATGACATAACAGTGCAAAAGGACACCAACCCTAGCTATCAAAGAAAAATCGATGGTTTAACTAGCAGAGGAACAACAACAGTAATCACCAGCAATTACTTCAGTTTTTTAAATATTCATTCAGTGAAATAAATTTTCATTATAGTTAGACAAGTAGTTAGGTATGGTTTCAAACCCTAATTTGCAAAAAATTGTTACTCTTGTTTATGTTTGTAAAATAACAGGTCAAGGTTTTAGGATTTGCATATTTTGTAAAAGGTGATAAATCCTAAAATTGATTTTATAAAAAGGGTTTGAATTCGGGGATTTATAAGCCTATACTATTGTCAGCTTCTTATTTTGCTCATTCTTGAATATAAGCTCTTTTGTTATTATTTGTTCAGCCTTCATCTCTGTCTTTACTGTACTTATGCCTGAATGTGTATTTAGGTTACTTTCAAGTTGATTAATAAATAATAGCTGTCATCCTAATGGAGTGTTAATGTTATTTGATTTATAAGTACCATCCTTATTAGGATTTAGCCCTTTATATGTATCTATTTTGTATGTAAATCTGCTAGCCTCATGAGTTCTCAATCCCTGCACCTTATTGTCAACTTCTGAACAATTGTAACTAAAAGCCTTGTAATTGAGTGAGTTTCATGCATGTCTTGAGAGTGGCAGGTTATATACGTCACCTGACTTGATCCATATTAGAAAACCCTAAAAACATTGTAAGTTATGAGGCATCCTCGAGCTACAACCTAGAGGAGTTTCCTGGGGTGATAACACATTACCTCCATGCGTATATGAGCGCAAATTCTAGAACTTTCCATTACCACATGTGGCAAATCCTGACATACTAAGCGATTTGAGATCAGTAACTCATAAGCATCATTAACTTAACACATGAGTAAGGATGCATGTTAACAATTGTATGATTAAATACATGTGGATTTTTTTTTATTTGTTAATTTTAGAGGTGTGTGACAGTTCCCTATTTTTTATCATTTTCTCTATGGAACCGACAACCTTATGCATCACTACAGTTGGAGGGAATGACTGCAATGACAATGAATGCAAAATAATAAAATCTAAATTGTGTTACATTTTTTAATTTTTCCCTAGTCTAGTGCTCTCTATTATGGATGCACCACGGGTTTTTGATATATATATATACACACACCATCAATAAATATAAAATTAAAAATATATTTCGACATTATGGTTTTTTCATTTACCCTACTTTGGTGCTCTAAATTATATTACATACCGGTGTGTTTTCAAAATACCTACACATTTAATGAATATAATTATATAAAAAAATTGTGTTTCGTTTTTTATTATTATACACTGTTAGAATATAATCCGTTAGGGTTATATAATGTAAATAAATAAATAAATAAATAGTAGGAAGCCAAACAGGCTGAGTGGAAGGTGAAACCCAACTGCCATGTGATTTGTATAAATATAGGCATTTGCATTGGAATAATAATCAATTGGGAGTTATTACCAACAAGTGGTATCAGAGCGAACGCTGCCATAACTCCTTCCTGTTGCTAGTCTGCCCATTCCAGGAATTCTGCTTGCCAGTCCATTGCCAGACTGCTCCATCAGTCTGCCATTCCATTGTTCTTTTCCTTCATGATTGAGTTTGTGTGCTGCAAACCCTAATTCAGACGCGTTTTGTATGTGTATTATTTTGTATAGCTTGCTCTTTGGTGTTGTGTTGAATACTCATGCATATCCTAAGTGAGGAGTCTATATATTGTGTTGTATACTATTTATTAGGGTTTCCTTTCATGCCCCCTTGTCTTAGAGTTTGGAGCTTCGGCGATCTCTGGGCTCTGGATGTTGCTACAGCAACATAGAAGCAGTATTATTATTATTACTACGTTGAGTATATCTCCTCCTCTTGCTGGACCACCAAAACGCCGACGACGCCGACGATTCCAGTTACTATTGTGACCCCTCTACTCCATTGAAGCATTTGCTGCTGCTCGTGTAAATCCCGGTGTCATCACAACTATCCTCCTTCCTCTTCCAGCTGATGTTCCAGTAACATTAACACGGGCAGACAAGGGCAAACTTAAACCTGTCCCAACAAGTTCTATCTTCATTGGTTTACCATCAAGCTGTACATTGTTGTACCGTTTCATAGTATTACTGCGTGTTGAAGACTGTTGCATTTTGCGTTGTGAAGTTGCACTGCGTTTTGCTCATATCATATGGTGACTGCTTCGTTTTGAAGATGGCGCTGTTGACTGATATATATTAAAGACTCTTGCTGCAAGATATGGTCGGAAAAATCTCTTCCATGGATGCAATGGCTGCGTTTGCCCAATTATAGGACTCGTGGTATTCAATATCTGGTGCTTATTCAATATTGTCTGATCCATGCTGTTTAATTTTATGAGCATCTTCAGAGTCATTTTCGGTTTTGAGCATGGCTAGCATCCTTCTTTTGCTCAGATAACTAAAACTCGGTTACAAAAATATAACTACCCTACGTTCACCCAGAAATTATATGAATTTAAACCATCATGGACGAGAACCCCGAACTTTGGGAAGAAAGTGAGGGTCGCTGAACTGGTCCCTCATTTCTTCTCCGAGATGAGGAGATAAGAAATCATTGGACTTCATCTTCATGTCAACAGCCTGAAGGCCAGCATCACGCGCCACCGGTAGCTTCCTATTTGGATGTAAGCTATTCGTTTTTCTTGTAGCAGCACTTTGAAGTTAGATCTGCATGTTTGCATCCCATAAGCTTTTCTGTTAGTCTAAAGGCGTTGTGAAGACTCAGTGCATAGAGGTAATCTGTTACTTGCTTGGAGATAATGCAAAAAAAAAACCCTCGATTTTTGCGTAGAGACTGTTTGAAGAGACCAGCCTGCGTTGGAGCCTACATGATGAAGTTGATGAGCATTGTGCATGAAGACTTGAAGACCATTGCTGGTGCTGTTCCATTAGTATTGACTGCATAAACCCTAATCCTTGTGCGTGAAGGAAAACAAGCAGATTATAACTATTCAGAATTCAGTCCTCCGGGCACCTCTCACGTCTGTCTCGCTTGGTTCTCCCCAATCGTTCTGCTTGGCCTGCTTCTTTTTGTCATCTCTACCAGTATATGATGCGGCATGATCAATGTGTATTTAATATGCTATGTATGAGTTCTGCTATACCTAATATGTAACCACGCTCTCTTGACTTTAAGAGAAATGAGAGAACTCTTTTCATGCTGCGATTTTCTGAAGAGATCGTTGTGGTTGAATGATATTATATTGTGACTGATATATAATGCTTGCTGCAAGTACAATGTGAAGATTGATTTTTGCTGAAGAATAATAGTTGCGTGGAGTACTAATTCAAGGAGAATGAACATGCTGCGTGTTTGGTGCATTTTGGACATATGAGATTTAACCTGTGGAGCTGCCTACGAAATCAAGTGATCCTGTGTAATTCTGAATACTAAGACTGATATATTGCATTGTGATACTGAGAATGATATATTACTCATGATTGATATATTTTGTATATTGAAGAAGCTTGTGTATGCTCACCTGAAGCTTGCATTGTATTCACCTTGGCAGAGACTGTAGACCTGCAAGGTTATTGCTTTTTTTTCTCTATTTCTCTTTGTAAATTACACTAATAGTTGTAAAGATGCACTCTTTGGCATCTAGTATTGGTGCTTCCCTAGCTAGCAAAGACCAATCCAAAGACCCTTACAAGGGAGAATGCAGCAAGAGAGGATGAGGAAGAAGAAACTTCAAAGGCAGAGGGGGCAGAAACAACTCCAGAAAAAGATCAAAGTGCAACCATTGTGGAAAGACTGGGCACACATCAGATCAGTGTTGGGATTCATGGGACTCCATCAAAGACAAGCACAACCAGAAGAAAGATGACCAAGATGCTAGTAAATCTTCTGATTCTTGTATTGTTGCACATTGTAATCTTGGATTTAATGAAATGACTTCTCTCTCATCTTATAAATATTGTTGGCTGCTTGATACTTGTGCAACATCACACATGACATTTATAAAAGACTGTTTTGAAGAACTGAATGAAACAATAGATGGCATAGTTTACTTTGCAGACAAGTCAAGTATTAAACCAAAGGGAATGGGCACCTTTCGACTGAAGATTCCTGGATTCCCTGATTTCTTGTTGAAGAACGTTCTCTATCTTCCAGAGTTGCAGAGAAGCCTGCTGTCCTTGGTGGAGATTCAACAGCAAGGCCATTCCATCCACATGTTTGATGGAATCATTGAAATAAGAAAGTCTGCTGACAACCAAGTCATCATGACTGGATACGAAGATGGAAAGCTGCTGAAGCTCAAGAGTTCATCCACAAGATTTTCAGAACTATGCCTACCTCTCTCAACATGGAGAAGGTAATATGTCATCTAGTTCATTGTGGCATGCAAGATTTGGTCATCTAAATTATAACAGTCTTCGTTTGTTGAGAAATAATGGTGTATTTGGCTTTCCCACCATTCCTAAAGAGAAGAATAAATGTGATGCATGCATATTAGGGAAACATATGAAGCTGCCATTACATGAATCTAATTTCAGAGCAAGTAGGAAATTAGAGTTAGTACATTCTGATTTGTGTGGCCCAATGCCAACTCCTTCAGCAAATGGGAATAAGTATTTTATGACATTTGTTTATGACTACTCATGAATGTGTTGTATTTACTGTTTAAAGACAAAGTCAAAATAATTTCAAACATTCAAAGACTTTCATGCATTGATTGAAAAACAAGCACAATAAAAAATTGGTACACTTCGTACTGATAATGGGAAAGAATACACTTCAAATGATTTTGAAAATTATCTTCGCCAACATGGAATTGCACATCAAACTACCATTCCCTACAATCCTCAACAAAACGGGGTAGCAGAAAGAATGAATAGAACCATAATGAATATGGTTCGCTCTATGATGTTTTTCAAAAATGTAAAACTAATGTTTTGGGGTGATGCAGTAAAATGTGCAGCATATTTGAGAAATAGAAGTCCCTCTAATGCACTTGATAACAAGACTCCACATGAAATGTGGTTTGGCCATCTCCCTTCAGTCAGGCATCTCATAGTTTTTGGTTCCACCTGTTATTCCTTGATTCCGAAGGAGCAAAGAAACAAGCTTCGTGCTCGAAGAAGAAAGTGCATTTTCCTGGGGTATGAAGAATACTCCAAGGCATACCGTTTGTATGATGAGGTAAACAAGAAATTTGTTATTTCTATATATGTCATTTTTCTTGAAACTAATAAAAATGACCTGTCCATTGAGAGACAGCTTGATCATTTGGAAAATTATCCTCATCCAAAGAACTATTATGAAAATGAATATGAAATTCCAAATCTTGAAGGGGGGATTCCTATTCTGGATCAACCTTTGGAATTTCCATATGAAGCACCAACTCCCCCGCATGAAGAAGTTCCTGCTACTTCACTTGAACAAGAGGTTCAACTAGATGATGTGATTGAGAGAATTGAAAGACTCTCAATCAATGATGAAGCTCCACCATCTGATCAACCAAGACCATCACGGAAGATTCCTAAATGGGCCACAAAGACACTTGAAAGTGTCCATCCAGATGAAGTTGGAAAGACGGGAACGAGAAGTTCAAAAAGACATGAAGATGGAGGAGAATCAGATAATTCAGGTGATGACATGGATGTATCATTTGATTGTGAATTTAATTTATCTGCTAACTTTGAACCAACTTCCTTTGGAGAAGCTTCTACTCATGTTGAGTGGAAAGAAGCTATGCAAAATGAGTATGATGCACTCATAAAGAATGGAACTTGGAAGCTGGTTGACCCTCCAGTTGGAACCAAACTAATTGGATGCAAGTGGGTGTACAAGAACAAATACAGATCAGATGGCTCACTTGACAATCACAAAGCGAGGCTTGTAGCAAAAGTCTATGCACAGAAAGAAGGAATTGACTATGAATAAACATTTTCTCCTACAACAAAATGGGCTACCATCCGAACCTTACTCTCTTTAGCTGCTCAAAAAGGGTGGAAAGTTCATCAAATGGATGTGAAGACTGCTTTCTTGAATGGAGACTTGAAATAGAACGTCTTCATGTCTCATCCAGAAGGCTTTGTTGTGAAAGGAAAAGAACAAAAGGTATGGAAGCTTGTCAAATCCTTGTATGGCCTAAAACAAGCACCTCGCACATGGTATGAAAAGTTAACCGAGCATCTTTTGAAGTTAAATTTCGAACATTTTGATCTCAATGATGCAACATTGTTTATAAAGAAAGTTGGAAGATCTGTTGTGTATCTTGTGGTGTATGTAGATGATCTTTTGATGATAGGGAAAAATGAGAGCTATATATCATCCATAAAGAAAGATTTGAAAAAGATCTTTGAAATGACAGATATGGGACATCTCCACTATTACTTAGGAATTGAAGTCACTCAACATCCTAAGTACATATTCCTATCTCAGAAAAAATATGTTGGAGAACTACTAAACAAATTTTGCATGACAGATTGCAATCCTATATCTACTCCAATGGAACAGAAAATGAAGCTCACATCAAGCGAAGGAAAAGAATTTGAAGATGTCACCAAGTATCGACAACTTGTAGGAAGTCTTATCTACCTTACAACAACTAGACCAGATATTTCTTATGTTGTTGGCATACTTTCAAGGTTCATGCATAAACCTTGTGAAGGACACTGGTCAGCTGCAAAGAGGGTTCTAAGATACTTGAAGGGGACTCAAGACGTTGGACTCAAGTACTCTAAAGTGGATGACTTCAAACTTATTGGGTACTCAGACTCAGATTTTGATGGCGATAAGGAGACAGGAGTATCAACTTCTGGATACACTATGAGTCTTGGATCAGCAGTTGTCTCATGGAGATCATGCAAACAATCAGTTCCGACAGATTCAACAATAGAAGTAGAATATGTGGCTGCAGCTGAAGCAACGAAAGAAATATTATGGCTCAGGAAGATACTTGAAGATTTGCAAGAAAAACAAGAGAACTCCACTCCATTACTAATCGACAATACTTCTGCAATCAAGCTGGCTAAGAATCCTAGATTCCATGATCGAACCAAACACATCAACACAAAGTATCATTTGATTCAACATTATGTAGAATCCAAGACAGTCCATCTTCGACATTGTTCCACAAATGATCAAGTTCCAGACATCTTCACCGAAGCGCTTGGACGAGAAAAGTTTGAAAGGTTTAGAAACATGCTCGGACTTACGAACACCCCTTCGGATTAAGAGGGGGATTGTTAGAATATAATCCGTTAGGGTTATATAATGTAAATAAATAAATAGTAGGAATCCAAACAGGCTCAGTGGAAGGTGAAACCCAACCACCATGTGATTTGTATAAATATAGGCATTTGCATTGGAATAATAATCAATTGGGAGTTATTACCAACATACACCAATGTGTATGTAATATACCCTTAATTAATAATTGTTATTAATTCTGTTGGAAACTACTTTAATTATTATAGTTTATTATTTTTATTATTTTCTACAAGAGGTCAAGAATAAAAAAAAATGTAATAAAAATATTTATATTTTATAAAATATGCTGAGGGGAAGGGGGAGTGGACATAGTTGTTGAAGATTGTTTGCTGACCCACAAGAGAAAAAAGAGAAGTGGCAGAAACCACTAAGTACAATCTCAATATGCAAGAAGCATCATCCCCAAAAAGAATTTCAACATTCCTAGTTGAGTGCTAAAGAGTAGGAGGCTCATAAATGACCAAGTCCTAGGAAGAATACTATATATTAGCATGTCCATGAGAAATATGTGATACTTTTCATTGTTCATTGAGAATTTGTTTAAGATGCCAGTAGTACATATGTTTTGATTTCTTTTAGATCCATAACCTTGAATTTCTAAGTCTCCTCCCACAATCTCTCCTTATGGAAGAAATGTATTTTTTGTTTCGTTGAATGAATATATATATATATATATATATATAAACCATTCACCGGTTTAATATTATTTTATTTATTTCCTTAAATTTTAACTATTTTAAAGCTAAAACATGAACCCACATGTTATGATATTGGTTTTCAAGGGGGTGCTTGAGATTTAACTTCATTGGTTCATCTACTTACTCATCTTGGTCATTTCCAAATATCATTATCTCATTCGGTTCACGATTGTATTAAGGAGTGGGTATTGTTAGCAAGGAGACTCGAGTTCAAACCCCTTAGGGGTGAGCTAGTTGACAAGAGACACCAAAAAATGCATCCATGTTAAGGGTTTGTGTGGCCTAGGTCCGGTGCGATCTCGAGGTGATTTCGATGACTTAGATGCCCCTGGAGTGCAATTTCTCAACCAATGGTGGAAATGCATTGGCCTCAAGTGACAGACATTTTTTAACCAAAAAAAAACTCATCTTTGTCATTATGCCTATGGACAAATGTTAATACCACGTGCACCTTCTCAAATGAATTATTGGGATTTATAATCCCTTATATATTCCCATTATAAGGGTATTAATTCATAGATTGTATGCCCATGCTTTAAATCATGTG
Organism: Pseudotsuga menziesii; assembly: GCA_001517045.1. Taxonomy (NCBI): domain Eukaryota; kingdom Viridiplantae; phylum Streptophyta; class Pinopsida; order Pinales; family Pinaceae; genus Pseudotsuga; species Pseudotsuga menziesii. The sequence goes on from LPNX010304254.1 coordinate 221,611, forward strand.
TTATTTTTGGCCCGTATATAGGTATCCATCTATCTTACCCATGTCCTATCCTTCAACTAATTATCCCTCATTCATGTCCACCTCACCGCCTACCTACCATTTATGAATTCACCATTGTTGTAGGTCACCATGTGGCTTTAAGCCACCACTAGACTACCCTATCAACTTGTTAAGATTATTTGATGTTTCCAAAGGTACATGATTAGAAACAAAATACGATGAAGTATCTAACTTTTTTCGTAGAGAAGTTGTTGTAAAGAAGAGAAGGGTGTTAGGGAAATTTCGAAAATGAATCAAGCCTATGGTGGATGTAAGTAGGAGTGGAGTAAAATCATGGATTGGTAGGTGAATTCAAAAGTTGCGAAGGAAATATTAGAAGTTTGGATGTTTGCAGAAAGGGATTGTGAAGGAAAGGATGGTAGGTCTTACCCTCACCTCCCTTATTTGGTGTAGTTAGAACTAGTTAGATAGCTTTTGGAAATAAAATGTTTATAGAGATACAAGTCTATGTAATATTTTCTTAAGAATTGTTGTTTAGTATTGGATTTATTCTCATGAAGGTTTCGTAGTCAAAGAATCCAATGAACATCTCTCTCTATTATTGACTTATCAATATAATGGTCACAATCTATAAGTTTAATCTCTATCTCTCTTGAATTTTGTTTTATGAAATATATATCTTTAAATATTGTTCAGCTTATGTCGTTTCTATTGGATAAGCACGTTAAATTTGTGGTTGATATCTATCCAAAGCATTACTTAATTGTCAATTTGAGAATAAAATATTTTGGACAGAGACAAGTTTTCACTTATTTAAACACATTAATATATCAATATATAGGTGAATATAGTGTATGGAAAACATATGCATATTGAATAGAAGTGGAGTCACTTGGTTGGAGGCCATTGTAGCATATATTGGTTCCAATTGAGTATACAAACAATCCTTGCACTACACCTAAAATTGGACTTGTATAAGCCTCTTAGTCACCTTTTTTATATAATACATGAAGAAGAGCATTTTAAGATATTACTTTTGCATATTGGGGAATCAAGTAGTATGGCTAGGGAATATTTTCTTTCCTCCTTAGTGCCATGAAATATTTGACCATGTAAAATTGTTGGAGACTTTCACGTCGATACTTCATTTATGAACAGATTCCAATGTTGGACTAACATTAGCATTGTTACAATTGTTAGTCACCATGTTGTTCTTGGATAAGGAAAAATGTCAAGGCACTCTGTGGAAGTATTTAAAACATCCCTACCATATACAAAACATGAACATTTCATTGGTTAGAGGGGGTCAATAAAAATAAAGTATAATATTTTTAGTACAATTTTAACTAGATCTTCAAGATTATTTAAAATTAAAGGTAAAACAAATTATTTGATTAAGCTACATCTATTAAATTACATAATATTTCCATTTTAGAGTTAACATTTAGCATACTTAAGTAGATATTCAATCAAATAACAGATGAAGAACAATGGAAGAAATGGCTTCAAATACAAACAAGTAATATAAGAAGTTCTACAAATATATCTCCAATATCAATTATAGTACATATACCAAATTATAATATAAGCCAAAAAATGAGCGAGGAGCCATTTATAGTTCTTTGTATTCAAATACCAATTTATAATCATTCAGAAAAGGATAAGAAACTTTAAAGCTAAAAACCAATGTTTTGAATTATATTCAGTAATAATTGTTAAGAAACATATGTGTTCACTTATCATGTCATCATCTTCATCTCCATATACATCATGACTCCAACCCATTAAGACCATTTTACCATCTCATTCCATCCATCTGACCTTAGGGAAGTAATAAAAAGTAAAAAAAAATGGAAGTTAAACCATTAATTGACCACCTTGAAAGGAGGTTTTATTTTTTAAAAGAAATCAGTTACTTGCGTCATAAATTTTATCCCAATCAGTAGAACCTAGTGTAATGTTCCAAACAAAGACTATTTATTTTATTATGTTTGAGGTTGTATTGAGTGGTAGGATTTGGAGCACATGGACTATTTTACGTTTAAGTTGGTGTTGAGTAGTCAGTTCTAGAACAACTAGGCTATTTTATGTTTAAGTTGGTGTTGAGCAGTAAGCTATAGAGTACCTAGAGTATTTAAATTGTTTGAGTTGGTGTTAACCAATAATATTTGGAGCACCTAGACTATTTAAATTGTTATGTTTCAGTTGGTGTTGAGAAGTAAGATATGGAACACCTAGACTTGTTATGTCTAACTGATGTTGAGCTATAGGATCATTAGTATAATATTTATCTTATTTTACTATTTCTAATTGATGGAGGAAAACTAGTTGATGAGGTACCAAGCATGCTAGATATAGGATGGTGTTTCAGTAGTTGTTAATAAAAGAATCAAATAGAAATAGGATAAATATAAATCTATAAAAGAAATGAGAGACTTAAGGAAGTCTATTTTTTCTAAAAGATTTAAGTAAAGAGGAAGTACAAAGAACACCAAGTATGATTTTTACCAAATAATGAGTTCATCCTAAATCATAGGATGATTTCCCTCATGACCAATAGTAAATTGCAGAGAGAAATAATTAGGAGGTGTATTGGTCCCTGACGCGTTGGAAGATTCAACTATAGGTCTTTGATTGTTCAGTTTCCAAGATTAGGAAATTCCCTATCCCATGAAGGGTTGTGGGATAAAGGGGAAAATATTATAGGACTCTACACATATATGGTAAAATATATTATGGCTAATCTACTAACGGTGATCAAGATAGACAACTGTACCTAACCCTTCTATTCTCTAACATGCTTAGTTCAACTTGGGGTTGAACTGTGAAACGAACAAGGAACTATTCGAGTTCTACGGTTGAGTGGAACATGATAATTCTCCACTCAGCTGGAATCAGAGAATACTGATAAGTATTCTAAACTTTTGATTACACCTAAATAGTGTTTTACATGTTTTTTCCAATAATATTGATTTAAATATGACCTGAATTGAACAATTAAATTAAATTCTATTTGTTTATGTTAGTTATCCATGAGTAGATATAGCGTATATTATTAACATTGTTTTAATAATTTTTGTAGCCCTAGTATTTATATAGATGCATAAAAATGGTTTTACTGATGTCTAGTTATTATGCTAATCTCATAAATATATATTATAGATTTGGTATGCAGGATTTGTTGATTGTATTCCTTCCCTCTAAGTATTGAAAGATTAGGTGTATTATAGCATGATTTTCCACACCTATGCAACATGCCTTGATGGACTACCTTATCCATCTACAAAATAAGTATATCTCTAATGCTCAATTAAAAACCTAAAACCAATAATTTTTTCGATGTATGTGGCTCAATACTACTACATCTTACGAACATGCAACTTCCTCCATTATACCCCATGTACATCGAGTTTTGTGCTAAGAAATAAAAGAATTTTTTTCATGTTTTCCATGCCAAGTCATTCCTTTTATGATCCCTGGCCTTCCATATGCTGCAAAATGCTTCGATTTGACCCTCCATATACATTTTGAGGGCTATATATAGAGCCATTATGAAGCATTGAAAGAGGACAAACTTTGAAAGAAAGTAAACTATAACGAAATTTTTCTCCATTGCCATTTCCTTGAGTCTGCATCTCTTTCTCCTGGATATATTGGACTTCTTATGTTCATCTCCCAATCTCTTCCTTATCTTGTAGAGGAGGAACCCAATTACTCCTTATACTTATGATCTTTCCATTGCATGGAGGATTTAAGTGGTCAAGGCCCAAGTGGAGGAACTTTGCTTCTAGGTTATGATGAGGTTCTGATAGAAGTTTGTCACTATATAATTATGTTCTTTACATCAATAGAAATACTCTTTTCTCATATAATTTATGTGCAAATGTTTATATGAATTTCCATGGGAATATTTTCTTTATACATATTAAATGGATTATGCTAGATGATAATATTTTATATACATATTATATTCTTGTATAGCTATGTTGTTGAACACAAGATAAAGCTACTCATATCTATGATCATAGTAAAAATTGGTGCAAAAAAAGAGGTTGATTAAAGCCAACATTAAAAAAATGTTTTTATTGGAATGGTTCCTTAAGTCTCTTCTACCATATATTGAAAAGGATGTTTTGAGATCCCGAGAAATAACCAAAGAAGATTCCATGTTTAGATCCCAACAATTGGATTTGATTTATGCATAATGATAATATCCCAAATGCACCTTTATCTAGTCATAATCTCAGGAAAAATCCTAGGCTGGATGCTAATTATAGTGTAGGGTCTATGAGTACTATGGCTATAAATGAAGTGGCAATCTAGATGTAGGATGTTTCTATTAACTAGTTTGTAGTAGGAAAATCTAAGAATTCATCGGTGAATGTACATTCTGTTTAGTTGTTGAACCCAATGGGTATCCATCAAATTAGAAGGAGAAAGAAAAACAGGGTGAACAACCAAAAGGGTGGGAATAATAACAATAAGAAAGAAAATTCAAATAATGACAATAGAAATGATATGCTTGTGGGGATAATGTTAGATTTTTAACATTTAAGCTAGCATTATATTAGGATCTTTAACTAAGAGAATAACAAGCACAACAATAAAACATAAGAGACAACAGACAGAAATATTTTCCTCAAGGAAATCATAAAGGAGAAAACCCCACAAATTCCTCAGAGATAGAATCAACACCAAAAGTAAAACCCAAAACAGTGAGATGATCTCTCGACAGTAATAGTCTCTCTCTCTCTTGTGCCAAATTCTTCTTTCTCTCTCAGTTATGCATTACAATTGTGTATGAGTGAGTGTGTGATAAATAGAGAGACTCACTCTCTATTTATACTAATTCCTGACTTGACAATAACTCACTAGGGCCGACTTCTCTACGAGAGTCTAATAGCCCTAGGGACCCACAACTATGGTGACTTTAACCCTTAATCAATAAGGAGGGTTACCCTCTATGACTTTACATGACTTTTTTACATTATTGAATCTCCCGACAGGAACATAGGGGCATGACATGACTCAGTTACATTATAGAGACTTCCTGTAATAAACATCTGGGTGCAATACATAAAATATAGAAGTGAATACATTCTAAAGTTACAAATACATCAACACTCCCTCTTAACTAGGATGATATTGTCTCGTCACAATTTATCAGCACAGGTCTTCTTCTCTGTATCATCTGGATCATCATCAAGTTATCTTCATCTTCAAGTCATCTTCATTTCTGGATCTGGATCATCACTGGATCTGGATCATCCTTGGATCTAGATCATCACTGATGGATCATCATCACTGAATCTGGATCATCCATGGATCTGGATAATCACTACTGGATCATCATCATCGGTGCTATCTCTCTATTCTTCTTGTCATAGCAAGTTCTACAGAGCCAGCCCTTTTTCATGCTGGTTGTAGGCGTAGACTCCATGTAGGTCTTCTTTAGCGCTTATATCTAACCCTAAATTAGAATGACTTTCCCAACACTTCCATTTGACCATGCAAGGAACACATCCAGCATACATGTAAGAAAGGCCCGCCCAACACTCACATATGACCATGGGAGGAACACATCTTGAATCCATGTCAGAAAGGCCCATCACTCACATCTGACCATGAGAGGAACCAATCCATCATTCATGTCAGAAAGGCTCTGCACTTACATCGTACTATGCAAGGAAGCAATCCAACATACATGTCGAAAGGGATCTGCACTTACATCCGACCATGCGAGGAACAAATCCAACATACATGTCGAAAGGCCTCTACACTTACATCTGACCATGCGAGGAGCCAATCCAACATACACGTCAGAAGGGATCTGCACTTACATCTGACCATGCGAGGAACCAATCCAACATACATGTCAGAAGGGCTCTGCACTTACATTCGATCATGCAGGAACACATCCCATAGTCACATAAGAATGGCTCCTGCACTTATATCTGATCATGTGGGAACACATCCCATAGTCACATCAGAATGGCTCCTGCACTTATATCTTACCATGTGAGGAACCATTCCTATATCCATGTTAGAAGGTCTCTCGGACTCATAACTTCCCTTTGGAGGGAACCTCGATTTAAAGAACACCAAGCTTCTCCCTGAATTACTCAAACTTCACTCTCGCTACTGGGTTGGTCAACACATCAACTATCTATTTGTCTATTGCAACATACTAGAGATTCACTACTCCTCTCTACATCATATCCCTGATATAGTGATATTTGATCTCGATATGCTTCGACTTGTCATGGAATACTGGGTTCTCAGACAACTTCACACAACTCTCATTGTTGCAAGATATACAAGTAGCATCTAACTAGAGATCAAAAAAATCAGATAGTAGCTTTGTCTGCCATACTACCTTACAACTAGCTGAACAAGCTATGACATACTCTGCTTCAGCTGTACTCAGTGCGACGCAAGACTGTTTCCTACTAAGCCAAGAGATCACACCCAATCCCATACTGAAGTAGAACCTTGAAGTGCTCTTCCTATCGATGGAAGTTCCTACCCAATTTGAATCAGCATAACCCTCTAGGTTAATCTTTTGATTCGCCTCATACTTGATCGCATAATCAATTGTACCCTTTAGGTACCTCAGAATATGCTTTTGTAGCAATCAATTAAACATGTCTAGGATTTGTCAGGAAATGGATCAATGTGTTCACATCAAAGTAAGTATCTGGTCTCATATTCGTCAGGTACATCAAGGACCCAATCATCTGGTGATACATCGTAGCATCAACCAACTCTGATGAAGCATCATTCTGTAGCTTTAGGTTTGATTCCATAGGTGTGGCCATGGCCTTGCATTCCATCATCTCGAGCCTCTTCAAGATCTCTACTGCATACTTCCCTTGTCCTAGGGATACTCCATCCACATTCTGCCACACCTCCATGCCTAGAAAGTAGTGCATCATACCCAATTCCTTCATCTCAAACTCAACGACAAGATTCCTCTTTGTATCAGTAATCAACCCATATCAACCTGTTACAAACATGTCATCTACATCTAGTAATAGTATCACTGGGTTCCCTTCTTCAACCTTGTAGTGAAGGTTGGAATTTGCTTTTCTCTTGGTAAAGCCCAAACTTGATAAGAAGCCATCAATTCTGACGTACCATCTCTTGGGTGCGTGTTTCAAATCGTACAAGTATTTCTTCAATTTACACACATGGGACTCCCTGTCATGTGTCTCAAAACCAAGTGGATGCTCCACATACACTTCCTCTTCTACTACACCATTCAAGAAAGTAGTCTTGACATCCATTTGGTGTATCTTCCATTTTATCACTACATCCAGAGTAGGTACCGATTTGATGGAAGTGTATCTGGCTATAGGTGCAATATTCTCTTCATAATATATCTCTTCTTTCTAGGAGAAGCCACGAGCCACAAATCTTGCTTTATATTTCTCTATGCTACCATCTGCACCATGCTTGATCTTGTAGATCCATTTGGAAGTCAGAACAGACTTCCCCTCTGGTGTTGGGACAACATCCTAGACATCATTCTTCATGATCGACTAGTACTCCTCGATCATAACATCCTTCCATTATTTCTTCTCTACTGCTTCTTCATAGTTGGAAGGTTCTTTATCAATGAAGTCACACAATAGTACTACATAGCTGGAGCAGGACCTGGTTCTTTTCCTCTCTCTATGCACTTCTTCTCGAGCCCCATATCTTTCTGCATCTTGGATAGCCCCTCGTACCCATCCAGGTTTCCTCTTGTGAGGATTCTTGTCTTGTAGTGGATCTACAGGTTCCTTGGGTTCTTCTATTTATTGATCTTCATCTTGACTTCCATCATTCATAGTTGTATATTGAATTTTGGGCACTTCTGTTTATTCAGAGTCTTCAACTGGTCTCTTTCTGGATTTGTTGTAAGCCGAATCTTCATCAAATGTTACGTCTCTGCTTATGTTGGCCTTCTTGAATCCTGGGAAATATATCTTGTAAGCTTTCGGGATTTCAAAGTATCACACAAATATACCCTTTTTTCTTGAAGGATCTAACTTTGTCCTCTTTTCTTTTGGAATGTGTGTGTACACTAGACAGCCTAATATTCTGAGATGGATGACTTTTGATTTCTTCCCAAAGAAGACTTCTTCAGGTGCCTTGTTCTTGAGTACTTTTATGCAGATTATGGTTCTGTACATACACAACTGTTCTAGTAGCGTTTTCCCATAGATGCATAGGAAGATATTGATCATGAAGCATTGCCCTTGCATCTTCCATAATTGTTCTATTCTTTCTTTCTACAACCCCATTCTGTTGTTGATTATATGGAGTGGTTAACTCCCTCTTAATCCCTGAATCTCTACATAATTCTTTTAATTCATTTGATGTGAATTCTCCACTATTGTCTGATTGAAAAGTCTTGATTTTCTTTTCTGTATGATTCTCAATCAAAGATTTGAACTCTTTGAACTTGTTGAATACTTCATCCTTTTTTTTCATGAAGTATATCCATGTCTTCCTAGAAAAATCATCAATGAAAGAAACAGAGTATACATATCGACTTAATGAGTTGGATGACATCGGACTGCATACATTGGAGTGAATGATTTCCAAGATTCCTTTTGGTTTACTTTTGCTACTTGGAAATGTCTTCTTTGTGTTCTTTCCTTTCGCGCATCCTTTGCAAACTCCTTCATGTTTTTCTGGCATTTCTGGAAGTCCTTCAATAGCTTTGCTTGCAAGTGTTAGTGCTCTGTACTGTACATGTGCAAGCCTTCTATGCCAAAGGTCATTTGGACCTACTTAGTCATGAACAAAAGATTGTTCTGGTTGGCCCTGAAATTTGTATAATCCTCCCTCTTTCTCTCCAATTACTATTGCATCGTCAATAGTCTTTCCTTTTGGCCACATGAGGACTTGTCCATCTACAAATGCAACCCTCATGCCTTTTGCATCCAATGCTGATATGGATAGAAGATTCTTCTTTAGTCCTAGTACAAACAAGACATCCTTCATTTTCATAGACTTTCTAGAGTCTAGCTTGTAGGAAGATTCACCACTACCTTTTATGGGATATTGGTAGTCCTCCCTAAGTTTTACCTTATGGGGTGAATTATGTTCAGATAGTTTCACAAAATATTCCTTGAATCCCGTCATGTGCTTGGAATCCCCACTGTCAATAAGCCAATCTTTGCTTCCATGTGTGATAGTTCTAGTGAGGGAAGACATCAAAACATATTCTTCATCACTTAAAGAGTCTTCACTTTCTTGTTTTACTCTTTTTCTGGGAGGATCATCATCCTCTGCAGTGTGAGCATGATCAATTCCTTTGTGGTTCTTCTTCTTTTTAGAACCACTCTTATTCATGGGACAATTTCTAGAAAAGTGTCCTCTTTCATCACATGTATAGCATCTGAGTTTGGATAGATCCTTGTTTATTCTTATAGAATTATCTTTCTGGTGAGAATTCTTACCATAGTGATGATGATTTTCCCTTCTATTTTTCTTGGAGTGTACTGTAAGATCTTGATCTTCACTTACCATCTTTTCTTCTCGAGCTACTATTCAAGTTTCTTCTTGTGAGAATTCTTCCCACATTCTACTAAACTTGATTATTTTCATTCTAGCATAGGTTCCTTGGATGAAAGAATTCCATGAGCTAGGGAGACCATTCAAGGCGATCATCATAATCTTTGCATTCTCCACTTCTTCATCCACTACTTCAAGTTGTTATTTGATCTGGGAGACCCTTGTAAAGTCTGACTGTATGGTCTCCTCATTCTGGATCTTTACATTATTCAACTGGTTATTCAACGTCATCTTCTAATTTATGTTATTCCATTCAAATAGTTTGGTGAAGGCATCAAACATAGCTTTAGGTGTCTTTAGGGAGGACACCCGTGGTATGAGGTGATTTCTTCTTGTGTAAGGCCTTAGCCTCATCTCCCTCTGGAACTGGAACATCTTCAGTGATGCAAGAGTCCAACTCATTTTCTTCCATCACCAGGGAGATCCTATACTTCTAGGCTCAAAATTTATTATCTCCCTCAAGATTTTCATCAATCTTGGTATGATGAGACATCTTAACAGATAAACTCAAATGGAAATGCAAAAGATTTAGATCTTACTAGGTTAAGATGTTGGAACTGGATCTGGAGCTGAATTTCTACAGAGCTGGTTCTCTGGTTTAGGAGCAGATGATGGTTTGACTTTCCTGGAATTCTGCCTAACCAAAAACTTTGATCTTGATCTCTAAAATTCGATTTTGAGGAGGAGATCAATCCAGGCCTGGGATCATTCAAAAATTCCACTTCTGTGGAAAGCCCTAATTTTCGGTAGTAGTGTAGGGTCAAAAACTAAAAATGCTCAGAATCAGATTCTACTTTGACAGAAAGATGTGCCCTAGAGAGGAGAGTCATCCCAACCTCCTTTTTCTGAAAAAATGTGGAGAGAGATCCAAAAATTAAGAATCCCTAGCTTCCATAGCTGCACAGTGTCTTCTTCTCATGTTAGCTCTGATACCATGTTAGATTTTTAACATTTAAGCTAGCATTATATTAGGATATTTAACTAAGAGAATAACAAGCACAACAATCAAACATAAGAGATAGTAGACACAAATATTTTCCTCGGGGAAACCATAAAGGAGAAAACCCCGCAACTTCCTCAGAGATAGAATCAACACCAAAAGTAAAACCCAAATAGTAAGATGATCTCCCGAGAGCAGTAGTCTCTCTCTCTCTTGTCCCAACTTCTTCTTTCTCTCTTAGTTATGTGCTACAACTGAGTATGAGTTAGCGTGTGATAATTAGAGAGACCCACTCTCTATTTATACTAATTCTCGACTTGACAATAACTCAATAGGGTCGACTTCTCTAGGAGAGTCTAATAACCGTAGGGCACCACAACTGTGAGGACATTAATGCTTGAGAAATAAGGAGGGTTACCCTCTATGACTTTACATGACTTGTTTACATTATTGAATCTCCTGATAGGAACATCAGGGCATTACATGACTCAATTACATTATAGATACTTCCTAGAATAAACATCAAGGTACAATACATAAAATATACAAGTGAATACATTCCAAAGTTTCAAATACATCAACAGATAATAATTTGAAATGGAAGGTCGAATTTCCTTATAATCTTTGTGGACAACACCACCTTAGGAAATGTTTCCCTAGAATTTATGAATACTTGAATTTTATAGCACAAATCCTAGCCGTGTTAACCAATCAACTTCCCAATAATCAAAATATGACTTGGAGTGCTTCCCCCACAAGAAATGAGACTTGTGGGAATAAAAACCCTTCGGTCCACGATGGTGTTAATGTATTCATTAATATTCTTCACTCAATTGCTAATGTTGACACATGTTGACGTGATTACATTCCTTCACAGCCTACTCTAGGGAAAGAGTCTCATCCTTCGAATATCCCTTTGCGGATTGATAATCTTGATTCTATGCCGCATGTTCTGAAAGAAATCCTTAAGCGCTTGAATCATAATCCGAATTCCCTAATCTACCCAAAACTATTCCATCGTTGAGAATATAAGCCAAACACCATGTGCCATGTTGGATTTAAAGGTACCCCAAACATATCCTACATATAGGAATTCCTTGTTATATTTCTTGGGATATCTTGATTTAAGTGACCCTAGTATTATTAAGTTCGATACCACTAATGTTTAACATTGCTTTCCTTACCATGAGGCTTTCCATGACCATGCAAAGTTTCTTAAAATAACCATCAAACATATAGCTTTTCATGAAGGCTCTTCACCGTCAACGATGTCTTTGGCTTGTTAGAATTCCCTTGGCTATCCTTAGTTGTCCCACTCTATGACCATTCCGACTGCATTTTATGGGAATTCAGTTACACCGCATGGAATTATTCCCTCTCTTTAGGTTTGATTGGGGGTGGAATCTGTGTCATTCAAGGTCGAGGTGGTTGATGCACCCCTTGACTACAATATTTTAGTGGGTCAAAATTTGATTTACAATACGAAGGCGGTCATCTTATCTATATTTCTCATAGTATGCTTTCCTCGTGAAGGAATAATCATGATAGTCGATCAACTATCCTTTGTCGATTCTGGTTCATCTACATCATCAGGATCTACAGTCACAATAATAAGAAAATTTCAGAAGGAAACTGATAATGTTGTTGTAAATATGTATCCTTCCCTCATGGGAATATTTAACTTCTTGAAAGAAATATTTTTTATTGATTCCACATTTGTTGGTTCTTTACCATCACTGAGTCTAATTTTATTTTGCACTTCATATTTGAATGTTCCATGGACTCTCCCTTATTCAATTGAATTGTGTGAAGGAAATATACCTGTTGGAGTGGACATGTCATTTCCTATAGTCAAGATCACTTTCAATATTTAGTATAAGTCCAACCTATAGACCTTGGCCCTTCCTCTTCGCAGATGGAGGAGGATGCAGTTCTCATGCATCCACCATTATAGGTAGTTAACTGATCATGCTACCATTATTTTGATGCTACTATTCCTTTTGATGAATATATTATTTAGGCTATCAATGGTCCCAAGAGGCCTTGGAAATACATGCATCATAGATCTTATTTCCTTTCAGATCTTGAAAGGATCGAGAATGATGTGTTTTGGTTGGTCTTACATGAGAAAGTTGGTCACCCCATGGTCCTAATAGATATGCATGGTATATATGCTGAAGGGAACATGGTGAAAATATTTCCCACCATTCAAACCAACATTTGTTGGACTCCTGGTAAAGTGGAAAATGTATATATTGTTGCAGATTGTTCACTTGAAGAAATTCAAATCTACACTAATTTATTTAAATAATACCATGATGGTTTTTTATTTTTCTTATTAGGAAATACAAGGAATAGACCCAATTATTGTGAAACATGAAATTAAAACTTATCCAAATGCTAAACTTGTTTGACAATGTTTAAGAGCGATAAACCCCTGAAAGGAACCCACTATGAAGTAAGAGGAGAAGAAGATGCTCAAAGTTGATTTCATCTACCCAGTTTTGTTAACTGAATGAGTATCCAACCTTTTTCTCATTGATAAAAAAAGAGGATCCATCCAAGTATACACACATTATCCTTATCTAAATAAAGATTGTCAAAAAGGTAACTTTCCCACACCTTTCATTAATCAAAGTATTGATGATTGTGCAGGAAGTGATATTTTATCATGTATGGATGGTTTTTATGGATATAATTAGATCCAAATTAAACTAGAGGATCAACATAAAAATCCATTTATTTGTCCTTGGGTAGCTTTCCCATACCAGAAAATTCCCTTCGGCGTTAAAAACACTAGAGAAACATTTTAGTGGGCTATGACATTTGCATTCCACTATCAAAAGCATATAAATGATTTTTATCTAGATGACCTTGGTAATAACTCTCATAAGATAGTGGATCATCCAAATCACCTTAGACTTGTATTTGAAAGTTGCATGCATTATGAAATTCGATTAAACCCTCAGAAATGCATATTTTTCATGAGAACAAATATCCTTTTGGTATTTATCGTCTCGAACTAGGGAATAATGGTCAGCCCATTAAATGTTCAAGAATTACTTTGGTTACACTCCCCCCCCCCGCCATGTTAGCTTTAGAGTCTTTAATGGAAGGCCAATTTTCTACACGGTCCATANATTACAAAGGGTTTCATGCACCTTCTAAAGAAGGAAATTATGTTCATATGGGATGAGTGATCCTAGGAATCCTTTGATGCTCTTAATATACTCTTGGCATCAACACCTCTCCTTCATCCTCTAGACTATGCAGATACTTTTTTCTTTATGTTGTCGCATTTCAAGAGATGGTTAGCATTGTCTCGGTTCAATACAATGATGTGCTCCATGAGGACATTATTTATTATCTTACCTAGAATCGTATAGATGCTAAAATCATATATATTTGGAATAAATGGCACTTACGACTGTTCACGTAGACTAGAAATTACACTATTACATATTACTTTACTAGACTATCGTCATAGCACATATCAATTTGCTTAAGTTTATATTGACAAGACGCATGATTGGGAGGGAATATAAAAAATAGGTTGTAATTTTGCAAGCATTTGATCTTTATTTTGTGTCTGTGAAATCCAACAAGTCTTTAGTCTTTGTAGATTTAATATATTATTTCCCTATATTTGATGAGGATACGGTCCATTAGGACTCATTTTTCGATAAAAATAGTTTTCTTATCTTAGATTCATATCTCTTGTCTGGAGACAACATCATGTATCTTTAGACTCTGAATTTCCCTCCACATCTTGCAAATGATGAACGCCAATGTATAAGTCACCAAGCTAAAAAATACCCCATTATCGGACAATTTCAATCATCATGGGTGGATTCCATCCTACGTTGTTGTTTGACCAATGAATAAATAGAGGTTGTTCTCAATGATTGCCACAATTCCAGTCATGAGGTGGTTACTTATCTGGGCTTGTGAAAACCCCCAAAAAATTGTGAGATGGGTAATATTGTTCATCTATATTTAAGGATTGTGGTAATGTAGTCAATAGATGTCACTTATGTCAAGTGTTTTCTTGGAACATGAACTTGTGTCCTTTTCTATTGCATTTAATTGTTGTCATCGGTCCTTTCACTAAATGGGGAGTTGATTTCATGGATTACAACCCAGCTTTGGCTGGGGGAAATAACCATCTCATCATCGTTGTATATTACTTCACTAAGTGTGTCGAGTACATGTTTACTATTAAATATGATGGTGAGACTGCTACCGATTTTGACCAAATTATCACTTGGTTTGGGATTCCTAAAGAGATTTTCATGGATCATGGAAGTCACTTCTAGAACTAAATGATGTTTGAATTAACATTAAAATTGGATTTTAAACAATATCATTCATCATATTACTATCCCCAAGAGAATGGCCAAGTATAGGTTGTTGATAAATCTCTTAAGGCCATCCTACAAAAAAACTATTAGACATAACAAGTTTAACTGGAATATTATGTTATATCCTACTTTGTGGGAATACCAAACCACAATTAATACTTCCACTGGTTACTCACTATTATATTTATTCATGGAGTGTAGTTTGTTCTTCCTATTGAATGTGGAATCCCGCCATTGAAGATAGGCATTGAGTTTCTTCCTAACACTTTCTAATTAGAACAACACTTAGTACACATTGATAAGCCTTAATACAAACATTAAAATTCCAACATGGACATATAAACTAATAAACATCATGTTAAGGATCAATACAATAAGTCTATCTGTCCCCAACAATATGGTGAGGGTTACTTAGTCCTCCTATATGACCAATCTAGTAAACTGCTAAAGGAAGTCAAATTTAACCCAATGCGGAATGATCCTTACATTGTCGGGCCTGTCTTGGATAAATGAGCTTATGAGTTAGAATACTATGAAGCGAATGTCCTAAATGAGCCCAAATATGGGCTCTACCTCAAGAATACCTATGCTTCATCCCTTATGTTGGGATGGTACCTTGGTACCTTGTACATTAGTGTATAGTTTTGTAAATAGTTTAGTTTTTCTTTTGGTGTCATCAGTTTTCTTCTCCTTTACTTGGTTGGAATCTGGCAATGGATTCATCGACGTACTTAGGATTTGTGTATGGTGCCAGCGGGATATGGATATTTTATCTTCTATCGCATCGGTCATTGATTTTCCCAGGGCTCAACATATTCTATCTATAGAAGTGTTAGAAAAACAAGATCCCAAAGAAATAACAATAATCAAGATGCAAATATTAAACACATAAACACATTATAAGAGAGACACCTATATAACGTGTTTCAGCCAAGATGGGATATGTCCACATATAAATTCCCATTACTTTGATTATATTGTCTATCAAAATGAAGGGATACAATCAGGAGCACACCCAGAACAATTCCTTTTCACTCTCTCATAGTCTCTTTCACACAATCACAGAGATCACTTTTACAATGATACAACACAATACACATTTGTATTAGACTTCCTTCCTTTTGTCAAGGGGATACCATGGTAAAATACCACATGATTCCCAAAACCATGGGCCCATAAATCACCCACTATTGACCAAGTCATGACTCTAAAATTACAACACTTTAAAAGTCATGTTTTCTTAAATTTTTGCTATGAGGGTGCTGCTCTTGAACCCCTATTAGGGGTTTTCTAGGGTATATTGTGTGCCGTCTTTAATTGTTGCATGTATATTTTATTTCTCTCTAATTCTTTATTTAATATTGCTCATTTAAATCTTAATAAATAGTATTAGAGACATGATTTGGCCACGAATTTGGCATATAATTGTTCTTATTGTGTTGTATGCAGTTTTTTTAATTAATTATGGGGTTCATGTTCTGTGGTAGCCAACACCATATTAGTAATTTTGGTTTCTTCATTATAATGTAATTTCCTCAAACTCTATAAGCACAGGGTATTCCTCTTATGTGTAGAGAAGAGATGTTGCATCAAGTGTGGAATGAACCATTAGGTAGGTACGAAGGTGATAGGTGTCCTCATAGCCTAAATTGATATAGATCAGAGAGATTGAGTCTTCAATTCTGGGAGGAATGTGAGATGGTTTAATCTTAGTCATGGGACCAGTATTGATGAACCATGCTATGAAGAGAATTCCTATAGGATATGAAATTTTAGCATCCTTTTTAAACATATAAATTGCATGCGAAATTTGTATGTTAAAAAATCATAAAAGGGCTTAAAAAATTAAATTTTAAGTGCCTAAAACACACACAGAAGCACATAAACAATATGAAAACCATGAAATTGATATACAACATATGATATCATATTTCACCGCTCCTCGCCTATGTCTCTGGGCCACTTCCAATGATAAATTTGATCTTATTAAGTCTTCAAAGCTTACATAGATGTGTTTATGGAACCACCACATTTTTTTGTTAGTCAATAGTAAAAAAAGAAAGCACCACTGCAATCCTCTTGAAAGTTTCGAGAAAATGAGTATAAATTCAACTGTGTTTTCTTCAGGCCTCCTGTCGCATGGATATCGAGATAAATCTCGCTACTACTGTATGGAAATGTACGGATTCCCACCTCAAGAATCATGCCAATTAATTGATGTACATGCCTCAATATCTAAGCATGTACTCTGTATCAGGATTTGTGCATGTGCTATGTGTGTCCTAGTCTCCCATCATTGATCCGAAAGGGGATTTAAAAAGTCTTTTTGGGCGCGCATGGATTAGCCATGTGCCCCCCATTTTGGCATGATATACGCTTTAAATTCATAATTAAAATATTTTGTTTCCTAACCAATGGAGTGGCCATGGGCCAGTGGAAACATGTTGTGTTGGTTGTGTGGCAGTTGCGGGATCCATCCCCACCACTATACATTTTGTTGTGATTTATTTATTGAGATGGTGATGAGTTGTTCGATTGTTTGATGTGGATCTTCACTGGTATTTTTCTATGGTGACACTTTGTTTCCAGCGCTTCTATTGGTTGTTGGATCCACCTTGGTTGCTACATGGTTTCTCTAGTTGTTGTGTGGACTTATAGGCCTCAATGTTCTTGCACTATTTGATGAATCAACTGGATCTACTGAATAAACTTCCAAGATTTATCTACATAAACTTGTCCATATTCCACTAAATATTTCCCAAAAAACAAAGTCTAAAGGAGACTTTGGAAAATACCCAAAACATGTCTCAAATGGAGACTTCTGTGTTGAAGAGTGTATCACTATCTTGTAGGAATGTTGAGTATAATGGAACTGTTCATCTCAAAGCTTAGGATGCTTGCACAGTATCCTCAAAGAAGATGCACAACTGTCTGGTTGACCAGTTTAGTTTTTTTGTCTGACTGCGGATGAAATTTTGTGCTTTTCTTTAGCTTTGTATCCAATATAAGTTCCCATAAAAATTACCAAAATTTCCCAAGGAAGCTGGAATCTTGTTTAGATATAATAGAAGTAGGAAGTCCAAAATGGACCCATACATTTTGAAAGAACAAATGAGCAGTCATCTCAGTCGTTCTTTTCTTTTTACACGGCATCAGTATGCACATTTTACTGAATCTATTGAC
This sequence comes from Pseudotsuga menziesii, assembly GCA_001517045.1. NCBI lineage: Eukaryota > Viridiplantae > Streptophyta > Pinopsida > Pinales > Pinaceae > Pseudotsuga > Pseudotsuga menziesii. The sequence continues at coordinate 239,662 of LPNX010304254.1, forward strand.
AACAACATTTATATAATCGTGTCCTTTTCTAGACATTGGCAACCCTTCTAAAAAATCCATAGAAACATTTTCTTTGGATGAGAAGGAACTAGAAGAGGAGCGTACAATCCTAACTTTTTGTTACATGCCTTACTTGTTGAACACACGACACACCCTTTTAAATATTTGGACATAGTATCATTCATTTGAGATCAGTAGCAAAACTTTGGTAATTGTGCTATATTTTTTTTTACTCCAAAATGTCTTGAAATGAGAGAAGTACGAACTTCTCTTATCAAATGCACTCTTTAACTTTGTGGAATACATATTTTTCCAAGATGATACAACAACTTGTCATGTATATGATAATTCAATTCTTCATTCCGATAGCCATGCCTTAGTGATTCATATAATTCTTGAAATTCTTCATCATTATCATATTCTTCTACATAAATTGAATGTACCTAAGCACTTTGTTGAATGACAATAGAAGCATTTATTGGCGGTCTAGAAAACATATCTACAACTTTGCTCTGAATTCCTTTCATATACATAATAACCAAATGATATTGTTGTAGAAAACCCATCCACCTGAAATGCCATGATTGTTGTAGCTCAGTTTGTGATTGAAGATATTGTAGTCATTGATGATAGGTTGTATGATTGTTTCTTTACCCATTAGGTAATGTTTCCACCTATTAGTACACAGATATGTATGCATTAAGTTCTCCATTGTGCATAGGTAATTCAAACTTAATATCAAGATTTAATTAAGGCACATTAAAGTAAAATTTTTCATCAAGTTTCTTCTTCTTTTCAAATGTAGAATATAAAGAGCCATTAATAAAAGACGATGAAGATGGTGGAGTTTTAGGACATTCCTCACCACCTCCTTCGTTTTTACCTTCAGCATGAGATGGACCCACTTGTTCACCTCTCTTCTGATACTGATAAAGATTCTCCACCATTGTTTCCATTCTCATGAAAGCTTTAAGAAATCACCCTTCACATGGGATTGAAGAAGTTTCTTCTTCTCGTTTTGGTAAATCCATTCTTCCTCTTCTTGAACTAATTTCTAGATCAAATTGTTCAAGTTTGCCTTTACCACACTGTAGCATGGATCTCGTTAACATTCCAAAAATCACAATGCAATGGTTAATATGATTTGATGCCAAACATGACATGAAATTTTAGGATATTTTTTAACCATATAAATTGCATGTGAAATTTGTATGTTAAAAACTCATAAAAAATGCTTAAAAATGAATATTTAAATGCTTAAAACACATAGAGAAGCACATAAACAATATGCAAACCATGAAAATTGATATACAATATATGATAATGGAATTCACCCCTCCTTGGCTACGTCTCTGGGCCACTTCCAATGAAAAGGCCAATCTTAGTAAGTCTTCAAAGATTACATACATGGGTTTCTTGAATCACCTATGTTTTATGTCAGTGAACATTAACAAACAAACATCACCACTGTGATCCTCTCAAATATTTTAGGAAAATAGGTATAAATTTCACTATTTTTTCCTAAGGCCTCCTCTGACATACATATCGATACAACTATGACTGCAACTATACAAAACTATATGGATTCCAACCTTGGAAATCATGTCCATTAATTGTTGTACCCTCCTCGGGATCTATGCCTGTACTCTATCTCGAGGTCTATTCCTACACTCTTTGTGTAATGGTCTCCCATGGTGGCTATTAAAGGGGGTTTAAAAACTATGTTTGGGCACGCGTTGACACTAGTACAAAATGATAGATAAGTGACCAACTGACCAAAACATTTGGTCTCCATGGTGTTTTCAAGGGATAAATGAGCGACATTAAATTGTTTTAAGTGAGCTAACTAAAAATGACCAAAATAAATGACCAATTTAGTCATGGGATAAGAACTAAAGTAAACATGCCTAAGATAAATGACCAATTTGGCCACAGGATAAGATTTATACTAAAAATGACCACATAACAATTGGTCATTTATTTGGTCATTTTTTCGTTGTGCAACTTCAACAATGAAAAATTACAATTTTGATAATTATTTTGTACAATTTACTAAATTTTAACACTATAGATGGATTAAGGGACCCGTGCTAGGGGGTCTCTAAATCCATATGCAGTGCTAAAATTTAGTAAATTGTAACATTGTATATGGATTTATATAATATCCAGTTTAATTTTCTTATCATGTCCATATTTTGTTTGATAACAAAACCATTGTTAATATTTAATAACCCTATCATCCATCTATTAAATTTTTGATAACTTCATGTTATATTTTGCATCAATACATCGTACATACATTGTGCAACCGACATAGAATATCCTTAATTTCACTTGATGCCCATCCCCTAGTTTTTGTATAGTACTAGTGTTCAAGTAGTACGTCAATATAGGATCATGAACTACACAATTAGCGCGCTAGATCATAATACCAATCTAATTATATTATGTTCAATCTTATTACTAATTCCTGAGATGATCATCAGCATGACCAAGAATATAATATATAATATCGATGTGTGTGTCATTGTTAGTAGGTTGTTTTGTTTCACCCTCGATTTTTAGAGTACACGATCAGCAAAAAACATGGGTAAATAAATATGTTGTTATCTTTTAATTAAAAATTAATCTCCTTAATAAAAACACATATTTTAATTCAAAATTAAAATGTTAGAATTTCAATTACACCATTGATGGAACATGTTAACCATGCAAAATTTTGTATGTTGCATTACATATGGCATGCCGTTAACCTTCAGAAAAGATTCCACATTTGATGTTTTGTTTGTGTTTAAGTTTATCACTTAACGTATGCCACATGGGTAATGTTGACACACGTTACTTTTGAGTTGTTTGTGTCAGTTTTAGTAGGTTGTTTTGTTCTACCCTCAATTTTCAAAGAACACGATCAACTTATAAAAAAATGGGTAAATGAGTTTATTGTTATATCTTAATTGAAAATTTCACTTCTTCATAAAAATATCTTTTAATTGAAAATCAAATTCTTTAATGAAAACATTATTACTGAAGGATATCTTTTTAATAAAACTTCATTGTTGAAGGGTTATTTTTTCACTAAAATGTTGTCTGATAGGAAAGATAAAAGTTCAAAATGTAAAAAAAAATTATTGGAAAGGGAAGAGATGAAATGAAATCATTCAACTTGTTGGAAATCATTAATATGAGCGTATCCACTCATAAGTAGCAATTTACGTGGTTGATACAAAATAAAAAGTCAAACTATATTGCAATCGTTGGTTAAATGCACTTTAATTTCAAAGGATGTCCTAGGAGCTAATTGATCATTTTCATTTCCAATACTTGTTCTTCTTTGTTGATGTATATGGCAATTAGTGGTCTTATAGATGGAAAAAATGTTGATTAGCTAAGTCTACAAAACACGATAATAGATGAATGGGCATAGTACAAATAATCACTATAATTAACTTTCATATGACTAAGAAATCATAAAAATAATCTCATATTGAAAGAAAACACAATAGGATGGTCATATAAAATACACATTGGATACTAAATGGCACTAAAAAGTAAAAAAATGGATGCCAAAACCTACAAATAGATTATTATTTGGAAACTTCAAGTTTCCTTGAAAGTAAGACTTTTACTTTATATCATACTATGTTATAAAGTGTTTCCTCCCCCATAAAAATATTCAAATGAGATCAGGCCCAAAGTACTATATCATAAGTACATAAAATTATGAAAGAAGCCATCATTTATTCTTGTTATATCACTTATCTAAGGATGCTTATACATCTATCCAATTATTATTAGAGGTAAACTAAAATGTGAAAGAAATTCCATGGCGGAGACTTGAGAATCATGAATGGATGATATTAAGGTTGGGATGGATCATCACTCCCTTCTTTTATTCATTTTTTTGGTCTTATGGGATATATATATTACAAGACATTATATAATATTGATCACGACTTTCTGAAAATTTAAATGGAGCACACAAATTATGAGATTTAATTGAAAGCAAAAGAAACATGGGGTCGTGTGAATCCTTTAAGATAAATAATTACATACCGTGAATTATTTAGTGTAGCAACCAATCAAAACCCAAAGGAAATGCGTGCACTTCCCCAATGAAAGAATCGAACCCTGATCCACCATCGGCACGTTTTGAAGAAATCGGAATGAAATCCCTTTCTTGCATTTTCTTGATGGGGAAATAAATAGCCCTATGCAGCTGCAAAAGATGGCGAAGGAATACACACAATAGCACATCGACATGAATTCTTGGGACAGGGTCCCTGTCACCACAGCAAGCGGGAGAAAATTCGTGGATCCTGAAAAATATCCATGTTTTCCCATATTGTGGATGTGGGCATCGTGAATCGAACTCTTGACCTTTGCTCAAGAATATTGTACAATACTCTCTTCATAAAAGTGAATACCCCTAGCTCGTGTTGGATGTAGAATATCATTGGTTAAAAGTATTCCACTCGGTTGAGTAATATGTGGTGAATTGCATATGCTGGAGAGACTTTCAATTAGGGTTCACATAACTATTCCATTTTTGCATGCAGCATAGGTATACCATAGTCTAAAACTAGAAGGAAGAGAGATTGTCGAATTTCCAGTTCGCATTTTTTATGTTTAATGTTTTATTAGGATTATCTATTCATTAATATTGAAAAAAAACCGAGAGGCTTTTTAAAATAACAGAGCTACGGATCTATACCCCAGTTATCGAGAAAGTGTTTTTTTCCTTCCATAAATTAAAATGATAGAGGATAAAGATAGTCATTATGTCTGCTGAAGCTTGAATTTTTACACAGAAAATTAGTTGCATATATGTTATGCCTTTTTTTATTTTTACCCATGTGTATGCTTCAACTACTGTTGTAGAAGGATTTAGGTCATTTGTGAGATCCATCAAGTTCGATTCAGTTATGGGCATTTTTTCCCCATTTAGTAATACACATGTACATTATATGTTCATAAATGGGAATATTTCCCCATTCAATGATATGAATATAAATTGTATTTCATAAGTCATATGAGTTAAATATATTTAGCATCGCAGTTATGTCATTAATGACACATTATATTGCCCTTATGTTTGCAATAGAAACAATAGTAGAGTAGTAGGTTCTTTTGGTTTTTACTATGATTGCCAAGTTCTTTGTAGCTATGAGATTTTAGAGTACATCTTCTTTAGGTTTATATAGTCCTTTGCTCTCCCACAATGTATTGCTACTTTTATACTTATCACTCCAATTTACCTATTTGTGGCCATTTGTTGAACATTAATAAATTTATCCTAGCTTAGTTTGTCTATTGATCTTATATAGAATATCATGAGAATATTCTCTAAAGCAACTGCAAGCTAAGATATTGCCCATTATCTACCACTAGTGTACTGCTACCTATGTTTTGAAATTCATTTGTTTGGAATAGCTTTGAGAAACCATGCATGATATTTATTAACCTTCACCTTTACACTTGTTGTTGTAGATGTAGTTATATCCAATAAAGGTATTTTTGGATGCATTTGCTTGAAGATACCAAGTCCCTATTAATTTGATGCTCCACATATCCATTTTTCCACTATCCATTTTTCCGCTTGTGCAGGTCTAGATTTCATATACTCCCCAGTACTAAAAGAGTAGCATTCTTGCGACAACAATAAGCTGTAAAAGAATTTTCCATTGATGAATGAAAACTCGATTGAATAATTTATTGATCAAGGATGCATGTATGCGTTTAGAACTCAAGGTGTTCAACAAATAGTTCATTATATTGATAATATTTTTTCAATAACTGTTGAATGCTAGGAAAAGAAAGGTTGAAATATTTTAAAACCAATATGATAAGATGACACTCTTATCTTCTTCCTTGGTTACTTTTTGGACAACACACATCCAACCGTAAAACACAACAGTCGTTTCATCCTCAAAAGCATGGCATTGAAGACATCCCTTGTAAATGATACATGTCAAATAGGTTTATCATGCACCACCTATTTGAGAATAATGCATTCATGTCCATTGTATTTTAGTACACCTTCACTTTATGATAAAAATTTTCCCACCAAATATTTATAGCACATTAACTTCATTTCATAAATTTTGGGAATCTTATCAAGAGGACACTTAATTGAAAAAACCTTAGCATATTGGTTCCTTTAAGCACTATAAATCATGCCAAATCCACCAAATCTTTCCTCTTCTTCAACTGTCAATGACTCAAAGATGGGAATGTGCTTGGATTTCATCTGTTTCTTGGAAGAAAGAATATATGCAGGAGTTGTTTTCTTGTCAATCGCAAAAATCTTTTTACGTTGAATTCATGAATTTCTGTCTTCTATGACTTTCCCTGAAGAAACTAATTGTTTATTGCATCTACCAAACTCAGCTTTAAGATTTTCCAGATTTCTTAGTAAAACTAAGCTTTCAAACCAATTTCGTCTTGTTCATTTTCTTATAAAGTAATATGTGTTGTGCACCACAAATGATTTGAAATTATATTTAATTTGAATTAAATGATCAATGCTTCCTTATTTACATGAACATTACATATAAATTATATAATTTCTTGAATGTTAATTTGGAAACTGAATGCATTTGCTAGTAATCTTTTTTTTCTTTCATTCCATGGAAGCATGTTTTCATGGATAGGAATATTTTAAACAATAAATTTTGGATTAGCTTGAAATTGTCTTTGTGACTGAGCTATGGATTACTGAGCCATATTAGCTTATATTTATCATGGTCTTAAAACATATTTATATGTTTTACTAGAGATTTTATAAATTTGGATTAACTTGAAATTGTCTTTGTGACTGAGCTATGGATTGTTGAGCCATATTAGCTTATATTTATCGTTTGGATGGTCTTAAAACATATTTATATGTTTTACTAGAGATTTAATATAGAGGCGTTATCACATATGTGTTTCTTTGATAACAATCACTATTAAATATTTTTAAAATAGTATGTTGTGGCTTCTGGATTAACATGTTCATTGTGTGCTATATTGGGCAACATGTTAGAGGTTACATTTTTTACTATTTCTAAAACACATTTTAATGTATTATACATGGCTAAAAGGCCTCATATTTGTTTGATTCAAATATAGGTACTCATGAAGAATATGGAACCAAAATAGGTGATTTTGATAGATCCTTTCAAGAATAAGAAGAGTAGAAGGATGTTGATGTGAAGATCAGGTCACACCATTGGAATAGGTAATTTTTTCCTTCATTGGATGAGGCTTCTCATATGTAAATTGGAAAGCTTTTGGGCAATGTAGCCTACAAGGTATTCTCTTTTCTTTCATATAAAAATAGATCAAATTACCAGTCTAAGACAATATTTGGTTTAGTTTGTATGAATTATCAAGGGCATACTCTTGCTTCGAAATATTTAATATTTCAAATTTTGAAGCATTGAAGGCATCGCCAAAACTATGAGACATATTTAAATTAATTGCAATATATTTTTGAATTGCTTACATTAAGATAGTTTTCAGTAGTTACAACAAAATACCATAGTTGAAAAAATTTGACGTGAGTACTCTCAAGTCAAACTTTGCTTGGCCCTATTGCTGAGCCAACTTAACTTTTTTGCAAGTATGATTCTCTCTTAGTGATCAAACTTGTCAAAACAAAGTTAGACCCTAAAGTAGTTGTGGATCATATTTCGGTGGAAAAATTCTTGACTGGTGAGTAACTCGTGGGTTAATCAATAGTTTTAAAAATTGGAATTGGGGTTGGAATTAGGTTTTCTTATGCCTCTTGTGGGAATGCAATAGTGAGTGTAGGGGAAGCCAATCACCAACATTTTACACTTGTGTTAATAGTAGAGTGAGGCCTATTCCTTTCTGTTGATGGGGTTTTCAGTTAGGTCTATCATTGGCATATGCATTGTGATTTGTGAATGTGTAATGTGTATTGATTGTAATTTCTATTGAATATGAGTGTCTTCGGTGTCCTGATTCCATGGGTCTCTATGTCAGTGTTAGATAATCATATTCTCGTGTCCCATGTCTTGACGATGACTTAGTATTTGGTTGGTCACAAGACAACTTAAAGGGTCCTATTATTCATTAAAAAAAACTCTATACATCCACAATAGTGTTGAATTGGATTGAGGGAGAGCCTAAGTTATTGGGCATAATCCAATTGGGTTGTTTCATAGTATATTTGATTTTTAAGGTTGCTTATGATCAAAATGCTAGTTTGAAAAGAAAAATAGAGAACTAAGGATCACTAAAAAGAGCTTCATATTTTTTCTTCTAGATTACATACAAGCTAATGATTCTAATACAATGCTACACTCTTGATAAGTAATGGGGAATGGTGGAATCAATCCCCCCAGAAGTGCATGATTTTAATAAAAAATATTTGTGTATAGGATATGTTTCCAACTCACCCATACAAACTTTGAACACCCTTGGAAGCACTTGCAACTACAAAGAAAATGACGAATAGTTTCTACCTTTCCACAACGAGGGAACAAAACATAAATAAATCAAATCCTTGACAATCTATCCTTTGATAGAAATCCTTGAGAGATCAATAACTAGGAGAGTGTGAAAATTCCTAAAAACTGTGCTTAAAACTAATTTAGAAAATTTTACCTCATTTACTTGAGATTTCCTAGATCAATTTCGTGTGAACTTTTTAGGGTTATGGATGAATCCGAAATAAAAATTATAACATCACTTATTTCACTTCATTCCAACCAAATATATATGGAAGCTTAAGAAAATAAACATTGAACCAATGTACTTCAAACATTGTATGTTTCCAACCTTGAGGGTATAATCCCTAACATACAACATATCTAAAAATTATTTATAGAAAAAAGATTTGTTATAGCCAGAAATATTATGTTTAAGATCTTATTTAATTATCATATCACTCAACAAAATCTCCTCACAATTATGTTAGATGATCATACATAACCAACACTAGAAACTATTTAGTCACGATGTGAACATAAGCTTAATATAATATTTGCAAGTACACAAAGTTTGTACATCAAAGACCACTTCATATATACATTAGAATTAAGTTAAGACTACATATAGATAGATTATCAAAAGGTGGTAGAAGATAGTCCTTTAAGCTTATCACAACCTAGGACTCTCCAATTCATCCAAAGCCTAGCTTGGGAATCCACCATCAATAACAAACCCTTATTACCAATCACTGCGTAGCAATGCACCACACCAAGATAAACCTATCCACTCTAAAGGCTCAAAAACAAGAAAGAATCAATAGCAACAATTCCACCCTTCAAATATTTCTTGAAGCTTTCCTCACACAAGGTCAATAGGCAAAGTGCTCCAAGTCTCCTCTAGGGTGTCTTTGACAAAAACGTTTGGTCGTTCTCACATAATGACATCAAAACTATCATTTCAACTCTTCTCTAGGTTTTTCATCTCATAAATCCTAGTGGCTTCCTCCCTTGCATCAACATAAGTAAAAATAATCAAGAGATGTTCACCAACAAGACATAATGATCTAATGAACTCTCTTCCACCATGCTTCTTACACGGGGACTTCACTATGTGAACATCTCACATAGCACGTGCTATCATGGGATATTAAAGAATACCCTTAATTTCCAGATATATTGACCCAAACTCTTTTTGTTGAAACCCCCTCCCAATACTTAAAACCTCCTCCCCACCCCTTTTTATACCTCAATCCTTATAAAGCACCCTACCCACCCCCACCTTAAACCCCTCATCCCCCCAATACCTGCAATATATTGGTTCAATTTTTAATAATTTTAAAACCCACAATATGAACTAACGTGATAGGATATTGGTCAACAAGTGAAGCCCCCGTGGCTTCTTATTCATCCTAGGTTTCACATTTCATAAACCCTATGTATTCTTCCATTACACCATATAATCACCAAGATCTCTATAGTCTAGACAATGTTGCAATGGAATATCAAGAGTACATCAACATGAGCTCCAATACTTTTTCAAGATAAAACATCATGCACCAAGCTACAAGAAGGCTCTACTCCTAGCAATCCATGTTTTTCTCTCGGTTTTACATCACGCACACCGTAGTTCTTATTTCTTGTATCACAGAATTTGTAATACTCGATATCAACCCTATAACTAGGGTTCATATTCATGTTTTTTCTAGGGTTTACATCTCAAACCATGGGTCTTGAACCCCATAATACTTTTCAAAGACAATAATTAAGAAAGATAGAATAATGAGAGCATAAAGGATTTCACATCCCTTTAGATAGAATAGGTGAGGCAGGAAAAAACAAAACATGGGATGTCAATAAGGAAACCCAAGTGGAGCATGTTATAATTGTTTGCATCACAAACTCTATGTATTTCTCCTTGCAAGACTTCTCAAATACAATTACAAATATAGAATAATGAGTATATCATTACTTAGAAATGACACATGATTTATCCTCGTATTAAATAGAATAGGTTAGGGAGGTCAACATAAAACATGCTGAATTCCATCCACACAATTAACCCAAGACATAATTCAACAATGCAACCCACATGGAGTGCTTTAAACAATTCAATCCACTGATTCACCCATTGTGTGCATCCAATTGGTTAGTGATCATGCCACATTTGATAACATCCTTCTGGGTAAGTGCACTATTCTATCACTCCATCTAGTGTCAAGCATCCACTCAAATGGAATCATTGATATATTCATCAAGCATCATCAAGGTACTATGAGACCTAGCAGTTTACTATCTAGGTGAAAATACTTTTGGGGGGACCCCAAAATAAAATGAAAAGGACCCTCAAAGGATGTAAGTTTTAAGAATGAGATTCTATGAAATCTATCAACCCATTTAGTTTTTTCATGTGCAAGGACCTATTTTATTTAGGTTCTCTTTAAATGCATATGTTTGTTGTAGCACTTGATAAAATATACATTGTTAAAAAATCCAAATGGGTTTATTATAATAGAACATATGATCCCACCAAATGCTATGGAGTGTTGTTATTAAATTTGAATGTTTATTTATCTGGATTGAAAATTTGAAGCCTAAAGATTCATATCCAATTATAATGTAGAAGTACATACTCACATGAGAGGAGAGGCTATTTGTTTCACTCCCACGTGTCTTCATCCCACAAAAGCCTCCAACAAAATAGTTGTTTTCTATCCAAACTATTGGGAAGAAATCACCTGAGGTGAGAAACAAATGAGTTACAAAACTTCTCGGTCTAGATTTAGTGACTTACAGTATCAATGCCTCTTCAATGGCTTTTCAGTACCTCTTCAATGCCTCTTCTATGCCCATACCACTTCTAGGAAATACATGTTGCAGTTTTTTTCCAATCTTTTTGGATCCTTTTGATAATGGTAGAACCTCCATTCTTAAATCCATATGTTGTAACTGCAAAATATATGGTCATTGCTACAATGATTTTCTATTCTATTCTGAGGAATGGAAATGTTCATGTCCCTTGGTGTAGAGGATTTGAACCTATAAAACCTCCTTCACCACTCTAATCATAAGCATAAAAAACCATTCTAATATTTGCCTCTCTGTATTTGAAATCATTTTAATTTTTCACACTAATGTGAAAAGAAAACAACAATGTATAATGAGACTCACTTCCCTACCCAAATTGGTGTTAGAATAATCAACCCATAGTTAGCTACCTTAGACATTAATTAATCCATTTTTGTCTTATTTGCCTAGTTTCCATATTCCACCTTATGCAAGTTGTCATCTACACATCCATAGTGGTCAAACTTGCTAATTTTGAGTCATGGAGTGCTTGGGAAACCTTCTGGAATCAAATCTGATTTATTCCTAACCTCCCTAGTGCATGTCTGCTTTTTCTGCTTTATTGCCTACTTTTTCAGTGTTTTAAGGCAATTGGGAAAGTTTGACTAGGTGAGGTTAACTTGTTTTTTGTCCTACACATCCTCCACTATTTTCTCCTATGAAAAGAATGTATGAGTTTTCCTTCCATTACCTTTTAGCTTTCCTAATTGATTTTTCCAATTCGTGAGCTCCTTGACAGTTTTGGAAACTGCTTTATGCACCTATGGGGGATTTGCTTAGATTTAGTAAGCCTGCTTTTGACTAGATTTTGAATGGCATATTCATGCATTCGAATCCCTGATGTAATTATTTATTCTGGAAGCCTATGACTTCACAGGGTTGGCTATTGTACACTTATTCAATACAATTTAGTGTTCAACTCCATATTAAGTCTCTTTTGTGAGTAGTTTTGCATGTGTAATTGGCAATTGATGTGAGTGTAATTGTTCTAACACTGGGTTCAATTTCCACATGGTATCAGAGCCTTTGTAGATCGATTTATCTCCTTCCAATTTGTTTTGCAGGTTTGACATCATTGATTGGGAGCATTCTACTGCCCACCGGGACAATTTCTGAGCTATGGATGAATCTCAGAAGATCATTTTGAATCCATTTAACTTCTTTGAATGTAAAGCAGAGATGGAGATACTGTTGAGAGCAAAATGCCTCTACAGAGTGACTATGGCAATAGAAGCAGAGCCCAATGTAGCTGTAGAGAAGATAAAATGGCACAACATGAGGGATGAGGCCTATGGTCTCTTGTGTCTGAGTATATCGAGAGACCTCCTTTTCCTTCTTGATGGATTGACATCACCGAATGAAGCATGGGAGAATATTTTTGATCTTTTTGGAGAGATAGATGAGATGAGGGGACATCAAATAAAAAATGAACTGATCTCCCTGAATCCAAATAGCTTTGAATCCCTACAACTCTGTTTCTCCAAGTTCAAAGCACTTGTTTTGCAGCTAAAACAATGTGGGATTGAAAAGAAGGATGATCATCTGGTCTTGTCCATACTCTTGAAGCTTGGACCTGACTATTTATTGTTTGTTTCGACCTTCTATGCCACAAAGTTGACAGCTCGAACCTGGAAGATGCCTAGCCTTGCAGATTTCATGGAATCTCTCACACAAGAAGAAGATAAGTTGGTGATGATGGGCACCATCAAACCATCCAAATACCAAGCTCTGGTTGTTGTAGATTCAAGGGTGGATTCAAAAAGCAAAAAGAAAGCTAAAAAGCCACCTGAGCAAAAGAGAGACAAGAACAAGTCTTCAGAGGAGCCTCGAGGTTTCAGGAAGAACTACCAGAAGAAGAAAAAAACAAAGGAGAAATGAGCAAGTGCGCATACTGCAATAAGGGAAATCATTCTGAGAGCTCCTGCATGAAGAAGCAAACAGACATGCTGACCCAAATCCTGGAGAAGAATGGCATCTCCCTTCTAGACAGATCAAAGAAGAGGGAAGGAGGATCAAGTTCAGAAGACAGAGAGAGAGTTCATGCATTGGTTGCTGGCACATCAAGCTCACCTAGTTTCATCATTGATTTTGGAGCTTCAAGACATATGGTTTTGACCAAGGAGGCATTCACCTCACTTGACATGTCGAAAGGTCCACCAATAGTACTGGGAGATGACTCTATCACTGAAAGTTTGGGCAAAGGCAGGATTGATGTTGATCATGGTAAGTTTAGCAATGCATTGTATGTTCCAGGTCTTGCCTCTAACCTCTTATCAGTGTATCAGATGACCCACACAGGGTATCCAAAGAAGGTCAAATTCTCCCCGGATGAAGTTGAGATCACGGAGATCTCACATGGTAAAGTCATTGCAAAAGGAGTTGCAAATCATACTTTGAAGGTATACATGTTCTCACACTTCCTACCCTACTCAAACCCCTCTGCTCTTCTGATTCATGCTAATGAGGAAATAAAGCTTTGGCATGAAAGATTTGGCCACCTAAATTACAAGTATCTTTCTGATCTTAGTGAAAAAGGGATGGTCATAGGGTTACCCAGGATAAAATTTTCCAAAGGATTCTGCCAAGGTTGCATCCTAGGAAAACACCCAGAGCATAAATTTGAGAGAGCTAGTCATGAGAGAACCTCTGCACCTCTTGCATTGATCAACAGTGATGTTGATGTCCCATTCGCTCATATGTCCAAGAGTAAGGCCAAATATGCATTGAATTTCATAGATGAATTTTCCAGGTATTGCTGGCTTCACTTCCTGAAACACAAGTTTGAAGTTTTTGGCCTCTTCAAAGTCTTCAAGGCTTTGGTTGAAAACCAGTCTGGGAGGAAACTCAAGGTCCTCAGATTTGACAATGGTGGTGAGTATGTCAAGTATGAGTTTATTCAATATTGTGCAGATGTAGGTATTCATATGCATCATTCTATCCCTTACACAGCGCATCAGAATGGTGTTACTAAGAGGAAGAACAAATCACTAAAAGAGATGGAAATCTACATGATGGAGGCTAAGACTTTGCCACCAAAGTACTGGACCGAAGCTATAAACTGTGCAGACTATATCCAGAATAGGGTGCCTCATAAATAGCTTGATGGTATGACTTCTTTCGAAGCATGGAGTGGGTACAAGCCAGATGTGACCCATTTTAGGATTTTTGGCTCAAGGGCTTGGGCTAGAATTCCAACAGAAAAGAAAAAGGCTTTGCAGCCCCAAATCCAGGATTGTCTATTTGTTAGGTACTGTGAAGATTCAAAAGGGCACAAGCTGATCAATTTGAGCACAAACAAATCCTTCATTGAAAGGTGTGTTCAGTTTCAAGAAGAACCCCTAGCAGCAGTGGAAGTTGGAGAATCCTCTTCACCACCAGAACCTCTGAATGTAAGTGAAGAGATAGTTGAACATGCTTATTCTGATATGTCTGATAGTGATGATTTTATTGCAGATCCTAACATCCCTACAAGACCAAAATGGGCAGCCAATACCATTCATGCAGCTGGAGAGCTAGCTGGAAATCCTAAATACCCTAGGAGGACTAGATCTCAATTTGAGAGTGCTCTATGCATGAAAGATCCTATGTTTGCTGAGAAATTCTATCTGATGGTGGAATCAGATCCTCGGACATATGAAGATGCAGCGGAAGATCCAAGATGGCAAGCATCCATGAAGGAAGAGTTCAGCTCATTCCAGAAGAGCAACACTTGGGAGCTGGTAGATATTCCCCCAGGGAGGAAGCTAGTTCAGTGTAAGTGGGTGTACAAGACCAAATTTACTGCTGATGGTTCTCCTCTAAAGTAAAAGTCCATATTGGTAGCCAAGGGATACTCACAATCTCATGGCATAGATACAATGAGACCTTTGCACCAGTGGCAAAGATGGACTCCATCAGGCTAGCCTTAGCCATTGCAGCTTCAAAGAAATGGGAAGTACATCACATGGATGTGAAGTGTGAGTTCCTGAATGGAGATCTCATTGAAGAGATATACATGCAGCAGCCTCAATAATTTGCTACTAACCCATCTCTTGTGTGCAGGCTAAAGAAGTCATTGTATGGGCTTAAGAAAGCCCCCAGGGCTTGGTATGTCAAGATTGATAGCTTTCTACTATCATTGAATTTTGGTCGATACAAATCAGATCCAAATGTCTATTTGAAGTTGATTAATGGTTCATTAATGATCATTTTTTTATATGTTGATGACCTTCTCATTACAGGAAGCTCAAAGGATGAAATTTCTTCCTTGAAGGATGCAATGAACCATGCCTTCTCCATGACAGATTTGGGGCTATTGAGCCAATTCTTGGGGCTTGAGATTGCTTAAACCAAAGATGGAATCAAGGTGCACCAGTCCAAGTATGGCTTGGATTTTTTTTAAAAATTCAAAATGAAGGATTGCAAGCCAAGCAAGACTCCTTTCCTTTCAGGAGTGAAGCTTGAAGAAGTTGATTCTTCACCTATGGTAAACAATACACTGTATAGGCAATTGATTGGATGTTTTTTTTATCTTACACATACTAGACCTGATCTTTCTTATGCAGTAAGTGTGGCTTCTAGATACATGGATCATACTCATGAGATCCATTGGAAAGAAGCCAAAAGGATCCTCAACTTTGTTCAGGGAACAAGGACACATGGGATATTCTATAAAGCTAAATCTGATCTTGATTTGATTGGGTTTACTGATAGTGATTGGGAAGGTGAAAGCATAGATCAAAAGTCAACATCAAGATATGTGTTCATGCTTACAGAAGGGCCAATCAGCTTGTCAAGCAAGAAACACAGTGCCATTGCACTCTCATCTATAGAAGCAGAGTACAGAGGAGTTGTAAATGCAGCAGCTCAATGTTTATGGTTGCAGGGGTTACTTAGAGAGTGTGGCTTTGAATCAAAATACTCAACTACTATCTACTATGATAATCAGAGTACCATTCAAATCTGCAATGATCCAGTTCAGAAGCAGAGAACCAAACACATTGAG